>JAOTQP010000403.1:30788659-30842510 GCA_026413545.1 Cichladusa arquata | reverse complement strand
TTATATTATATTATATTAATTATCTTGATGAAGAGAAGACACTGTAGGTGTCTTTCCTAGGGCCTCCATAGAAATGTTCTTAACAGTTTCTTTCTATTCATCATAGTGCCCTGATCATTTCCTCTTCTGATTAGTAGAAGCTGTGATGAGTAGAAATTATGTCCTCCTAACCTCCTGATGGTTTTCCTCCTAAATTTAATTATTTGTTTTTCCTAGGAGCTCCTAGAATGTTGTTTACTAACATTGTTTCTTTGCAAGCAGGGATTTTCTGTGGAGGACATAAACCAGCAACTTCCCCACACATAGGTATTCCTCCAATTTAACTTTCTGTACTATAGATTAGACTGTGGCCTGAAGAAGGCAGTGAGTTTTCAGCTGGTGTAAGTGACAAAAAGTCATTATATTAATCCCATTCAACCAGCCTGAGAACCTGGTTCACATAAACATTTCAGGCCCTGTGAGATCATCATATATAAACCGTTTGTAATGGCAGATAAAAGCCATCAGAATGTATTTCATGACAAAGGTTTTGAGATACATTTTTGCAAACCTTGCCATTATGTGAGATGAAGTGACCCTCATTTGGAGTAGCAGGAATGCAAGAAAGTGAATGGATTCTCACACTCATATTTCCTGTGTTTCTGTTTCTTCACTTTCTAGTGGGCTGTTCATTGCAATGTTGCTGAGTCTGCTGTTCCTTGTGTTACTGAGGTTCACAGCTGGGGTTCTCTTCTGGATTTTCATCTTTGGTGTGATTGGAATTATAGGATATGGTAGGTGTAATTTTCTAGCCTCTGCGACTATTTTTTCTTACTGCTTAATTCTGGGCAACGAAAATCAGTAGTTACTTTAATTAAATGGTACAATTGGGTGAAGTAATGCCTAGTTTTAGACACAATTAAGTGAGAAGGACATAAATGGCAGCTAAATGTGGCAAGAATCCAGCTGTGCTAATACTTAGCAGCAGATGTAGTAACTTGCATTACCCATGCACAGTATGCTTGTTCTGTAATCACTTGTACTGATATTTCTTTCCTGAATATGTGATATCGTAATTGACTAGTCTCATAGTGATGCGTTTTTGGGTTCTGCTTACCTGACAGGCTTATACAAAAGCAAAACATTTGGCTTGCAAGATTTTTTTTTAAATTTGTCTTTGCACTCTTCAGACACGCTCCTATTATACTGATTGTTTTTTAAAAGGCATCTGGCATTGTTACTGGGAATATGATCATCTTAAAGGAATACCTGGATCTGACCTCACTGTTTATGATATTGGATTCCAGACAGACTTCAAAGTGTACCTGCAACTGAGGCAAACATGGTTAGCATTTAGTAAGTGCCCTTTAAATTTGCTATCTGTTAATGGGTATTCAGGAAAATCACTCAGTGTCTTGATACACTTTCTGCCTTGTTAAATCTCCTCCTCTACACGTGATGCTCAGAAAAGAAAGTAGAATTCCCTTTCTCTCTATTGTGTAAAAATGGGGTTTTTTCAAGGAGACTGGTATATCTTTAAGGGGAGATAATGCAATCACTCTAGTGATAAGAGTGAAAAAATCTTTTGTTATTAGCATCCTACTGCCTGTGTGTTCAGTCTTCATCATGGGGAAAGCAGAAGGCAGTAATTAAGTTCATGATGATGAAGTTGGATAAGGAGGGGTACCTTTCTCTGTCAGATTATTTTTTCTCCTTCTTTGAGAGCCCCAGAAATGAGATTAATAAGTCACATTAATAACTACACTTCTTTATGTCTTAGAATCATAAAATTGCATGTGTTTTCTGAGAATTATATAGGTTCCATTTTTCTGTTAAAATATCAATATCAGGGTCATATACATTCTAACTCTCTGCATATAGGATTTTTTTACAATGGGACTTAGAAACCTATGAAATGGGATTGAAGTTTGGCAGGTGCAGTTGGAGATAGAGCTGCTCAAGCAGAGGATTTTACAGAATTCATGAATAATACTTCATATTACAAGAAAAAACATACAGAGGCAACATATTGGTTTGGTTCTTGATAAATCTAACTTCTTTATTTGCTTGTTTATAGTGATAATACTTTGTGGTGTTGAGGTCATAATCATACTGATGCTGATCTTCCTAAGAAATCGGATCCGGATTGCTATTGCACTGTTGGAGGAAGGTAGTAGGTATGTTAGTCTGATTTTAATGTAAGTTGAATTTTATTAAATTATCTCTAGAGTACACTCTTCTTGAACTCCATCTTGCGCTACCAAGGGCAGAAAATTGGGCCCTAAAATACAACACTGCATTTGTTGAACCAGAAAGGTTCAACAAGGAATTCAAGGGAGGTATTCAAGGATTGCCAGTTACCCTTTCATGAGGTTGTGCTTAATAGAGCTTTCTCTTTTAAAGTAAGGAATTTCTTATCTCTCCACTTCTTGCCTTGAGAATACATATACTGTTATGTTACCACATATCCTTAGTGCAAAGAGGCTGTCTCAACAGAAAAGCTAGGGTGCTCTACTGGTCGTAGGAGCCTGGAGCCTACAAGGGCCAACTTTGCTCTGTCATTGGATTGTCTCGAGTCATAAACCAGTGGTCAAGGATTGGTGTTGTTTTGGCTGTGGCTTCTATTTAGGAAAGACTAGGAGATTTTACTGGCTCCAGTCAAAATTTTGTGTGGACAGGCATAAATCTGCAGAGAGAAAAGGAGACTTCTGTGACCAGACATTGTAAGAGGGTGCAGTCTAAGATACTTCTTTTTTGCTCTGAGTAAAGAAGAAAGCAGAGCAGGATATGAGAGTTTAGGGCCTAAGGGACCTCTTCATTGTGTGTTTCCTGAAATCTGTATAGGCTTTGTTCACAGTGGTTCCTGTTTTACACAGTGTGAACACTTAATGTTTTTGTTGTTTTGTTTTTTTGGATTTGGTTTGTTGTTTTTTGGGTTTTTTTAAATGGGAATATTACAAAGTATAAATGGACTTAAAACTGACTGACTTAAAACATCAGGCCTTTGGGTTTCATTGCAAATAGGCTATGGTATCACAGGCCCTGAAAGCAAGGCTGTTCTCAGAGCACATAGAATTAGATCTCAGTTCATCTATGTGCACTTGTTTGTGGTTTTCTGCCATCTCTATTGCCACTGTGGTTCCCAGGAATCAGGATTTGGGATTTTTGTCATGGGATTAAGAAACACTGAAGTTCTGCATTTAGCCGGGTATCTGTTTCTTGTCTTATGCTACTGTGCAATTAAAGCATAGCAATTAATTTAGGTAGCACTAAATTTTACTCTTTAATTCCTGTTCATTAAAATCCAGGAACACTTTTAACATTCTTCAAAACCTTTGTTCACAACCTTGACAGGTGGAAGGATTTTAGGAAGTTCATAAACTTCTTGCTGACTAGTAATGACATTCTGTAGTTTTCCAGCACCATGGAAAGGTCACTTGAAGGTGAACTTTTTTTCTCTTGTGCGTAATAGGTGAGATGAAACACTGTATGTAATTACTGTAAGCCTAACAGGCCATGTCCTGTATTTAGGAAGATAAAAAGTAAGGTGCTAATGACTGGATATCAAATTACGTTTTTCAATACCTTTTAGCTACATTTTCAAAGATGTTGCAGTTATAATGCCAACAATTGACTTGAAATCCATAGTTGGGAACAGAGTTGTTAATCGGTGTTTTGGAGTAATAGGCCATGGTCTTAATGGTAACTAAGAGGCCTGCCAATAACTGCTGAATACAGCTAATTTGTTGTGATTATTTTTCAGACAGCGTAAGGCTGTGTTCTCCTGTGTGACCCATAATGGACTTTTTTGTCTCTGGACTCAGACAACAATTGATGTTTTGCTCATTACCTCTGGATTGCGCATGACAGTTTCCTTGCATTCCTGCCAGCATTTACTACTTTACATTTAGAAACGGAGTAAATTTTTCTCCTTTTGCATTCTGGAAACTGCATCCTATAAAACAAATAGCATCAGAAGTGCCCTAAGTCGTAGGAGAAATACTGTAGGAAATAGTACTAGACAAAAAGGCTTGTGATAAAGAGAGCCAGCCTGTCAGTTTCAGTGAACAAAGCACATGCTTTCTGAATTCACATCCAGTGAGATACCCAGCTGGAGGTGTTCACTTCTGGGATAGCAGCAGGTTTACCAAGAGGGCTGGTATCAACTCCCACTTACAGGGAATGAGCCCCTGGCAGGGTAGGAACTGGCATGCTCAAGTTCCTGCTCACTAGTCACATTCTAGCCACAGGAATTAGCAGTGGAATATCGGTCTACATATGCCTTGATGTTAAAAGAGGCTCTCTAAGCTGTCAACAGGAAAAGGCAATTATTTGTTTTGCCATCCAGTAGTCATAGGTGAGCACCACTTACCTGTGGCACGTGCAAGGACGGTGTCAGTCTGTCCTAGCATTGCAAAGGCAAGTTTACTGTCTCTGCCTCTGAACAGACAGCATTTAACACAGGAATGTTTCTGGGAACAGAGGGGTCAAATGCAAAATACAATAAGGTAGTTTCAGGTCTGTAGGAATGAAGGAAGAACACAGGATGAGCAGAGTGGGATAAGCACATAAAGGGTAATGTCTGCAGCAGTCCGCAAGAAGATGTCATGGAAATCAGTTAATGGCCTGGAAAGAGATGGATCTCCAAAGCAGTCGTGAAGAAGGAGAAAGCAGAGGACAGGTTGGAACATGACAAATTGATAAAGTTCACTGTAGTACCATTGATAAAAGTGGAGTGGTAGAAATGACTAAGTCAAGGTTTGAAAACATAAGAAAAAAATTCCTGCAATATTCTGAGAGCCAGTACTAGGTTATGCTGTGAGTGTCAACGAGGTTCTGAAAGTAAAATTGCTAGAAGAGGACTGATAGAAACCTTGTTTCTGGAGTTGTTGTAGCTTATTGGTATATTTTGTTTCTTTTATAGGGCAATTGGCTATATAATGTCTACACTATTCTACCCAATTGTCACCTTCTTACTCATTGCAATTTGTATTTCCTACTGGGCTGTGACAGCTGTGTATCCTTCTGTCTGTGAACCTATCTGGAACAAATCTTCTGGTCTGCAAGATTAGATAATTTTCTGCTATTTCACGTTAATTAAACCAATATTAAGAGGGCTATTTGGTCACTTAGCACTTACTCTTCTTGATACAGTCTTCCACACTGCCCATCTGCGTGTGATGTACGAACCAGACAGTGATTTTATTTGAATTGAAAAAAAAACTGAACTAAAATTCAGGCTGAGGCAGGGGAATCATACAAAACCTTGTGTACTGCATAAGGTTGACTCCAGAGGGTGGAAAGGGCCTCAGTGAAGAGTGAGTTTGATCTTTAATGAGCCGTGTGCTCCACAGGCCTGGTGCTAATGGTTGCTTAGTTAACTGGAGGTGGAGTGGGTTTTCTGTGTGTTTTGTTCAGAAAAATATGAGAAAGGAGTGAGAGAATATGCAGTGCACTATCTTCTCTCAATTGCCTAATAGCAACCACTGTTTGTTTCTGAACTGCAAGGGTTTGCTAAGGATTAAAAAAGGGGAAAACTGCTATTTAAAAAACAGCTGTTATTTCATATATTGTTCTTATTTCATATTTCAAAGAGGGTCAGTTGTTGCTGTTCAGGGCAGTGTTAATTCATCCTTATGTTCTATATCTGCTTCTGCCAAAATACAAGAATTACTTCATTGTCTGCCTTGTCAAAGATAGATGTGGAGGAGAGATGGGGACAATGTTCAAGGTTATGAAAACCATTCTGGTCAGGGGTTATTGCAGCTCTAGGTATGAGTTTGCCTTATGTCCCTAATTAGTGAGAGTACTTGGTGTTGTCTGTCAACCCTTCAGATACATCTCTTCAGAGCAAGAGCAGTTTTTCTGTTGTCTACACAAATTCTTTAGAGCTAGTGGTTACCCAGTGCAGAATCCTAAGCTGCTCAAAAACCACAGTTCTGTGATTTCTCCTTAAAATATTTCCTTCAGTTTTCTGGCCACATCAGGAGAACCTATATATAAAATAATGGCTAATCAAACACTGTGCAAGTATGCAAACCTGACTTGTGACCCGGAGGTAAGTGTAACAAATACTAACTTATAGTGAGAGCTATACGAATTGCATTTCTTAATCACTATTAAATGCACTGCTAGTAAAAAATATGCATATTTTAAGTAATGAGTCTCCATGTTATATCTGAAAATATTACCTAATGTTCAGGTAACACTATTTTATTTAACAGACATAAACTAGTTTTTCTGCTAAACTGTCCTGTAAATGTTAACATTCTAATTTACAGGGTGAGAAAGGAAGAGACTAAAATAAAAATTTTTTGAAAGATGTTCTTGAATTTGTGAGGAGTTTGTTTTTTGTTTTTCCAAAGGCAGTGGCAAACTTTGAAAGCTGCACGTCAAACATGCTCAGGGACTAGCCATGATTTGAAACAGAAGCTTAGCTTCTTCTGGCACAGTAGTTACCTTTATGAGGCTCAAAAACTACTGTTGGTTCTTTTTTTTTTTTTTTAATTTGGACTTCAGTCAAATTTTTTTAGTTATGGATTTGAATTCAAGGATTCTTTTAAAACTGGAAATATTTATCAAATATTATGCACCAGGCACCTCTGCAGGGCTCTGTGCAGCTCTGGATCCTCAGCACAGCAGGACAGGAGCTCCTGGAGCTGAGCAAGGGCTGGAGCATCTCGGTGCCCAGGAAAGGCTGAGGGAGCTGGGGCTGCTCAGCCTGGAGAGGAGCCCCAGAGAGAGGGGCCTCAGCCCTGGGTGTCCCTGGGTGTCCCTGGGTGTCCCTGAGTGTCCCTGGCTGTCCCTGGCTGTCCCTGGCTGTCCCTGGGTGCAGGGAAGGGCAGAGCAGGTCCAGGCTCTGCTCTGGGGGGCCCAGCAGTGGGACAAGTGAGCAGAAACTGATGCATTAAATTTTATTGTATTGCAGTGGTGATGCACACCCTGCTGATGTCTAAACACTACAAGAGAAAGGAATTAGAATTGATCTGATTTCGTTTCATGTCCAAACCAAGCAAATGCATGAAGTGAACACTAGAAATAGGGAAAAGTAATTCAGTGTAAAGATTACTCCCTTTTTTAATAGTCTGAGATACATAAGTTAAGTTGTAACCACAACCACAGTTTGTATTAAATTGTATAGCTCAGTTTTTCATTTCAACCATGGTGATTTACCTGAACATCCCACTTGGCCTCTAGTTTTCAAGTAATTATTTTTTTTCCCCTAATTGAGCAGATGTTCTTTAATGAAGCATTTATCTATCTTAAAAGTAGATTCCTGAAATTCAAATTCCATTTATTCAAGTTTCGAGGATGTGGTGAGCAGCCATGTTTGCTAATTCCTAGTTTACAGTTGTCTTTGCATAAGACTGTGTAAGTCCTTGATATGAAGCCTTAAATATGTAAACAGGTTACGTAGTGTTGCAGTTTTGAATGTGATAATGAAACATCAAGCAGAGTTATGTTATTTGTATTAACCTGCTAAACTTCAAGAGGCTATGTACATAGAATTCATTGCTTATGATTGTGTTGTTTATTTTCTTTCTATTTAGACTTTTAACACAACCAATGTGACTAAACTGTGCCCAGGTGCTCAGTGTACTTTTGCTTTTTATGGAGGAGAAAGCCTGTACCATAAGTACATCTTCATCTTCCAGTTAGCCAATGCCTTTGTCTTTCTCTGGCTGGTGAACTTTGCAATTGCACTGGGTCAGTGTACCCTTGCTGGTGCCTTTGCCTCTTATTACTGGGCCTATCGAAAACCAGCTGATATTCCACTGTGGCCACTCTTCTCTTCGTTTGGACGAGCAATACGGTAAGACTGTGGAGCTGGGAGTGAGCCTTGTCACGTCTCTGACAAGTGCCCTTTTTACATCTAGGGAAGCCAGTTTTAGAATATCATAAGAAAATGGTCAGCCAGCATTGTGGTTTAATCTGGGTGGCAGTCAAGCCCCCCAGAGCTGCCTGCTTGTTTCCCCACAGCGTGATGGAGGAAACAATCTGAAAATGCAAAAACACATGGGCTGGGATGAAGAAAGTTTAATAGATAAAAGAAAGCTGTATGCACAAGCACACAAAGCAAGGAATTCACTCCCCATTTCCCACAGGCACGCACGTATTCAGCCATCTGCAGTACAGCAGGGCTTTGTGTATAGCAGTGTCTTGGAAAGACAAACTCCAAGTGCTCCTCTCCTAGCCCTCCTTCCATCAGCTGTTACTGCTGAGCACAGCACAGGATGGTGTGAGGGATCCCTGGGGTTGTTTGGCGTCAGCTATCCTGGCCATGTCCCCTCCCAGCCCCTCATGCACCCCCAGCCTGCTTACCAGTGGGGCAGGGTGAGGAGCAGAGCAGTCCTTGGTGCTGTGCAACTGCTGCTCGACAGTGGCTAAAACATGGGTGTGTTACCGTAACTGTCCTGGTCAAAAATCCAAAACATAGCACAGCACGAGCTACTATGGAAAAGACCAACTCTAGTCCATCCAGCCAGCACAATTGGGAAGATGTAGTTATCTGGGGAAGCCCGAATCCTGTAGCCCTAGAGCACCGAGGCTGCTGCAACTCCCTGACCCCAGGTCCAACCAATTGTAATGCTGAGCAGGCACTCCGAGTGGACAGACACGTTAAATACATGTATACAACACACGTGTACCCAGATTGAGAGGCAGACACCGCCCTCACAAGCACCAGCAGCACCAATGGCTTCATCCTGTTCCTCTGTGGTGGATCAGGATGAAGGTCCCTTAATTTTATGTAATTCCCACTAATGGACCTTCCTTCACTTCCTATTTTATTTGTGTATACATACCCATGTGCATACACATATCCATGTATGTAGGCACACGTGTGTTATAACAGTCAAATATTTTGTTTTTAGATACCATACAGGTTCACTGGCATTTGGAGCCTTAATTATTGCAATTGTCCAGCTTATTAGAATAATACTGGAGTACCTGGATCACAAACTGAAAGGTGAGATTTACTAATCTGCCCTAAGTTGTTAAGACCTTCCTTGCTAAATTACTTCCTTAGTTTCCCAAGCTGTTTTTTAGCAAGGAAAAGAGACTAATTCCACATTATCCATTGTAGGTTCTTCTGAAGCCAGAAAATTTGACTTCATTTACTTGAACTGAGTCTATGTTCTTGGGAACCTAATGCAAAGTTCAGATGGGATATGAGTATGATTTAATTGAAAGCTAGGGAGTTAAATTTGGTTGAGAGAGAGAGAGAGAGAGAGTCCATACCTAGAAATAAAGAAATAATGTCAGTAATCAATAATTTAAGATCTTCTTCTTTTTCTTTCTATATACTGAAGACTGTTCATGAGTTCTATGTATGATGTACCCTCTCCTGCACTTTTCAGGTACTCAGAACTCCTTCACTAGATTCCTTCTCGGCTGCCTCAAGTGCTGTTTCTGGTTACTGGAAAAATTCTTAAAATTTGTAAACAGAAATGCCTACATCATGGTATGTCCCGTGTCTGCATGTGGCCTCCCCTATCTAGGACACTAAAATATCCTAAACACTGCTAGTTGATCAGAAGCCAGCAGTACTTGAACCTGCTGAATAAACAGGATTTATGGGAGTTTTCAGTAAATGGGAGTTTTCAGTTTATGGGAGTTCTACCATGAAAAAGTAAGATGATTTTTTTCCTTATAATTTCAGCCTCTTTTTTTTCCTGTCTTTGTCCATTACCCTCACCCCCAAAATAAGTGGGAAGGGGTGGAATAACTAGTTAACTCCCCTTGTAATTCAATAATTGATATCCTGATTTCAATAAGAATATTAGCTTATTTCATATTGCATATTGATGGCATTTCTTTTTGGAGGTGATATTTGAATAAGGAGATCAGAAGGCATGTGATAGTTGTATTTCCACCTGGAAGTTAAAAGCACAAATTCTACTAGCAGCAGCAGTGATATTTCTCTCAAACCTTCTTAGCTTCCAGATAAGAGAAGTTTGAAATCTTCACATAAATTAACATACACAGATTTCAGCCTGGAATGTTGTGGCTTGAAACAATTTCAGTGATTGCATGGTACAGTCACAGACTTCATGTCTCAAAGGA
Source organism: Cichladusa arquata (assembly GCA_026413545.1). Classification (NCBI taxonomy): domain Eukaryota; kingdom Metazoa; phylum Chordata; class Aves; order Passeriformes; family Muscicapidae; genus Cichladusa; species Cichladusa arquata. Next base: position 30,832,466 of record JAOTQP010000403.1, on the reverse strand, counting down.
GGTGGCTGTAGTGGGTCCATTACAATATGTGTTGATGCAATTGATGTTTCAAATTTTTGCCATCTTGGTGTTGTTTTTTACAATCTTTCTTTTCTTCTTTCAGTTCATAAACTGTCTGAGCTGAGAGTTGTTCTAGTGTATCTTACCCTGGTGGACAGTATTCCAGGAAGAAGTGGTTTTGTTCCTGAATAACTTTAGTTGCTTTACTTTATGCTGATTTCTTCTTCAGGGAACGCAGCATCAGGTCCAAGGAGATAACTAGAGGGGTCAGCTCACTTCAGCTCTACAAGTGCCTATTCTTTTCCACTGACTATAAATACAGTGTAGGTAACTAGCAAAGGGAGAAAAATCCCTCAACAAGTACCTTTTTTGCTCTGCTTGGCAGACTCAGTACTGAGTCTACTACCTGTGAGATGACCAGGGGTGGCATGCTCATCACCAGGTGATTTGAAGGGGAAAGATTGGTAATACTCTGTCCCAGCCTGATGGGAAGCATTGAAAAGTAGCAGGTGACTGAGAAAAGTGATTTATGTCCATCTGAGTTTCAAGGCCACATATTAGGGAGAATTATGCATTACATGCAGATAGATCCTGGCATACAAGAAGGTATCCTAATTATTGAAAATACTTAACAGCTACTATTATTTTGCAGATTGCCATATATGGTAGAAACTTCTGCACCTCGGCAAGGGATGCATTCTATTTGCTCATGCGGAATGTGGTGAGGTAAGGGCCCGTCTCCCAGTCCTTGGAAATGTCAGGAGTTCCTGCTGGTGCACTCTGTGGGCACGCTTCTTTCCTCTCCCCTGTCTCCTCCAAATGCTGAGTGCTGCTTCTGTCCTCAGGCATGGCCCTCACTTCTTACACTCAGTGCGTAACAGCAGGCTGTCCAGTGCAGTAACCTATGCAGAGCTGGTGTAATCTCATGGTTTTTTTAAGATTGGTCCTTTGAATTCCTCAGTTCCCAGTACATTGTAATAATGCCTCCAAGAAGCAAGTGGAGCCCCTGAGAGGAGGTCTGTGGATACGTGGGAATGGGGTGCTCATCATCTGCCATATGCTTGTTTTTTGAGCTTTTGTCTACTTGGTCTGAGAAAGGGAAAGCAGAAAAACCTAAGTCTTCAGAGTAATTCAGAAATCTTACGAGGTGTCAGGGAGTGGAAGTAAAGAAGACAGAATACTTTGCTTTCAAAAAGATTGTCTTCAACATAACCAGATCTCCTCTGATGCTTGGAAATTTCCTGGCCCTTTTCTCCACTACCAAGCGTGTCGCCAAACTCCCTGTTCTCATCAGTACGTTCCTTCATTGCTTCTGGCTCCTCCTTTGCTACTGTAACATCAAAAAATAATAGGAGAATAACTCAGGAGAAGGCCGTATTGATGCAATAGCACACAATCTAATTACCAAGCAAGAGATTCAGTAAAACTAGTGAGGGGGTGGGAGGCATTAAGTGAAGGACTGGGAGGAGGAGAGAAATGGAGGGGAAGGCTGAAAGAGGAAAGTGGAAAGGATGCTTAAGAAAGGAAAGGACTGGAGTTGGGAGATGGAATACATTCACTGTGTTACCTGCACTGGTATCAGGACAGTGATGTCCGTACTGTGTAATGCCTGTATGAAATAGAAATAGAAATATGAAAATAGAAAAAGAATAGAAAAGAGAAGCTGCCTTTATTTCCTTACAGAATTATCACCTCTCTGCCCTTTACGACTTTGCTCCTAATCAGGAAGAACAATAGTTAAAAGCTAGACATATAATTCTGTTGTTTCAAATAAAGATGTTTATATCTTGTATATTTTGCTAAATCTGAATTCTGACAGGTTAATGATGATTTGTCTCTTTAGTAGCTCTTGATGTTTATTTTTCGCAGTAGTCAGTACTGTATATTACCATATCCATAATGGGAATATGACCCTCAGTGCTGTCACGAGGTTCATGATACAAAGTTCATTTTTCATCCCATTATTTATCTGTAGTTTCTGATTAGACAGGCTGGACATGGAGCAGAAACTCCCTTCTGTGCTTCAATGAGAGCTGCAGATTTATTGTCAGCTTCTCTGTGACCTTCTTTTGTCTGTGATTACCTTCCTGCTTCCAGGTCTCCTGCCTGCCGTGTTGTACCATGATGTCTTAAAATAGTAGATGTGGCGTGTTATGGGTGGGGTCATGAAAGATGGCCAGATAGGACCAAGTGAAAAGGAGGCCCACATACATAAATATTGCTTTTTGTTGTAATGTGTACTTCCCCTCTTCTGGCCTGGCTTATCTGTGCCCCTAGAAGTAAGGCTGAAATAAAAATATTTTGAAGTTTTGAGTTGATTTTTTAAACCAACTTGCGGAACGAACAGTCTTCATGTCAGTCCTGTAGCAGCGTTGCTACATTAAGGCCTTAACAAAGGCTCAGTGCTTTTTTCCTTCTGAGATTATGCTGCAGCACTGCCTGTCTGTGGTGCTGTGTTGTCAGCCTGTACAACCAGCAGAAGACAGCTTCTGGTCATGTTTTGCAATTATCCATGGATTTAAGGAGAAAGAATACAAATGTTGGGTTTGTGATGATTATGTATCGTTTGTCCTTTGCTAAACAGGGTTGCAGTTCTCGACAAAGTTACAGACTTCCTTCTGTTTCTGGGGAAAATCCTTGTTGCTGGTGGTGTAGGTAAGCTGGTTGGTTTTTTCTCTAAATTGTATGCTCTATTTTCTGGTACCCACAAGCATGCCTGCCATATTCATATATGCTTAGTTAGCAGCTGGAGGTTCTCATCAGTCTGACTATTTGGAAATCTGTTTCTATGTTTCTAGGATTTGCTAGATTGAACAAAAACCTTTTTTCTTTTTTCTTTTTTTCCCTCTTTTCTCCCCCTTGCCCAGCGCCTGATTTGCCTTGACAGTATCTTTTCCTTAATTGCTTTTACAGCTCTTGAATGTGTGGCTGGTGCAAGGACTTGTACAGCCACAGCATTGTAGTTGAATCAGACCAAATTCATGTCCAGTAAGTCAGCCACAGTCAGTTCTCCTTTTGCAAGAACTGAACAAAATTGCAGACAAGGTTTTCTGTGATAGAAAAGTGTTTTTCTATTTTTTTAAATGAAGCACTTTTAGAAATTCAGGTTGGCAGTGTTCTGTTGTGGTTTGGTTTTTCCAAATTGTCACAGCAGTTTCAAAAAGCAATTTTACAAATAACTGTATTTTGCATTCTGTATACTTGCAAAGTTAACTAATTAATTATATTTTAATCAAGAGTAAAACTAGTATCAAGAGCTGATCTAAAGTATTTTGTCATCACTGTAGAATTACATTATTTATTAATTTTGCTGTTAAGTTCAGTAGAATGGTGAAACAAAATAACTCATTAAAATCTTTCCAGGCCCATTTATATCTTTATGGTAATTGGTTAATGTACATACCTCTTCTGTGAGATAATTAGTACAGAAGAATGTGTTGTTTACAAGCTTTTATTGAAACCAGCCTTGGATCTGTTGTCTGTCTTATCCATTATTTAGATTCTTGGAAATCAGAGCTAGCATGGAATCACTAATTGCATGTGCTTCTTGCAGGTGTTCTTGCATTCTTTTTCTTCACACACAGAATACCAGTCTTTGCACAGGAAGTGCCAATGCTAAATTACTACTGGGTACCATTGTTGGTAAGGCAACCATTTAATCTCCTGAATGCTTGGGGCAGTTGGAGGTTCAGACTAGACTAGACTAGAGGGCATGGTCTGCTGACAGCTTCTCTGGTCAGCATCTCAGTGGCAGTGTCCACTCAAGTGAGGACTGAGCTGCTGCACTCCAGTCCGTGGGATCCTTCTGGCAGAAGTGACACTGCACTGACTCTGAATCCTCAGAAAAATCAGGTTTCGCATCTCCTCAGGCTTCCAAGACAGCAAGACACTGATGGCAGTGTGGCTTCTAAGGGAAGGGAGGGACCTGCAATGCATCTTTGTCCTTTTGTAGCCCCCCCACAACCCCTTAAGCTTCAGAACATCTCTAGGCTGAGTGGTTCTTGAAGGAGTTCAGAATATTCTTGGCAGATATTCTCCTCTGAGGTTGAAATAGTTCCAGTTTGGAACTTTTTCCAGCTGGAAAACTAGAAGCTAGTACATGTTAGAATGCAGTGCCTTGAACCTGTGATCCCTGTCCACAGCAGTAGTAACCTTTAGCAGAAATACAGAGCTGACATTAAATTCTAAATCTGCTTAGCAGAGCAGGCTTCTGACCTGTGTTAATACTATCACAGTGGTGCTGAAAGAAATTTGGGAGTTTATTGTGGTTTGTTTTTTGTAGACGGTCATCATTGGCTCCTACCTAGTTGCACACGGGTTCTTCAGCGTCTATGCAATGTGTGTTGACACGCTTTTCCTCTGCTTTTGTAAGTACTATGTTTTCTTTCAGTAATACCTGCAATTCATGGAAAGAGGCCTAGAAAATCACCTTATCCATTCCTTACAGAAGTCTGATCACATGCTAGGAAGCTGTATGAAAAATTAGCAGCTTCTTCTTTTCATATTGGCTCTGTGATACGGTCATTTACTTTGTTATTTAGAATGAACTGGACTATAGCAAGTTTGTTGGTGCACTCAAAAACCAAAATATTTTCTTGTTAGTTTATTCCAGAGACATTTGGTATGTGTTGCCGTGGAGATATATTAAGATTTGCCTCCTCTAGCTTCTTTGGCCACTCCTTACAGCTCAGCCTCTGGTTTTGGCTCTGCAGATCCTGCTGTCTGCCTCTGCAGGGTTGCAATCACAATGACTGTGCTTCAGTGACTCTCCCTCCCAACTGCCCACTGGTGTGTAGCTGTTCACTGGTCTGTCACTGCTGCATGGCACCAAATGGGCTGAGCCCTGACTGGTGATTGAGTCATGACCTTCTGTAGGAAAAAAAGTAATGTCTGCCTTGTTGTTTTAAATTCATATTCTGTTCTGCTTCCCATGCTCTCATTAAATAATGAACAATAGGTCAGGTAGAATATTATTAGTTCACAGCAACAGGTTTTCAAATGAACTTTATCTTAGGCAGTGAAAAATGGTCCAGTTTTAGAAAGTGCTTAGTTCCATGGCTGTCTTTCTGACACATTTTCTAGCAAGAGGTTTCCAAGATGCCAGAGTTCAGTGGAGGAATGACAGTTTCTGAAAATTTCCAGCTGTACTGCCAAACCAAAGATCTGGAGAATAAAAAGAATATATTGCTATCATTAAAAAATAGCAAGATATTTGTGTCTCTGCATCATGTAAACACTCTTGTGGTCTAAGAAAATAGAAATTTTATAATGTCCATCATCAATTTAATAATAAAGCTAAATTATCTTGATTGCATTTCTTTTGCTGTTGGTTTGTTTCTTTTACTGTGGGTGGTTGTACTGTTTCCTTTTCTGACTGGTTTTGCTGTGTAAATGCAGGTGAAGACCTGGAAAGAAATGATGGATCTACAGCAAAACCCTACTTCATGTCAGCTAGCCTCCACCGAATTCTAGGGAAGAAGAAACTAAGCCCTAAGAAGTCAGTGGAATCATGAATGCTAAACCTCAACATCAAAAAGTGTCACTTTTAAGCAAAGCGTGTATAAAGTAGGCAAAAGTAAAAACTGTAAATGATGCTTCTGGTTAATGGGTGATTCTTTTTTCCTTTTGCTTATATAAAAAAAAAAAAAGAGCAACATTGGTAATGTTTATCTAGTTTAAATGCTTAAACTAACAGCTGTGAAAACAAGGCCACATTTTAGTTTATAGAGTGCCTATGAAAAGGAAAATGTAAATTTGAAACTTTTATAAGTGTATAATGATGTTTTAATAACTTTTGTAATGCAAGTTGCTGCCTTAGATGACAGCAGTTTTGATATAATGTTTCTTCTTATAAGTGTATATTTGTAAAAGAAATTCAGGCAATTTTTAAAAGCACTAATGTATAACCTAATTAGCCATAAAAAAGATAGTTTGAGACTCTAGTTAATGAGGAAATGGTACTAAATTTGTAAATATGGTGCTATGATTGTATTTTTTGTACAAGCTGCTTCACAGCTATTTAAACTGTGATTATACATGCATTAATGATTCCCTAAACTGAAAAATGTAGTGATATTTTAATCACATCCACAACTGCATCTTTTAAGACATGATGGTACCCTGCAGGTCCCAAAGAAGGTAATCAGAAAATACTTTAGTTGATACTGCTTAAAGTGAAGTTTTCTGGGAGTTGTGCCTAAAAGATGATATAACTGAGAGAAGGTCCCAGTGCAGCTGGAGTGATTTGTGGTTCACACAAATGAGGTTTCATCTGGTACAAGATGGTGAATGTATAGTTTTTAGCTGATGTCTAAGAGAGATGCACATGTGTTAGTATCCCCCCATCTCTGACAAGTCTCTGCATTCTGTGTTAGAAGAAAGTTGAGCTTCACTGAAAGGAAAACTAAATGCAGTCTCTTTTTTTTTCATTGAAAGCAAGTCTTTGCTCTGCGTGTGTGCACAAGGAGTTCCATTGCCCCTGCCTAGCTTAGGAGGGCTCCTCCCAAGGCACTGGAGTGACTGTGCAGGTGCCCAGGGCCAGGGCTGCGCTTCCTGCACGGCTCCCAGTGGCTCCCACAGTAAGGCACTGGGACCCCGAACTCAAGTCTTCTCATGGAACAGGATGAATTATTCAATTACTGAGAGATGCTCCAGAAGATTTAGTTTGCTTTTAGATTGTTAAATTTGCCCAGTCATTAGTACGAAGTCATTGATAGACCTGCTGGTAGAAAGCACGTTAGCATTCGGTGTGGTTTGTGACCCTCCCAGCAGTGGAACTGTCACTGCCATGAAGTAACAGCTCTGCTGATGGAAAAAGTCCTAACACTGGAGAGTTTCTCAAGTCTGTTACTGCCAAGACTGAGCTAAAAAGATTTTAATTTATTAGCCTCCTGGGTGAGCCAAGGACCCAGGCATACTGAGACCTGCCCCTAGTTTTCATGGATTCCAGTATGCTGAAAAGTTATTCCACTACTGTCCACTTTCCAGGAGTGGCATGTGCCATACATTTGCCAGTTCTGTGATGGGAGGTCAGCACCTGGAAATACTTTGCTAACCCTAGAAGTCCACTGATGTCACAAAAAGAAATACAAATTCTTTTTCTAATTATTTGAAGCCAAGTTTCTGGGGAAAATTTACTGACCATCCACATCCCAATGGGATTTTGCTCTCTAACCTGCTCTCTTTCTAACTTTGCTCTCTGGTTTGTGACGACTGTGATCACTGCAAAGGCAATGACACTGTCCTTCATACCTTCATGAGTCTGGGATCATGTTGATGCACAAGTGGCCACCATCCACATGCTTGCAGTCGTGGGCATGGCAAGATCTTGAAGTTCAGTGACCTGAGGTGCAAGTGGGAGTGTCCTTGTAAGCTTTCTCTGTGGTCCAGTGGGTGGTGGAGCCCCTTTCCCTGAAGCAAAAATGAGGGGTTCAGTTTAAGACTCAAATAAGGTAAAATAAAGGCATACAGTTTCAAATGTAGCTACTGATTGTAGGCACCTTTCAATTTCGGTAACCCCTCCTGAGATACCCTAGAGTAAACTTGACTTTCGGAAAGGACTGAGAATCCCACCTTTGGGGAAAAAAAAAGGACTTTTGAGGGATGAAGTTTTTCATCATCATCATCATCATCATCATCATCATCATCATCATCATCATCATCATTATAATTCCTTTCTCATTATGTACATGGCATGGATTACACAACCCCCCCCCTAATTCTAATATTTTCTGAGAATTAAGTCAGTAACTTTTGGGGGTATGTGTAACCATTCTGTCATTAAAGAAGCTGTTGGTCTCATTACAATCCATATTCCAAAGCTTTTTTTTTGTTTTGTTTTGTTTTTTTTTTTTATACTACTGATTAATTTTCAGCTAAAGAAACTGCATTACATAGTCTATATTTCTACTGGACTTGAGTGTCTTACTGGGAGCTCAACTGAAAAAGCATATTTCTGAATATAGCTTGTTTTTTTAATCATATGAATGTAACCAGAGTTTACTAGGAATAAAACATAATAGAAATAGTATACAGTTGTTTGATTAAAAAACTTTTGTAACAAACCTATGCATTTACTAAAGTAATTTCTAAAAGTGAAAGTTTTAAATTGTATTGTTATTTATATATGGTAAAAAAAAAAATGTATAAATTTGCTCCTCTCACTATTTTGTGAAAGTATTTCGAATGTAACTGATCATCTTTTCTGAGAAGAAAATTTAAAAGCCATTATCTTATGATGTAATTATGAGAACTGTGAAAATACAAAGCAATACCATGTAGATTTTGTAATCAATAAATTCAATAAGTAGTAATTATTTAATATTAAAATTGGCTTCATAAAAATAAATTGCTAATAATTACTAAGTCAAAATTTATGAAAATATTTACTTGGGAAAGATTCACCTAAGATGTTTCAAGACTATCTTATTATAATGGTTGCTAATTAGTCCTGTGGGCCAGAGTCTGCAGACGTGCACCACAGAGGAGGTACTAATATTGACGTTTATGGACTTGGACTTTTACTTTGTTGCTTGGTTTAGTATAAAATTCAGAATTCCGGGGGTGGAACAGGGTCAGGCACGGCGTGTGCTGTGCCCATGGACCTGGGCTCCTGGGGCTGCCAGGCTCCTGCTCCCAGGGAGGAGCTGGGGAAAAGCCCCTGCAGCTGAAGAAAGACCCTTTTACATGAGTAGAAAAAAAAGAACATTGTCAAGATCACGAACAAGCAGAATGTAGAAACCAAGGCAGTAGAATACACCTGCTATCACATCCATGAAATCACGTTTGTTTAGTTTGGTTTGGATTCACTGTATCTCCCTAGAGCAAATTACTGAATGGCTTTCATTTACATATTTTATACCAAAGTTTTAATGTCAAGCCTTCAAATTTTGTAAAAAATAAACCAAAAACCAAAAAACAAACCCAGCAAAACAAACAAACAAACAAATAACCCCATGGAAAGAGAACACAGAAACAAGAAGATAGGATAATTTCTTCTGCTGAGGTGTTTTTTTTTTTCCAAACAGTATTCAGCAGATGATTCTTGGGTGGTCCAAGAATGCTGCGTATTCTTTTAAATGTTAGAATTTAATGAAATATTTTACTATTGCATGCTCTCTGTAGAACAAGAAAAATATTGTGGTGGATGCAATGTCAGGCTGATTCTGGAATAGTCAAAAAGTGTTCTTCCTCAAATAGGCTGTCAGAGAAGTGATTGTGAAGAATAAACTGACTGGTTTTTGGGTAACCCAGAATCTCTCCCTTTGACTAGTTGCTCGGCCTGGACAGCTGTGTCCTTGCAGACAAAGTGCCTTACTGGCTGTTACTTTACCTGGCTTACATTTTGAAATTCATTTATACCATGTAGACTAAAAACAGAAAAGGCTGGAGAGGGAAACAAACACTATTTCAAATCGACTAACAGAAAAACTGTAGCGAGGATGTCAGATATGTTTGCACTGTGTGATGCAGCATCCATCATTTCCCTGTTGTTACTGTCAGATTATGAAAGTTGATGGTGTGGTCTGGGAGAAAACATGACAATAGTGTTGCAAATGAGTGAAAACAATGCAAGACTGTTCCATTTTTTTACAGATTTTTTAAAATAGCTTTAATTTGTGGTATAGTGGACTTCTGAGTAGGGCCTATTCTGCTTTCTGTTTACAATGATCATGTGTGTTGTACCTGTGTAACTGTGGGTAGAACTGGGCTCTTGCTTCTTACAACAGGAGTGAAGCTGAAAATTACATATATATTACTGTAATATATCTATCTGCCTGTTTATAAGCATTAAGTTCCTTCTGCATTTCAAGACTGATAATTTCCTACTCTGGAACTGTTTTATAAATTGTTCTAAATTTTTTTAACTTTTGATACAGGCAATGATTTTTGGGGTAGTATGTAATTTGTACTTCACTGTAAACAATTAGAAAATGAATGTTTCTTCATGTTCAAGTAACACTAGTGCTACTAATATTAAAATTGTCTGTTACCCTATGCTATAAAATGTCCACATGCATGTGTTCCAAATAATGAGTTTTAAAACCATAAAAATGGCTCTTTGAGGTTTAAGAAATGAGAGGTAGGTTACTTAAGATTGTATTGTTTTTCCAAAACCGAATTAACATGAGCATGATGATTTGAGCTCTAAACCCTGTTTGCTTCTGCTATGCAGAAATATAATCCCATTGTTTAAATATCTTTAATAACAGAAGAGCTTAATTTTGTTGTTACTTCACCGTTTTACAGTTCTTGGGGATTGTTCTAATAAAAATTTCGATATAAACCGGAGTGCGTCTGCACCGCGCGGGGCTGTGCGGGGCGGGACCCGGGGCGCTGCGGGGCGCGGCAGCGGCGGGGCGGGCACGGCGCGGTTCGGTTCGGTACCGGGGGCACGGTTCGGTACCGCGGGGCGCGGTTTGGTACAGGCACAGCGCGGTTCGGTACCGCGGGGTGCAGTTCGGTACCGCGGGGCGCAGTTCGGTACCGCGGGATGCAGTTCGGTACCGCGGGATGCAGTTCGGTACCGCGGGGTGCAGTTCGGTACCGCGGGGCGCAGTTCATTACCGCGGGGCGCAGTTCGGTACCTGCGGGCACGGTTCGGTACCGTGGGGCGCAGTTCGGTACCGCGGGGCGCAGTTCGGTACCACGAGGCGCAGTTCGGTACCGCGGGGCGCAGTTCGGTACCACGGGGCGCGGTTCGGTACTGGCGGGCACGGTTCGGTACTGCAGGGCGCAGTTCGGTACCAGCAGGGCGCAGTTTGGTACCACAAGGCACAGTTTGGTACCACAAGGCGCAGTTTGGTACCAGCAGGGCGCAGTTTGGTACCACAGGGCACAGTTTGGTACCACAAGGCGCAGTTCGGTACCAGCAGGGCGCAGTTTGGTACCACGAGGCACAGTTCGGTACCACAGGGCACAGTTTGGTACCACAGGGCACAGTTCGGTACCACAGGGCACAGTTCGGTACCACAAGGCGCAGTTTGGTACCACGAGGCACAGTTCGGTACCACGAGGCACAGTTTGGTACCACGAGGCACAGTTCGGTACCACAGGGCACAGTTCGGTACCACAAGGCACAGTTTGGTACCACGAGGCACAGTTTGGTACCACAAGGCGCAGTTCGGTACCAGCAGGGCGCAGTTTGGTACCACGAGGCACAGTTTGGTACCACAAGGCGCAGTTTGGTACCACAGGGCACAGTTTGGTACCATAAGGCGCAGTTTGGTACCACGAGGCGCAGTTTGGTACCAGCAGGGCGCAGTTTGGTACCACAGGGCACAGTTTGGTACCACAAGGCGCAGTTTGGTACCATGAGGCACAGTTCGGTACCAGCAGGGCACAGTTTGGTACCACAAGGCGCAGTTTGGTACCAGCAGGGCGCAGTTTGGTACCACGGGCGCAGTTCGGTACCGCGGGGAAGATCCCTTCCAACCCAGAATATTCTGTGATTCTATGAAAGCAGCTGCTCATGGAGAGGAGAATGGCACAGCCTAGGAGATTTAGATGTGAGCCCGTTCAGTCCGAACTAGACCGTGAAAGGTGAACAAGCAGAAGTGATCTTCAGAGGAAGATATTGGTGTTTCCTGAGCCCAGGTTAGCTGTTAGACTGACTGAGGCCATGCCACATGGGACAAGGTACATTACAGCTGCTTAGACGAGATGAAAGACACTGCTATTGTATGGTAAACCTCCATGAAAGCATATTTGCTTTTGTTTCCCTTTTATTTGTTTTGGGTTTTTTTCTTTTTAACATTTAATCAGATGCAAATAAAACCTGCATGCTTTTTGTACTGTAAAGCATTGCTGTAAAGCTCAATTTTTTTTTCATGCCAGAAGGTAACAACAGCAGTAAAGCATTGTGTAGGTTAAAAAACATTTTTTTCGTTCAAGTGATCATGTATAGCCTTGCAGGATCTAGCATAGTGCACTCAGACACTGGAAGGTACAATTGTAATATAGAAGTTATTTTAAGGGGATTCTGGAGCATAAGGGACCTTTACTATGTGTCTCATATGTATGTTGTTATTTTGATTAAAATCTGGATGTTTTTATTTTTTAAACTAACATCAGTATCTCCTGTTAACACATGCAGCCTGTTGGAACTGGCTGCAGCTATTAGTTATGTTGTCCTCCTTCAGAAAATGTCATGTTTACTAACAAAATTGCTTTCTTGCCTCTTTTAAAATTTGTTTTCAGGCTGATGGGTTTCTTCTCTCACATGGTTTTCTTGCTAGTCACATTGCATTTAAATCTAATGTTGGCTGCAGGCCATAGAAACTTTAATCCACAACCAGATCAATTCAAAGCCTACCTGGATCTTTTTTCTCACGTCTGCTCTGCAGTCTTTTCTGGGGATCCTACTTTTGCACAGTTTTTTCTCTTTGGTTAGCCAAGAGCAATGTCGTGTGCAGGTCTCCCTGCAGCCCTGGAGCAGTGACCCACGTCACCGCCCGATGGAAGGCAGCAGGGCTGCTCGTTTGCAGAAGCAGGTTTGTTTGGGAAGCACCGTGTTCTGAGCACCTTGCCCTTGGAGGTGCCCTCTCTGGCACTGGTGCCAGCTGCTCAGGAGAGGGAAGAGGAGGCTCTGCTCTGGCACCAGGGGTTGTCATTGTGCTGCAGTTACAGCGCCACAGTAACAGGGCAGCAGTGGTGTGGTCTGACCGAAATTTCTGCTAAAGAATGAAATGGTAACGTAACTGACCTGTTACAGTCAAACAGACCTTGGTCATAAATATGGGATGAAAATATTTCTGGTTTTGTCTCAGCCAGCATCTGATGCGTACCATCTTTGTGGTTAGACTTTGCAGATGAATGTTGCTTTTGGGGCATTTTCTGCAACAACCTGGCATGTTCCTTTGCAAATCCACACATCTGCAGATGGCTTGCAGAAGGAAAGGATTGTTTTATAGAGAGCTTCATAATGTAGTTTCTGGTTGCCATCATTTTCAACACATCTGACCAACTCAATTTCCTCTCTTGAATCAACTTTCTTTTCATTAAGTCCCAGGTTCTCATTTCTGTTGGTTTGGCTGGGCTCTACAGGCAATCTGTTTTAATTTTGGAGTCTGAAAGAGGCTAAGTTTGGAAAAGAATCAAAGTCCTCCCAGGAGAATTGTCTGTACTTATTTTACTCCAAATGATAATGTCAAAAGGATTTTGTAGTTTTTATTTTGCTTTCTGCTTTAGTTTATTAAGTTCCACTTTCTTTCAGAAATACTGACAGTTTGAACAGTCATTACATTGGTATGTTTAAACTCACAAGTGGGTTGCTTTTGTGAGAATGCTAACAATGGTCCAAAACAGATTAACAAGCCATAGTGTAACAGTCAGCTGTAGAGGTTCTGGGTCGCCAGAGCTTTAAAAAATTGTTGAACTCTTTGTGAGCTTTATATTAATAGCTCTTATATTGCAGTTGCAACTCTTTCTGAACTGATTTTGTGATAAACCTGTACTGGCATATTGGAATGTATCAATGGAGCATGTGTGAGCATCCCAACCAACTACCCAGTCACCTGTCCAAATTCCTGCAGAGACACTGGAGATCAAAGTGCACGTTGAAAGGTAACATTTTTATACATTTAACTATGCATAACATAGATACACACTCCTTTGATCTTAAAATCATAGTTTGGCTAAGTGCCTGTATCCACATTATAGGAATGCTGGTATTTCTGCTGGTATTTCCTGAAAATAGCAAGAAAAAGTAGCTGCTAGTGATTCCTGTGTTCAGCATATTTCAGCTTACATAGCATTTCAATGATATTTTTATGATTAACTTTCTTCTATGACCTTGTATGTTTTTGTATTAAAAAAACTCAAGCGCTTTCCTGTGTGATTTTTTTTAATACAGTAGCTATCTTAAAAATGCAATGGCCTAATTTTAAAACAAAAAACATGTAATTTTTTTATAGACAGTATACTGTTACTTGTCCCAAGTTTCCCCTGTTTTGGTGATAACTTTTGTTTTTGGGAAGCTTGAAGCAGGAGACATCTTTCTCCCATGAGATTAACTCAGGAAATAATACTGGTGCAGTTTGTGATGGCAGCTGTTTTCTCGTTCAGGAAGGGGATTGGTTTCTATTGCAGTATGGCAGAGTTTTAAGAAACTCTCTCCGCCCAACACCAGCTGCTGACAGGTCTGGCAAAGGAAGACTCAAAGCCCAGGTACTCTGCTGCAGTCTCCTACTTTCAATGCAGTCGGCATTTTCCCAGCCCCACCCATCTGCTCATGCACTCAGAAGTGGCAGAAGAGGAAGCTCCTGCTTCCTGCGTTCAGAGGGAAAGAGGTAAATTGCTCCCCGTGCACGTTAATCGTGTTCTCGCTCTGAAACTGAACAGAGAGAGGTGTTTCATAAGTAAGCTTAAACTTGCTTTTGTTTTGGGCTACCCGAAGCCACTCAGTCCTTCAAATAAGAGTGAGTAATTGCTTTTCCTTAAAGGGGCTCAATTACCAATTTACATTAACATCTAAATTAGCGTTGTTTATCGTTTAACGGGTAAAACTTCAGCATATCAAACAAATGAGCAAAAACTAGTTTGTCTACTGCTACCCATGCACTGTGGTAGCATGCAGATGTATGGAGCTAGCTTAGGTACTGAAAATATCGTCTGGAATTCAGTATTCTACCCAGGGCACTTAACTTGGAAGCTGTGTATGCTTAAATAAAAGGTAAGGTCAGTCAAGTTCCACTACAGCCCCCATCTTGAGTGTTTTGAGGAAAAAAAAGAAAAAAAAGGCACAAAAAGGCTAATAAAAGCCTTGATAAACCACTGTGCCAGTGAGATTGCTTTGGCTACTGAGATCAGCTTAGACATCTGTAAACAGCACTTAAAACAGTGCCACCATTCAACTTATAGAACTTTATTAATTCAGAGCTTGCCATCAAAGTTCTGCTCATGAGTCATCAACAGAGAACGCTACCTTTTCCAAATTGAAGTGGTTTGACCAGCACTGTTAAGGAATTTCACGGAGCAGACACTAATGCATAGTTGGAAGAGAAAAAAAGGGATATGGCCACAAACACCCTCACAAAGTATGGTTTTCTTCCAATGCAAATAAAGTTTAAGTGAACAAGAGGGATCTAACTGTCTTAAATCATTGAAGGAAACTAATCTTTGGAGACAAAAATCAGCTGAATTTACAGTAACTTTTGTGCTTCAAATTGGTGTATCAAAACATGCTCTACTAGTAAGACTTAGCACATTAGCAGCTTTAAACACACAGTAGACTGTAGTGCATTTGACTGAATTCCCGCCATTGTTCATGTGCAGTTTGATATTGGTCAGTTAAAATGCCAAACCGAAAGTTACTTTTGAAAAGCAGACTGGTTAAGTATTGCCTCTTATTTATCGCCCTGCTTAACAAAATCACAAGATAAAAAAAACAGAAGAAAACAAAAGCTGAAGTAAGAAAAATTCAAAATGTTAAAGCAGATGTGACTTCAGGCTCCCCACTTACCAAGTCAGAATTTAAAATCTGTCCTTCACATCCCCAGTTTCCCTCCTCCCAGGTGTGCACCCTCACAAGCAGCACTGCTTTGCATGTACCCACTTGTATATCAGTACCTGGAGTGTTTCAAGACCCATCTAAGTCCATTAAATGATTTTCACTATCAATGGAAATAGACATGAGCCCTCCTGAAGACTTCAGTGTAATGCTCCTCAGTATACCAGGGACCTTCTTCTCTTAAAACTGAAAATTCAAGTTAAGCACTTGACAAATTACTACAGTTCAGCCATAGACACAGCAACATTCTTGCTTGGCATGCTACAGCAGAAACTTTATTCAGTTATTTTTGAAAATATTCGCAACCAAAATTTATTTTTGTAAACTCACAGCAATAAGCTTTAACATATAGGCTGTAGACAACTCAAATACAGGTAATACTTTTAGCAATAACTTACAGATACGAACTAATGATAAACTACAATTTCACAAAGAATTGTAAAGATTTTGCACAATTGTCAGTCCTTTCTTTTAGGCAAAGTGCTCTTTTGATGACAAATAAATTAACACACACATAACTAGAGTGGACTACTTCCAGACAATACAAAAAGGTGTTTAATAAGGCTTGTAAACAATGTAATAGTTACTTAGGCAGAATCCATAAAAGTGTCTTGCAGGCTAAATAGACGTACATAGCTGGGCAAAAATTATCTTGAAAATGCTTTGGGTGTTAAATAAAAAGTTAACATTAATATCTTTCCAATTATATTTTCAATACACTATGACTTAAGGATACATCTTTAATAGTTCCAATCCCTGATGAAAAGGAATTAGGTGTGACTTAGTGGCAGTTGTGTCATTGAATGGGGTAGCAAAGGCTGAAGTCCAAGAGCTGTAGGTGAATGAGCTACAAAAACAGAAACATTTACCAGTCAACTTCATTGAAAGTAGCAAAAGATAAGTCAGTAAATTCCACTGGGTAATGACAGTTCACTGCTCCAGCCCTGCAGCATGTTGCTTTTCCTAACCCAGCACCTGTGCTCCTCCACCCACAGCCGCCTTAACACCACTGCTCTGGAGGAAAACAAGCTCAGGCCACACATGTGGCTCAGCCTGGTTCTCCAAAACTGCCACAGTCCCTCCTAACCACAAACAGGACCCAAAGCTGTTGACCTGTTGGGTCATAAAGACAACCAAAGACTGAAGCACTTTTGACCACCAGGCTCTCCCTCCCCTTGTGTGTTACTGCAAGGGAAGCTGAAGCTCTCAGAGAATTTGCTGGATTGAGTGTACTCACAGTCCATGGGATAAAAGCCAGGGAGCAGGTGGCAAACAGTTTTCATTAGAAGTATGTGTTATTAAAATATGTGAAGTAGATATTTAAATAAGTATTTTTTTATTCTTGTTTTAATGGTCTTAAAGAAGCACAAATGGTTGTCTTCATACTCGGATCTTCAGCCATGCTATTGCAGTGAAGGGCTACTGCTTGCTTAATGAGGTGTAGATAGCATGTATGGTGTTGATATATCCATTAGATTTCTTGAATCAGAACTGGGTAAACTGTTCTTGCTACAGCTGATAATGTTTTTATGAGGAGAAAGAGAGCAAAGCTCTTCTACCTACCATCCATGTAGCTATGCAGAGCAGTGAGCATAGTCCCATCCTGGGGTACGTATGCAGAGTATGCCATTTCTTCTAACATGGGTGGAGACAACCTGGAGGGCTGAACTGCTGTCACAGGAGCAGTAGATGAATGATTAGGACTAACGTGTTTCTTATGGCGTGCTCTGCAATTCTGAAACCACACCTGAAAAGGAGGGAAACATATCAATCACATATCATCAATCACATTGATAGATTGCATTCAATACTGGCACAACAACAACCTTATCTTAGGCTGAGCTTGCATTATTAATTGGGCCTTTGACACAATGCTGACAGTCCAAATGGATAAATACCCATTCTAAACCTACCAGTGTGGTCAAGTCAGGAATGCATCTTCAGTACCCAGCAGCCCACCAAGGACAGGGACAGTGAGGGCTGGGCACGTCCCAGGGCCAGTGCCCCCCCAGGCCCAGCAGCACCACCTGCAGCCCCAGCACATCCCAGACACAACCTTCTCCCTGCCTGGAACTACTGACAGCAAAGCATATTTTTCATATGCTACCTGCTTGCCTTTTCACACGGAAAAGCATGCAAGATTCCTTATTTTTAAGGACTGATTGCAGCAGCCAGATACCTCATTTCTAGAAACACTCTGGCAATCTTCCTGGCTAGAATGAGCCAAGGCAACTCAAAATTTATTTTTATTTATATTAACATATAAATATTTAACTTGTATTATATTTTAAAAATCACATTTACATTTAAAAATGCATCCATGTCTTTGCTGAGAGACGACTTCAAGCAAAGATTCCAAGTTTGTGTTTCAGTTTTGCTTGGCATATGCATACATTTTAACTCTGCTCCCTAGAATAATATCCTACATATTCACTTGCTCCTAATGTCATACCACAAGACACTTTCAAAAAGAATTCAGGTCTTAGGAATATACTACAATAGTCAGAAATACATATTTGGAATAACTTAATGCCAATTTCTATACTATTTAGGCTGAGATGTTTGTTCCTAGGACACTTAATCCTCCACAAAGTGCAAGAGGAATGCAGCAAGTTTTCCAAATTATGATGCTTGTTCTAGGCCTATTCCTGACTAAGGATGTTGTCTGAAGTTAAAATGGATTAAGATCTTTTCCCATGTTAAAATAATCTCAGACAAAATTGTGACTGAGCATTTCCAGTGGATGAGTACCAGACTGTGAGCCAAGTAACTTCACACTGTTACCTGTATAACACGCCTGCTCAAGCCTGTTCTTTCTGCCAGTTTCTGAAGTGTTTGTGCATCTGGATTGTTGTCCTGAGCAAACTGTGCTTGCATAACCTGAAAAGGCAAGATAGGAGATTGCAGGAGCATTTATGTTGAAACCCAGATTGGATGGTCTTCTCAGACTATGGTACTACTCCTTGCCTGTCTTCAGGAAACTGGGATTTTTTTGTGATCACTAGTTTTTAGAGCATCCCAAATACACAAAAAAATCCCCAAAAAACAACCCCAAAGCCAAAGTACAAGTCCTTGCTATGCTTGACTGAGCTATGACATTTACCAGAAATTGAGGAAATGAAATCAGCTTGGCAGTAATAAAAATTGGAACAGGCCCTCTGTAAGATTGCATTAAAAGAATTCTAGAAGAAAATCCACTGCAAAGCAACTCAAATATGCTCAATAAACAGCTACAGTAGCAGACCACAGCATAAAAAAGGCATGAGTCATGATCCAGCACTGTGAACTTGTCAATCACTATCTGCATCATACATTATATGGAGTAACTGATCTTTTCATCTCCATGGAGGATGCATGGACGCTCTGTGCTTCCTTTGCCTTTCACCAACCCAAGAAACAGAAGCTCTGCCTTGGCTGACCTGACCTTTTTGATGATTTGGTTACTCATCTTTGGACAGAAAATTGAAGTCAGAACTTGTCTTCAGGAAATAAATTACACCTTTTTTTAGAAAGTAAATGTCAATTTGGCCTGCATACTGAAGACTTTCACAGGCTTTAAGGATTTGCCCTGTTTGTGAAAGTTGGGCTTCATGGATTTCTGCAGGGTATCTTCAGCAATTTCAAAGAATTATTTTCTCTTTGTTGGATTTTTGACCCACCAAACATTGCCTGGCTTCATCTTTGAAGATTCAGACTGCTACTTACCATATTCAGAAACTATTTACATTTGCAATTTTTCATAGAATCACACTGGTTTGGGTTGGAAGGGACCTTAAAAGCTCACCTTGTTCCAACCCTATGCCACAGCAGGGACACCTCCCACTGTCCCAGGGTGTCCCAGCCCCAATGTCCAGCCTGGCCTTGGGCACTGCAGGGATCCAGGGGCAGCCATAGCTGCTCTGGGCACCTGTGCCAGGGTCTCACCAGCCCCACAGGGAAGGATTTCTTCCCAATATCCCATCCATCCCTGCCCTCTGGCAGAGGGAAACCATTCACCCTTGTCCTGTCACTCCAGGACCTGCCTCTCCAGCTCTCCTGGAGCCCCTTTAGGTCCTACAGAACAAAAGCACCCAAAAAGCACAGACATTCTTTTGCACAAGTACTTTTTGTGGTGAGTAGTTACACGCTGCTGCTCTGACTCTGCTCTTGTTCCTACAATGTTTCTCTTGTTGGAAGCAAAGTCTTAGAGCAGCCTGAAGGATGGTACTGAGGCCAACCAGCAGATAGAAGTATCATTAAATAACAAGATGCCAAAGACATCAAACACCTGCTAAAGTATGTTACAATCTACTTTAAGCAGGAAAGAAGGGAAGCTGGAAGTTTCAATGGCAGCAGCTGGGAAGAAGCCCTGAATACAGCTCCCATCCCTATGGCTGGTCTCCCTTTCAACTTCCACTGGGGAAAAAAAGTTCCCTTTTGCTGAAGTTCAGGCTCCCTGTCCAGAGCCCTTGCCCTGTGCATCTGGTTGGATTATTGCTTATGTGCTTGTTTTGTGTTAGCACCACCTTGTGTCTCCAGTCATGACTATAATAGGAACCCAAGCTTTGAACAACCCCATGCCCTTCTCTAGAGCACTACTTTAACACCTCACTTGCTATTACACCTCAACATGAGTTTCTCAGCTGCTTTCACTATGGATAAGATGACAGGCCAGCAAAACAGAACTCCCGCTGTGACCAGAAATTCCAAGACCTGTTAAACCCAAGGCAAGGATGTATAGCCAGGATTAAGTAGAAAGTCACATCTTCCTTTTTGCTGCAGGTTAAAACCTCAAAATCTTGTCTCCCCATCCCCTCTTTCCTTGGAAGTTGGCCTTATCTTCTGGTTTTCCCTAGAAAGCTAATTTAAGTGAAGTGGTTATCTAGAGTTTGAAATAGCTCTAGACTGTCTCAATAGGAGTTAACCCTTGTCAAGGCAACAAAAAGATAAGAAGTCTGGAAAGCAGAAGAGATGCAGGCATTACAACAATTCCAACATCCCTCCTATTAATATCTTGAAGTCACATACAGTAACCCATCTTTAGTACAACTTTTCACATTACATAATCTAAAAAGTATTTTGTCTTTATTATGTTTAGTGATGTAAATGACTGATTCAATAGATTTCATCAAGCAATCAAAATAGAACCACCTTTTTGTTTCCACTCTTCAGAATTACAATCTGCCCCCAGGGAAATAAGGAGCTTGAAGAGCACTATTTCATGTTAAACTTCCAGAAACATGCTGTGTCTTGATAGTTTGTGAAATAGTTTAAAGCATTCAAGCTTTTCTTTCCCCCTGTATGTATAGAACTTTCTGTTGGTTCAGCACCCATGTCCTGCATAAACCTGAGCTACACAAGATTTTAGCACTGTCTCTACCTGGAGTTGATCTGCTGTGAAGCTGGTCCGAGCTCTTTTTGCTGGTTTTGGGTGATTAACATCTTGTTCCGTTAGTAATGCTCCTTCCACACTAATCCCATTACCTGAAATATTGAAAAGAAAACACCACCTTCTAAACATTCACAATAATGTTGTAAGTCAGACAGTAACCAACAGCAGCTGGTCTGCTGAATTTCAGATTTAAAAAACGATGTTCAGTTCAAAGTAAAATTGATCTAGCACCATAACACGTTATGCCCTAAACAAATCCTTTGCAAATGAAGGAAGAAATAAATCTAACATGATATTTTAAAAACAGGCTATGCTGTTGCTGTCTTGTCTTTAGGATACAAAAGAAGTTCTAAAGACTAAAAAAAAAAAACAACCAAAAATAAAAAACCAAAAAAACCCAATAACCCACTCCCAGAAGCAACAAAACCAAAACAAACAAAATCCCCCAAATGTGAAATAATTTGCCACTATTTTGCTTCAAGAACCTGTGCTTCCAGTCTTAGTAAAAGCAGTCAAATATCTCTCCGTAAGGAAAATGAGGTAAACCCCAACAATTTAACTAAACCTGAACCAACAGCATAGTTCTTAACACAAGCAGTGCATTACCATTTTCAACTTCTCTTTTCAGGTTGTCCAACATGCAGTCGTAATGTACTCTGCAGAGGACTTTCTCCTCCACCAAAGCGAACTCCTCTCCCGTGGAGAGCTGTCTCTTGCAGGAGAAGCAGGCGAAGCACGCCAGGTGATAGACATTGCCCTTGGCCCGCCGCACCCAGTCCGTGGAGTGGATGTGCCGCCCGCAGCGCGAGCAGCGTGTGCCGTACCGCCTGCAAGAGAACGGCACCGGGCATTGCACCGAGCACGGCGCCTGGCATGGCAACCCCAGGCACTGCACCCCTGGGCACTGCAACTGGCCACCGCACCAGGCCGCTCCAGGAATCACACTGGGCATGGCAACCCCGGGCACCGCAACCGAGCATCACACCGAGCACGGCACCGGGCATGGCAACCGGGCATTGCACTGGGCATTGCACCGAGCACGGCGCCTGGCACGGCAACCCCGGGCACCGCAACTGGACATTGCACCCCCGGGCACTGCAACTGGCCACCGCACCAGGCCACTCCAGGAATCACACCGGGCATGGCAACCCCGGGCACGGCACCGGGCATTGCACCTGGCCACCCCAGGAATTGCACCAAGCACAGCACTGGGCATGGCAACCCCGGGCACCGCAATGGTCTTTGCACCGGGTATCGCACTCCTGGGCACAGCACCGGGCCACCCCGGGAATCGCACCGAGCACGGCACCAGGCATGGCAACCCCGGGCACCGCAACCAGTCATCGCACTCCTGGGCACAGCACCGGGCCACCCTGGGAATCACACCGAGCACAGCACTGGGCAACCCTGGGCACGGCACCCCTGGGCACGGCACCAGGCATGGCAACCCCGGCCACCACAACCGGTCATTGCACCGGGTATCGCACTCCTGGGCACAGCACCGGGCCACCCCGGGAATGACACCGAGCACAGCACCGGGCAACCCCAGGAATTGCACCGGGAACTGCACCAAGCATGGCAACCCTGGGCACGGCACCCCCGGGCACGGCACCAGGCATTGCACCCCCGGGCACCACAACCAGGCACGGCTCCGGGCCACCCCAGGAATCGCACCGGGAACTGCACCCCCGGACACTGCACCGGGCCACCCCAGGAATCGCACCGGGCACGGCTCCGGGCCACCCCGGGAGCTGCACCAGCCAACCCCAGGAATGGCCCGCCGCGCCCCAGCACGGCCCTGGGGCACAGGGCTGCGGCAGCACAGCTGAAGCCCACGCCATGACTGCGCTGACATTGAAGAAAAAAAATAAAAAAAGGCAAATCGGTGAGTTTCTATATGATAGCTTAAGGCAAGGCACTACTGAAACACAGAGGCTAGTATTTCCAAGAGGCGAGGACCAAAGCTGAAGCATTTTAACTGCAACATGAATTCATAGCTCCTCATCATTCCTTTTATAAAGATAATTACTCTTAGAAGCTGAAAGATAGAAACAACAGACTGTTCACAATTCTTCCAATTTTTCAAATGTATTCCACATTACTCTAGTGGTAGTCTGAGCTAACATATTTAGCTACGTTACCCCTTTACTTATCCTCCAGCATCTTCAGCAGAAGGGGGGAACCTTCATAGTTATTTCCCCAATTCGCATCACATTATGATTTTTAAGTAAACTAAAAAGAAATCTGAATTTACGTTATTACACTAGAAAATTTTTGTTTGAAAAGGAAACTAGCCACCAAAATATGCTGATTGTTTAGATAAGAATTTGTCCTGAAGATCATTGCAGACCCAAATTTTTTTCAAGTCCCACAAAATTCAGTTTTTTCAGAAGTTTACAGCACTCAGCTTGCCCCCTCCCACTCGGTGTCAAACTTGACTAGCTGGATGCAATCTGTTCACTGCACAGCTGAGAATCCCAGAAACAGTTTGGCCTAGCAATCAGACTAGAGAAGTATCAGCAATCACATCAAAATTAACAGCAACAATACTTGCTGCTTTCTGGATCCAACACATTGCATTCAGAGCACTGCATTGACAACACAAATAATATCCTTCATTGCAAGATTATCATGTAATTTTGAAAGAATCACATTCTAAATCAAACTGATCATAGAAAGGTATATCTGCTGAAAGCTTCTTTTAAATACCATGGGGTTTTTTCTGGATTGATTTTGCAGCTCCTTGCGATGCCTTAAGCCCCACAGCAGTGAAGCACTACTCCGAACAGATCATCTCAAATTTACATTGCAGTCTCAGCCAGCATTCCCCAAGGATGATTCTTTGCACATACAATGGCTTTACAACCATACTGTGGCAAGGACTCGGACTTTTTTTCCCCTCGGTGCATACACAAGTAAGTGATGGTATAAATACAGCAGCTGTGCACACCAGGGGAAGGGCAGATGGGAGACTTATCAGGCAGTCACATTACACAGACTTAGGGTTCCCCAAGTCCCTCTTGAAGAAAAGTCAGAGTTTAAACTGCTGAATATAAACCTAGCAAATGAAAAAGAAAGAGCCTCAAGTGAATTTCAGTTGTGGCTGCAGTGAAAAGTTACAAGCAAGTATAACAAGTTATCTGATAAATTATATTCCTGGATGATATACCTGAAATAATCGAGTTTGCAGAAGATATCTTTATCTTTGATGTAGCAGCTGGTGTGCCTTCCCAGGGACGTTCTGCAAACGCTACATGAGAGGCAGCGCACATGCCAGCAGAGGTCATTTACCTGCAAAAACCCAACAAAAAAATACCCCTCAATACTTGTAATACCAATATTGCATTTTATATTTAGAAACACTGCTTTTTTTCCAGAAATGTTCAGAAGTTTTACACACAATGATTCACAGAAAAAGGATCTTGAATACAAAACTTTTTCTTTACAATATTGCTTGCGTATTGAAGGTTAACTAATCTGATTCAGGTCTTCAGAATAAGTTTTTGTAAGGGTTTGTAATTAAAAACAGTAGAAGAGGCAGGAAGAGATACAAGTTCCATGCACATATTTTGTGCCCAGTTCTGTTCTGATAGCATTAGAGTAAGAGAGCAAGTTTTGGCCGTATGTGACCTTGGGAAGACAACTAGCTTACACAGGTCTATTTCGTAGTCTGCATAAATTCCTGTCTAACAAAAAAACCCAAACATTTCAAAGTTCTTTAAAATTTTAAAACATGTATTGAAGGGAAAAAATAAGTGCCAGATAGAAACACACCACAAACCACTCCTCCATTTGCCACGTTTCTGTTAAAGCAAAATTGGTGAATAACATCTGAGTTTCAAAACAGCAGCAAGTGTTTTAATAGCAAATTAGACATTTCCTTAATATGTCCACAGCAAAACTAAACCTAGTCATGGAATGCAGTAGAAATCAGGATTTTTGAAAGCCTACATATAATTTTGGGGCATATAAAATAAATAAAATGAAAGCAATTATTTTAATTTCTACTTTCCTATAAAAGGAACTCTTAATTGTGCAGACATTGTGAATCACCTAAATAAATAATTTGAAAACCCAAGAGTCCCAGTGACCACAAAAATTAAGTAATAACCCTCTGGATAATCCCATGCTGTATAGGAGGAATTCTGAAAACCAATTATGAAGTTTAAATTTTTTTCCCCACTGAACCAATTTCTCATCTCATACCAAACAGCCCATATATTACCTATGGGAAAGCAGATTTGAGGTAACCCAGGACATGCCTTTCATCAGAGCATGGCCAGACAAACCACAGAGAAGGCAAGGCATAGACTCCAGCACTCCTGCTGGGATCCCCCATTCCAGTCAGTCATTCTTCAGGCTGTAATATTGCAGTTTGCCCAATGCTTTCCTAACCCTTATCCTTGCTGGCAACCCCCTTCCCGTATGCTGACAAGTTTACACCACAATATATGAAGCTGTTGATAGCAGATGAGAGCTGTCACCAAACCTTCCCAGCCGTCTCTTAAAAAGGGCAGAGGGGCAGCGCTGAGCCAGACTGAGCCTGCCCTCCACCAGTCCTGCCGTGCCGAGGCTCCCCGGGCCTCGCCAAGCTCCGGCCCGCAGCTCTGCACGAGGTGAGCTGGCATCCCGGCCAGCGAGAGCCCGCTGCCCCTTCTGCAGAGATCAGCGCTCTTCCCGAGGGCGGGACAGCAGCAGCCCTCGCCCTGTCCCGTTTGGTGCCGTTTGTCCGTGCTCATGCTCGTCCATCGACAGGGCTGAAACGGAAAGGTGTGCTGCTGCTGGACCGTAGCATACCGGCATCAATTCCTCTCTGCCTACACAAAGCAGTAACAGCTAACTTGAACTCAAGGCTAAATAATTTAGAGGTCTTTTGCTCCAAGTTCCGTTATCCTGGTTGTTCAAATAGGAGACAGCAGCGATCAGTAAACCATAAACGAGCTTCCAAAACGTCACGGGAGTTAACAGAACTGAAATTGAGTTCGAGTCAGTTCTGTCGCTGGTCCGCCCGTCCTGTGCCAGCCCAGGCTATTGCAAAGGGGACGGGGTCACGGGATCCAGGGATGCGTGGCAGCTCCTGCCCCAACCCCATTTTAACTGAACACTAGCCCCCGTAGACATTTTCCTTGGACCTCCTCACCTCGACCAAGACCTAAGCAGACGATTTAGTAACACCAGTTATGCTTCCATGGCTGTCAGCCACTATCACTTTGCAAATATACAACTTTGTTTGAGGCTGATGGAATCGACGGACTTCTGTCATGATTGTTACTCTCACTTTTGTAAGGAAAGACGGAAAAAAAAATCTAAATAATTTTAACGGCTCTAATACAAAAGGCAAATAAACTCCCCACACCCCTCCCTCCCCCCGCAGTAACGCTTCGTGTTTAAAACCACTTGGTTTTGTTTGCTTGTATTCAAATTATCTTACTCGGTCCTGATTGCTAAAACAAGAGGACTGCTCCGAGAGTGGGCAGCTCGTTTCTTTCAAATATGCTAGTTGACCACCTTTCGCAGGAATAACTTATTTCCACATTTCTCAAGAGGCACTTTTGGCTTTGAGACTCAGGACGTTCCCCCCGGACCTACTTCAGTACAATGCAGGTCGCGCCGCCGCCGCCTGACCGCGGCCGGGGCCGCCCGTTCCCATTCCCTTCCTCGCTTCTCCCGGCGAGCAGGAGCGCGCAGCCCGGCGCAAGCAGCGCCACCCCAAACACCGACAGCAGCCAGGGCTCCTCTCCGGCCCGAACACCGCCAACAATCGCCCTGCGGCTCCGCGCTCCCGTGTCCGCGGCAACTCCGCACCGTCCGGGGAGGGGAGGGCCGAGCCGCAGGATGAGGGGTGCTGGAGGGCTGCACCCTCGGATCCCACCGGGCCCGGCTCCCCGAGGCTCTCCGGGCACTGCCCGCGGCCGGGCGGGCTCTCCGTGAGCGGGCCGCCCTCCGCCTCAGCGGTGAGGGAAGCCGCCAGACGAAGGGGGCTCCGGGTCGGGCGCCCTTACCTTGAGCAGGTACTTGTCCACAATCTCCAGGCCGCAGCTGCTGCACACGCACTTGCCGGGGGCGCAGCCCGAGCCCGAGGCCATGGACCGCGGCGATGAGGAGGGCGACAGGGCAGCGGAGGAAGAGCAGGAGTCCTCGTCAGCCGCTGCGGGGCTGGCCTGCGGGAGCGCGGGGAGAGCGCGGTCAGCGCCCGGCCGCGCCCAGGAGCCCCGCGCGGGCCCGGCCCGGCCCACCGACACCTGCGGGTTCCGCCGGGAGCCGCGGCCACCGGAGCCGCCGAGCTGCGGCAGGCGGCCGAGCCGCGCCGCCCCCCCGCCCGCACACCTTCTCCGCCGGGCCGCCGAGCGCGGGCAGGTCCTTGTCCTCCAGCCTGCAGACGAACATCGGGTCGCTCTTCCAATACATGGCCCTACCCTAGCACATACCAGCCCTCGGCGGGCGGCGAGCCGGCTCCGGGGACCCCGCGCCGCTCTCTGCTCTCAGCGCCTGCAGGAAAAAAGTTTTGTTTTCAAGTGGGTGGACCTGCCCCGCTGGCCTCACCTCCTGCACAGAACCCGCCTTCCAGCGCGGCGGGGCCGTTATCTCCACCAGCGAGCCCGTGCGGGCTTAGTGATGGGAGGAGGCACGGAAACCCCCCCAACATCAACAACGACAACAAAAAAGCAACCCCCCGCCCCGAGAACCCCTCACTTGTCACATCTTTTGCCACAGATTTCCCCCACCACTCCAGTCTAAGCACACGTTCCAGTTACACCTCCCTATGAGCGAAGAAAACAAACACGGAGGAAAGCGAGAGCCCGCTTGACGAGAGGGATTTTCCCACACTCCCGTATCCCAAAGCCCAAGCGAATGCTCTAACTCAAACTCACAGCTCCTACACCCATCTCACTACCTCACCTGCTGCTTGCACCTCTGAAATCCCGTAATAAAACCTTTCTCATTTAGCTAAAATAGAAGGACCTGAGCTGCGGAAGCTCCTCCGGCTCTGAGCTCCCACAGGTGCTGCTGGTTAACACCGGTGTCCCGGTGGCACCAGGAGCAGAGGCTGCAGAGCCTGGCCGCCCCTCACTACCTGCAGAACCAGCCGGCGTCTCTCCGCGGAGACGCTGTGGGGTACGGGCACCCTTTCTCCACAATTACAAATCTTGTCCTCAGAGCTTCCTCGCACCAAACACTGATGGTGCTCTCGGAACATTAGCGGAGAATAAAGCAGTAGCTTGTCCTTCGCACGTGAGGTAAATAACCGGGTATCTGCTTCTAGGCATGTGCTTTACCAGCCAGCTGTTTTTAATTAAACTTGTCGTCAGTTTCCATCTTTTCTCTCGCCTCTGTGGTTCAGCCTCTCCTCACAATGGATGCAGGACTTGTTGCTGAGCCTCGGTAAAGCGATCTGAGAGAATTGCCCCTACGTTTATAAACATGGTGGATTTGATAAAATTGAATTCTGTGTTTGAGGAGCAGTGTGAAAGGAAAAGCCCCCTATTGTTCTCCGTCTAAAAAGAATGATCATTATTTCAAATCCCGAGACCCGACCCTGCGGAACAGTAACTCGGCTGTGCCGAGCCCCAGTAAAGCCGGGACGTCCCGTCAATTACTCGTTTCTCCAGCGATTTTAGCCGACCTAACCGTGGGGAGAATCTCGCTGACATCCAGTCGCGGTGTCCCCGACACCGCTGCTTTAGCGAGGCAAGCAGGGCTTTGGAGTTTGCCGTGGCGTGGCCCGGCGCAGGGCGACCGACGCCCGGCCCGAGGTCCGGAGCTCCGAGCGGCGGCAGGGAACTCGGACATCGCCGTCCCCTGCGAGCCCCAGCCCAGCCCCGGCCAAACCCATGCTGGCCCGGAGCCGGCTTTCTGCCGCCCCCCCCCAAGATACGGCGCGGGCTTGCCCAACCTCCGACACAAATACGGGCCCCGACTGGCCCGAGCACCCGCGCCGCAGGTGACGGGCTGCGGCCCCGCAGAGTGCCCGGTAACCGCACCTCTCCGCCGCGCTCTCGGCCCCCTGCAGCAGGGCTCTCCCGGGCTCTGCTCCCTGTCCGCAGCTCGGAGCGCCAGCGGCCCCGTGCTCGGGCGGCCCGGCGGGCCGGGCGGGGCGGAGCGGAGCGTTCGGCTCGGAGCGGGACCGGCGCGGATCCTGCCGAGCCCGCATCCTGCCCCCAACGCGGATCTCCCCATCCGTGACCGACAGAGGCACGACAGCACTACTGTCGTCTGTCGCAGGTAGCACGACAGAAAGTGAGCACCTGGCAGGGGCTCCGAGGGAAGGGTTGCAGCGGGGTCGGGCCGCCGTGAGGAGAGCCCGTGAGGTGAGCCCGGACGGGGCGGATCGGGCACGGCCGGGAGCAGCGCCGAGGCTGTTGATCGTCGGTGCTCTTCCTACGCCTTCGAGGAGATTGTTAATGAGGTTGGTGCGCGCTCCGAGGAGGGATGCGGGTTAGATTTCTGAGAAATAACCCCCTTCCTATGCGCTTTTTCTCTCGGGAAATACAGCGGTAGGAGTCAACAAAGTCAATCTGCGCGTTGTTTGCCGCGGCGATCGGGATATTACGAGCAGCGGTAGTTCATAATGCGGTGCTGGAGGAAAACCCCACGTTTCGTACCGAGTCGGGAGCCGGCTCCGCAGGTGACGAGCGGGCGCGGCCGCTCTGGCCGCCCCGGTCTCTCCGCCCGCCCCGAGGCCCCGGAGCGGCCCCGCAGCGCGGGGGTCTCAGCGGAGGCGGGGCAGGGGCCGCGCCGCGGGGTGCGGGCTCGGCGGGGCTCACCCGGGGCCTCTCCGGTGGCTGCGCGGAGCCGCACGCTGGGTCGGCCGCTCCGGGGAGAGGGACGTTCGGGGAGCCAGGAGGAAAACGCGCCCAGAGAGCAGTCCGTCAGCAGATTCGGGTTGTTGTTATGGCCGGAGGGGCTTCGCAAGAGGTGAGCTGTTTTGCCGAGCTAATTGGAGAGGCGCTATTTCTGAGAAGCGGTCAGAAACGCGATGATGTGTAGAGGGTGGACGTGGGAAGTATATGGGCTTGGTTATCCGGGATACACCTTGGCCCGTGCACCTTTATCACCCATCTCTCCGAAGTCCAGTCTGAACTTCATCGCTTAAATTATACACCCTCGATATTTAAGTGAATATTCCCTGAATCGTTTTCTGGAGAGATGGAAACGGCCAGAAAGGCAGACTCTAGAGAATTCCCGGCTCTTGCGCACCCTGCTCGCCTACTGCCGTCTCTGTGCACATCGAAAGGATGTGTCCCCTTTTGGGGCACTCGGTAGGACCCCGCAGAGTGTCGTCGCGCTCTCGGCAGAGACGGGAGGGAAGGAGAACCTGCCGGCGGGCGGGCAGGGTGGCCCTGGCCTGATCCTGCTAAGGCTGAGAGCGGAGAAGAGCGGGGGACTCCGGCGGGACCCTGTGACGGGGACTGTCTGGTTCGGATTCCTCTCTCTCAAGAGTTATACCAAGATGTATGTAGGTGGGAGCGCTGACCAGTTGCACACAGAAGTGATCTCTAAAATATTTGACGATACGATATAGCACGAAGAAAATACTGAACGCGGAGAATTAGGGCTGTTTTAACGAGAGGGTGTTAGCATACGGACTCCTTCATCAGAGACTGCACCGTGCTGCAAGTGCATGCGGCAGGGCGCTTCTCTCTGGGGTCTTCCTCAGCGACACCGGTTCTCCCGTTAAAACGAGTTCTGTAAGAATTGAACATGGCCACTGTGGTCAGTTACGAAAAACGGGCACGGGGAGTAGGGCCGCGGTGAAGCGGGTGCCCAGCCTCGGCCGGTCCCACTGGGCACGGAGCTGCCGGTGCCCGAGGGGTGCTCACCCAGCGGCTCCCTCCGCGGGGCAGGGGAACCGGGGGACGCGCCGTCCCTTCAGCCGAGCGCCACCGCATTCTCCCTCAGCAGCGGCTGGCAGGAGAGCTCGGAGAGGTGGGACGCCTCAGGGAGGGAAGCCCGACACCCATGCGGGACAAGGGCTTCCCGGGAAGCTCTCCTCTTGTGTCAACCATCTCTTTGCCCTACTCGCGTGTTTGTACACCCGCAAGTATCCAGAGGTTTTTCATCTGTAGAATGCCGTGTCTCGGGCTGTGGAGCCTCTGCGGGCTGCGGAAGAAAGAACCGAGCCAGCGCCCTCAGGCTTGCTCTCTGTGAGTTTGCACGCCCACTGATCCCAGCCAGTGGTAAAAGATGCAGAGTTTGGACTAGCCCTGAATAATTGACTCTGGGCTGATTTAACGGGAAGAAAACGAACCCAAGGACTCCTTTTCCGAATCAATGCGATGCACTTCCCTTGGGTCAGGCTGTCTGTCTCCGGTTTACGGGTCTAGAATCTTTTAGGGCTGCAGACATGTGGCTTTCGTTCACAGCTCTTCCAGTGTAGAGCTCTGTGTTGCTTAGTTGTCAGTGGCAAGATCAGTAAAAGGAAAAAATTCCTATTTCGTAACTGGATTCCTGAGGCTGTGGTTCCCCTACCAAGACTAAGAATTTGATGCAATTTGGCGGGTTTTGTTTTGTTTTGTTGTTTGTTTTTTTTGTTTATTTTTTTTAGCATTATTTTCCCTTCCCTTCAAGAGGGAGCTTGGGGTGGGGAGGCAGATGACAAGAAGGGAGTCAGTGCGATGCAGCCTTGCATGTTTTTAGAGTGCTGGCCCTTACACTGCGAGCAGAAGTGCAGGGAGTAATTTCGACATCCCAGCCTGGAACTTCTTCATTTATTTCAACTCTTGGTCTCTGCACTCTGAACATACAATCTGGATGAAAGCGGTGCCTGTTCAAATCAAGTGCTGCATCTCTGCGTTCCTGAAATCGAGGTGAACACTTGATGTGGAAGTTGACTTTAAAATCATCTATGCTAATTGTATCACGCTGTCACTCAAGGAAAGTGCTGGGGACAGAGGAAATTAGAGCAGAGATCAGATTATGTAAAAGAGCATTTTGCCCCTAACGTAATGGAAGGCAAAGCTAATGTGGGAACCATGGCGCGTTGTTTATAAATAAAGAGGAACAACCAAGATGTCCTGGCTTCGGTGAGCACGGTAGCTCCATGCTGAAGGGCCCGAAAGATATCGGGTCTGCCTGCCCGATTGCTTTCGCTTCTGTTGATGATGAATAATCACCGTCTGGCAGGAGACCGGGGCCGTCAGGCGGGATAGCCTGTGCGGGGAGACGGGGGCTGCAGAGGCTCGGAAGGTTTTCGGCTCCTTCGGCCGTCGTCCGTGCGGACAGGGCGCTGCCGGAAGCCCCTCCCTGGACGGGCCTCGGGAAACACCCGAGGGGTGCGGCAGTAGGAGAGTTTCCCTAGGAGTCACCTCTGCCCCCGCAGGCTGCCCAGCTGCTCCGAACGCCCCTCCACCGGAGCCGCGTCCCGCAGCTTGCTGTGCAGGACACGGCGCGGCCCGGGGCAGGGGGAGGCTGCACCGGGACCCGCGCGGGGATTGTGGGAGCCCTGAGCTCTCCCTCGGAACCCTTTCCCGGTGGGCCCGGGGTCGCGCCCGACGGCGGCGCGGTCAGCGAGTCCAGCAGAGCGCGATCCCCGCGGCGGGCGCTCTGCCCGGCACCGGGAGCTCCGTGAGCACCGTGAGCACCGGGAGCTTCGTGTGCACCGTGAGCACCGGGAGCTCCGTGAGCACCGGGAGCACCGTGAGCACCGGGAGCTCCGTGTGCACCGTGAGCACCGGGAGCACCGGGAGCACCGGGAGCTTCGTGTGCACCGTGAGCACCGGGAGCACTGGGAGCTCCGTGAGCACCGGGAGCACCGCGCCGCTGCGGGCTCGCAGGGCCCCGTCCCGCAGCGGCCATGCCCCGGGACTCGTACGAGCCCTGTCGATGGCTGTCGGCGCTCGGCGGTGGAAGGACGGAGGCGGCGGGGAAGGACGCGCGGAGCGGGGCCGGCTGAGGCGAGAGCCCGCGGCCAGCAAGGAGAGCTCCGGGCGAGCGGGGCCGGGACCCGCCGCGGCTGCGGGAGCGGCTCGATGGGCGCTGGGCTGTCCGGGCAGAGCGGGCGGGCAGCCGAACCGGACCGCAGCCAGCTCCTGGCGATTGCCCCGAGAGAAAGGACTCGAGCCGGCCGGGATTTGGCAAAGACGGGCGCTGGCCGGGCGTCCCCTCGGCCGAGGCTGCCCTGGGCTCCGAGCCGCCCTGCTCGGTGCAGCCCCCGCCGAGCGGGCACCGGTGTGAGGAACCGCAGCTCCCTTCCCCACAGCACAGCAAATCCTTTTCAGAGAAAAATCAGAGCTTCACGGCAGATTCATCTTTCACATTTTTCCCCAGCCAATTTGTGACTGCGTGTTTATACAATGTCAAGTGTGTTAAAGTGAAAATTTGGGCACATTTGGGATTAGCGAGCTTAGAGATGTTTTGTTCAGTAAGTGGGCAGGCTGGGAGGGGAACTCATGAACGAAAGGTGATTCATTCATACCAGGTCTGAAAAACACGGAGAGCCTCCAGAAACGAGATCCTGGGTTGCTGCCCACAGGTTACAACTGACGAAATGCTTGCATGTGTCTACAAGTAAATCAAGATTTACAGTTTGTGTAACTGAAGTTTACAAAGTGCTACTGTAATGCTCCGAAATAAAATACGTTTATTTGGAAAGTGCAGAGCCTGCAGGTTTTAAGTAGCAAGAAGTGCAGTGTTCTAAATAGAAATGAGAAATCTTGTTCTTCTTGGTGCTTATAATTTTTAAACTGATCTGGCAATATTAAGTCTTGACTGACACTTACAGAACTGAGTGGGGAAATTTTAGCTGGTGCCAGAGTGATGTTGATCTGGAGGAGAATGAAGTGCCTGAACAATAGGTTTTTGTTCAGACATCTTTTATTTAGTTTAGTGCCTGAAAGCAGTCCAGTGCTTTTGGGCAGGTGACAAAATGGGGAAAATGTCATATTAATTTCAGCACAATTCCCTTTGTCAGCCTGCTTGGTTTGAGCTGTTTTCTAGTTTAACTAACCTGCTCACACAGGAAAAGACACTGGTTAGGATTTAAAATACATCTTTGATCTGTGAGCACATGGTGGCTGTAGGAAAAATCATTGTTCCATGGTACCTTGGTTATAACTATGGAATCCAGTCATAGTCTAGTTGCAGTCAGCAGTGTCCAGCTATTATGTCTTTGCTTTTGAAGGACAGCAAGGATAAGTTTCACTGAGCATATGTAAAAAAGAAAAAGCTAACTGAAGAGGTTGATTACTTAAACAGCATGTTAACAACAGTCTTGTTCACCTCACTGCTCTACACAAAGCTACTCATTCCATTTTTGGGACCCAGGAGATGCTGTGCTCTCATTATGCACTCTCAGTACTCTTTATATTCCACAACGAAAGACCACAGAAAATGAACTCTTTTACTGGTCATCTAAGAGAAGCTTCTATTTGTTGCTTTGGCTTGAGATTGCAGAAGGAGAAGAGAGTGACAGAAGGAACCACTAATTTTAAAAGCAACTGTTTGTTTTAATATATACAAGGAAACACCCGAAGAGGAGTCATTCTGGCTGATTACCTGAAAAAAGGGTTTGCATACAACAGCACTTGTTTAATGTTTTGCTGTTCCTTGGTACCAATCTGAATACTGGTGCTCGAGCAGGAGAAAAATTATTTCACCAACTCTCAGGAAGAGATGATGGATGAAAGAAAACTTAGAATTGAGTGAAACACTGACTTACCATCAGGGTTATAGAGACTATAATATTGTTGTGATTCTACTGCTCTGTTATAAATATCCAAATGCTACAACCCCTTCAATCAGCCTGTGGTGACACAGAGAGGCAGATTTACAAAACAAAGGATGCAATGCTTAGCGTTTTGTGGCTAAAAGTGTCAGAAAAGTGAGGCCCTTGCACTGCCATGCTCCTGCCCACTGAAAGTCTCCCAGTGTGTGGAGCCCAGTCGGGCTGGAGCCCAGAATTTTGGCAAGAGGAAAGACAGCTCTGTGAATGCCTGCTGGCTTTGTGCTCGTCACAGCAGCAGTGTGAGGTCATCAGGGTCTGTCTGGTTTTGCCTCCTAGAAAGCTGCAAGCAGAGTGGGAGGCATGGCCCCTCTCTGCCTTGTTTACTGGTTGTATTCTGCAGCATTTTTTGCTATATTTATGTTACCATGGAAATCTGCACTTTCTGGTGAGACAAAATCATAGAGAGTTCAGAAATAAAAGTTGCGTTTATCCTGTCTTCTCTGAGGTTCATGCCAGTGCTTTGGGGGATTTTCATACTGATGTTTGATTGTTCCCCACGTTCTCATGATGCTGCTTTATGCCTAAATGTTGGTGTAAAATGGGGTATGCATGATCCCATAGCAAGTATTTCAGACAGCTAAATCTCTGCAGGAGTACAAAAGGAGAACATATGGATTCTATTCGGTGCTAGAGGCAGTGAATGTGCTATTCAGCTATGATACATGTGACTACATGATATGTATGAGAAGAATGGAGTCTGACCAGACAGCTACTACATCTAAAGACCAAAGAAGGTAAGAAGGTGTTGGTATAATGGACTCCTTCCCTTATTGAGTGAATAGTGAATGTAGGTTAAGAATGCTGATTGGTACAGCAGAGAAATGAAAATGTCAAATGTTCAGTGCCTGTCTAACCACAAATACATCTTCTGGAGCAGACAGAGGCACTAGTTAGGGCTCATCCCTGCAGTAAGAGGGTAACTGGTGTGGTCTATGATGACAGCTCTGGAGGTGACACAGTTCACTGATATGCTTGCCAAACTGACAGACAAGGTACCTTCCCCATTGCCCGCTGCCCTGGGAATAGCTGAGAGCTCTCTCCGCAATGTTTAATTTATGCTGGTTTTTGCCATGCAGAGAATTTGTGGTTAGCATTGGTTGTATCTTTGGTGAATTCCAGGGGAACAACACTTCCTCTCAGTTCCTCAGGCTGCCTGAAAATCAGCAGCTATGTTGATTCCCTTTCTCAAACTTCTCATTTGTGCTGCACGTAGCTGCAAGCTCTGGCTCTCATCAGACTTTAGGAGCAGCCCATCAGTGCAGGGTCACATTTGCCATCTTCAGGGGAGAGGTTTGTCCACCCATGCAGGGGAAAATTCTGGCCACCACTTGGAGAAAAACAAGATGAGAAGGGGGACCCACAAACTGCATCAAGGTGACTGGAGAGCAGCTGGACCATCCAAAAATCATCTGCTTCATGTCATATTTATTTCCTGCTTTGTGGCAGGGTTACCAGCTTCTGCACCAGGAGTTACCCCATGAGTGTCAGTGGGCATTGGCGGGACGTGTATGTCTGTGGGCAGGTAGCTGGTGTCTGTGTGTGTGCACAGGTGGGCTCATTCTATGTAGCAGATCCTGTGTAATCATCTTTGCACAGTCCTGAAATTGTTGAGCAACATTTTTAGCCAGAAATCCTAAGAAGAAGTGGAAATATTTATCCTGGAGTCAGTGGGGATTGCACACTTTACACAATTCTCAGCTCATAACAAATGAAAAGCTTTGTTTTAGTTTGGCTTTATCTAGATGTGGCAATTTCTGATTAGGGTTTAAAGAGAGGACTTAAAATTACTTAATTGTGTTTTGTGTACCTTTTATTTAACACTGCAAACAAAATAAATCAGAATGGGATTAATTCATTTTAATTTGTTGCTGTTACTAATTATATAATTAAGACCTCAAATACAGAAACACTTTTATTTGAGTAGGAAAAAAATATGTCTTAAAATAGGTATATAAGAGAAATAGAATTTATTTTCAGGTTCAGTCTTAATAAATTGTATTATATATATTCCTGAAACCTGTTTTCTTTGAAGTTCATATCACTGAAGAGTTCTGCTTGGTGCAGCTGAAACATTCCTTCTTTCTAGTTCTGCTGTCTTTCAGGGTTTGTAGAAACTGTTTTAACTATAAGAGAAAATTAAGAACCAAGTATGTTTTCACCAGTTTGATTTGGCCAATGAACGTACTTTTACCCACTGTGTGTAAGCACCAGTTGCATTTTGATAGTTAAGGTAGGGCAGCCTGCTCTCCAAGTGCATCTTTGTGGTTTCATTGGCCACAACACTTCTCATTTTCTCACTGGGGATGAGGCAAGAGATTCCTTCTGTCTTACTTTCTGAGAACAGTTAAACACCATGAGGCAACAAGAAGTTCATCATCTTGAGGCTCAGCTGAGATCATCTGCTCCCACAAAATGTGTTCTTCAGGGTTTGTGCCAGTCTTTAGCCAGGTGCACAGCACGGGGTGCCAGGAGGCTCCTTCCAGCTTGGTCCAGCAGAGAGCAGCTCTCGCTTCCTTCACCTGAGGAACTGTCCTCCTGCACTGAGTGCCCATGGGTCACATTGGTGATTTGTCTGTCTAGAACCCTCTTTCTGTCATTTGAGGTGTGAGGTAATACCTGGGCAAAAGCACAGGCTCATGGATCTGATGCAAAAGGCTTTAAAGTCCCTGGTCAGGAATGAGGAAGGAAGCAGGATTAGACCAGCTCAGTGCCTAGAAGTGATGGATTAAATAAATTCTGCACTACTTATGTATGCCTCCTTCCATTTAATTTTCCAAATAAAAACAGTTATTTTAGGAAAGCTTTGGAAGAATGATGGATGCAGTTAGGGGCATAATATCTTCCTCAGCATATTGTTTCTCTAAATTGTTTCACTTGTGACAAGTTAAATTTTAATTAGTTACTTTTTAATTAGTTAAATTTTAATTTTAAAGTACTTGTCCATCAGATGTTTTCTGACTGGTGCTGATATAAAATGACAATTGTTTTTTATGTTGAGATGAAGCTGAAGTTCTCTAACCAGTTAACTGAATTTTGCCTGTATCAAGTCCCATGTTTCTCGAGAGGTGTGGAAACCATCTGTGTTGTGGAGGAAGGGGTGGGAGGGCTGTGCCAATGCAGGAGAGGATTGTGAGCAGGACACTGTCCCATCCCCAGATGGCCAGGTCAGAGCTGCACCCCAGCTGGGCTGTGCCTGCACCCTGAACAAACACACTGAACAAATTTTATCAGATATTTTCAAGGTAATTTCTTCTGGAGGGATTATCAGATTAAGTGCCAGTCATCCCAGCTTTAGCTAATTTCATCTGTTACACTGTTAGAATATTTTCCTATCAAAGATCAGGGATCAGGCTGCCTTGCTTCTGATATTGAGGACATTTTCTGTTGAGCTGAGTAGATAAGCTGTCCCACCATGCTTCTCAGAAGAGAAGGAGCTTCACATTTTCTCAAACCTGCTGCCAATGTGCAGGGCAACACCTCAGGGTCAGAGAGCAGGGTGGGCCAGAGCTGAGCACCCAGGGTGTGCAGTTTGTTGGGTCAGAGCAGCAGGGTTGCAGGGCTGGCAGGGCTGCCCACACAGTGGGTGCCCCGTGGGCAGGGGCTGCTCACCCACGAACAGCCCTGTGTGGTGGAGCCCCTCCTGCCTGTGCCACAAGGGACTCCCCGGACCTGGGATCACACAGCAGGGGAGAGCTGGTGCCAAATCCTGGGTGTACCTCAGGTGCCTTGCAAGGAAAACAGTGCTTGTTTTTGGCAGATGATGCTGCCCTTCAGCAACTCAAGGGATTACCAGTCAATTCAAACCCTTACTGGCCTCTGGAACAAGCACTTACAGCAGTGTAGTGTCTAATTTGTTTGCTTGCTTGATAGAAGAATGCAAATCAATGACAGTGGTTCGAATGCCTCTAAATTGAGCATCAATCTACCATGTGCCTTTGGAATTTTTGTTTTCCCTAGGGGGCTGCATTTTGGAAAGAGGGATGAGTTTTGCCTTCAAAGTGAAAACTTGGACTTCAAGGCTGGCATATGCCAAAGAAGGGTATTTGAAATCCCTGAGAGCTTTCCAACCATACACCACAAGAGATGCTCTCCCAGTCAGACAATCCCAGCCTACAGCCCTTCTTCCTGCAGAAAGAGCCCCTCAGTGCTCCCCTCGGACCTTAATGAGTTTAGTCTGCAGGATTTCCTCTTCCGGTGACATTATCAGGAGAAATTACCCTATATCATTACCTGTGGCCAATGAAGGCTGACAGGCCTCTCCCAGACTGTGCCTGACGCCCCCAGGACAGGGAAGTATTGTCTGGACTTAACCCTTTGAGGCTGCTCTCACCTCCACCTTCCAGCTTTCTGCAGTGGCAGCGCTGGGGTTCCCTGTCCCGTGTTCTTGGGGGCTGTGAGTGCTGCCGCAGCTTTTATATATATATATATATATTTACACACACAGATAAATATACATGTATATATATGTGTGTGTGTGTGTATACATATACATATACACATATACACATATATACATATATACATATATACACATATACGCATATACACATACACATACACATATACATATATACATATACACATAAACATATACATAAACACATATACATATACACATATACATATACATATACACATAAACATATATACATATATACATATATACATATATACATATATACATATATACATATATACATATATACATATACACATAAACATATACATATACATATACATATACACATATGTATACCAATTTTTATTGAGTCTTTTCCTTCTCCTCTGGTGTTACTGCACAACAGTCATTGCACGGGTGCATCATCCATTGTGACAATCTGGGAAGGGGGCACCTCAGGAGGGTTCAGGACTCTGGTGGCTTCACTTTCACATCTTTTGGCCACGTCCACGGCCAGGTCCTGTCTGGCCTATGCTATATGTGTTGTTTTACATCCACTGTATCATTCTATATCTACTACAAAATTACTACACACAGGAATTCTCTCTCTCTATACTACCAGAGTAGCAGTGATCCTCTGCATGACCTGCAAGGGTACTGCGAGGGCCAAACCCTTGACTGAAAACATCTACACAGCAAAAGATAGGGAAACATTTTTGCCAGGTGGCTTTCCTCAGTTCTTGTCTGATGACTTTGGGTAACAAAATGTTGTTACCCAAAATTGTGACGGTCGCGTGGCACCCGCCTGGGAAGGATGAAACAAGGTTCAGGAAAGCATTCTGTGCCTTGTGGCTTCCTGCAGGGCTCACAAGGCTCTGCAGGGAGGACTCCTGGGAAAAAGGCAGGGTTGGCTGCCTGGAGGGTACCAGGAGAAACATCCCTCCTCCCAGCGCCAGCCCCAGCCCCCGTTGCTGATGCTCTGGGGGATGCAGTGTGCAGGGGAGGGTCTGTGGCGGGTACCAGCAGCAGTAATTCTGCCCAGTGTCGTTCCCTCTCTGGCCCGGGTGCTGCCCTGCTGGGGAGCTCTGAGCCCACCCTGGCTCGGTGCCGAGTGCTCTGCAGGGACTCACCCGGCACAGCCCCCGGGCTGCACCCTGGGCACGGAGGATGGCAGGGGCATTAGAGCTTCTTGTGGATCACTGTGGGTCATCCTCCTTTCCTGGGGAGCAGAGAGTGTTAAACCCTGCCTGGGGGCCCTGCTAAGAATTTGCGTTTCTATCTCTGCTTCTAATTCTTCAGCATTTCAGGGGCTTCATTAGCCCAATCACTAGTTTCACTGCTTGGAGAATTATTCTGGTTTTTTGTTAATGGCAGGCCTTCATGTAAGGCTTGAACTTGGCTTCTCAGTCAGTTTGGTAATTTTTATTGGGCCTCAAAATATTCCATGGCTCTAGGACATGCTCTGTGTAAAACTCACAGCTTCATCTGGTAGTGATTTGTCATTTATCAGGCTTCGGGCTTGCTGCCAGCTCAGCTGTTGCCAAACAAAATGAAGGCAAGGGAATAAAATGATTATCAGAAAAGGGCTTAGAAATGCTGCAAATGAAATAAACTAAGAATAGCCTAAAACTAAGATGAGGATCTATATAATTAATCACAAAAGTCATGGGGACAGGCAGCAAGAGAATTCAGGTTTCCCCTAGACTAGAGTCCTCTTCACACTGGAAACATCTCAGTATTGTCTGTCCCTCAAAATATAGGATTTAGTGGATCACCAAGACAAAATTTCCTGTGAGCAACAGACTTGTCTGTGTTTTGAGTCCTTTGCCTACAGAACAGTTGGAAGTCCATTTTCAGAAGCAGTTCCTGTCTATTCACCCTAGCATGGCATTCACAGCTGGGTGATGAAGTCAGTGCTCAGTGAGAGCCACAGGTCTGCAATCCTGCTGCAAGACACCTGGCATGCAGGTATTGGCTTCTGAAAGTTTTTTACCTTTTGGTAGAAAGCAGCTGAGCAAAGAAACAGCTGTTCTTGTAAAGCTGCACTTGCCTAGGCTCCAACCCTGCTTGTGACATCCCAGTTCTCTCAGTCCAGGCATCCTATACACTAACAAACTGCAAGGACTAAATTTTCTCCCCTTTATCCACTGCCCTTGTCATGGTTACCCTTCCCACGGTTACTGCTGCTGCTTTCATCCCTTACTCTCCCTTCCAAAGCCACTCTTCCTTCTCCTGCCTTTAATTTTTCTCCTGCTTTGAGATGCATATTGCCTGAGCTACTTTTCTCCTGCTGTGCTAAATTGGCCCTTGAGGAAGGCAGTGCCTTCCATCATCACGTATCCTTGCTGATTTTCCCTTACAGAGAGGAATGACTGCTGTCGAGGGTGTCCTGGCCTTGATGATAGGTGGCTTCATGTCTGTTATGGTTGTAGTCTCAAATACATGAGCAGCAAAAATCTCCTTCCCTTATGACCTTTTTATTCTTCCTTGAATGTGCACTGAGAATAAAGAACGCAAAATGAGCTGGCAGTGGCTGAATAGCAGCAGAGTGGAGTGCATTGCTGTCTGGCTCAGAGGAGGCAGAATGCTGCTGCTCTTGGTGTGGGATGTGCTCCTGCCTCCCGTGTGCCCCACCCACAGCCTCCACTGACATTCAGCACTCGCATGATTTTAATGGTGGTAAAAAAATGAGGGTCTGTCTCCTTGATATAGTTAATAAAGCTATTAAATAGTGAGCTGTACGGGGAACTAAGATTAAAGAAATGTTGTTTTATTTCAGCCTTTAAGATTGATTTCCTTGGTAGTACTGTAAGCTGTGCTATGTACAAACCTAACTTCAGGAGTGTTAATGTGAATTGATACCTGTAGGGACAGCACACTCCAACAAATGTCTGTTTATTGTGCCTGAACCATTGCTTAGTGAAAGACAGGATCCATTTAGAGAAGGAGATGGGTAAAGGAAGACAGCTGACATGCTAAACAGACATAGGAAGACAATGATAATTTAGAAATTGATTTATATTATGTATCTGTAGCAAAGTGACATATATACTTTTTGATATTTGGGATATGTGAATTTCTTTTCCATGCTGTGTTCTAACAAAAGCATGGATCTAGTTTTCCTAACCATGAAAATATAGATGGTCACCACACTGAAAACTCTTCTTCTACATGTTTTGGTCACCTGTTATCCTATTTCCAATTATCTGGGGTAATTTGAATTAAAGTCTGTAAATGTGGTACATTGACTTACTCGTTTCTCATGTCTAGGTATTTCTTCAGCATAATCTTGTTTCCTACTGCCCTTCTCTGAGAATACCCCATTTTGACTAACTGAACGTATTTTTGATCATTTAATGACATGTTTATTACTTATTCATGCTTCCCTCAGATGAGACAGTCAAAATCCAGGTTAGGTGGCTGCCTATGAGTTACACACCCAATCTGAAAGTTTGTATCTATTCATTTTCTTAATCTGAACCATGGGATCTATCTAATATTTTTGTCCTCTCAAAACGAATGACAGTGCCTTTTCTAAGCCTCTCTTAGTAGAATAGAGGCAATAGAGGTGCCTTGGAAACTGACAAGAGAGAAAGAAAATATTTGCATTTCTGAGCAAAGTATCCATTCAAGCAGGTGATTGCTCTGAGAGGGATGCAGGGAGTGCCCATGAGACCACACCAGGTGAGAACATCAGGGAAGGGTGACACTGTCTGTCTGTCTCCCAGCTGGGAAATATAGTGTCATGCTCTTCACTGCACTGTAAGTAGTTAATAGAATTAGCACAGTTTAAATGGGAATCCAGGAAGACTTTGAAGCACATCAGTTTTTTAAGCTAACAAACACTCCTGCTGCTGTTTTCACAGTCAGAGAGGTTGGCTGTGGCTGGAGGGACACCCGGACTGCCTGCTCTCATTGAGCAAACACTCACTCACACAGAGCCAGCTGCACCAGCTATTAAGCTATCTGCAGTTTAGAATTCACCGACTTAAGATGCAAAAAGCAATCTTGATTTAAAACAAACAAATAAATCTCTATTTTTTCTGGTTTTCTCATGCTGTTATTCCCCCTGTGTAACCTGAGCATAAAGGAAAGACTGCTGCTGAACTTTTTGAAGCCTTCATTTAGCATCTGTATGAACAACATTAGAAGAAATAATACAAACAAGTTTAATGTATATAAGGAGTCTTAGAAGATTGTACCACAGATAAGGAAAATGCTTAGAATTTTCTTTTTGTATGTGTAATGCCTTTGCAACCTACTCACAACATTGTTCCCTCCATGAGGGCCCCCTAATTATTTCATCATGCAGCAGGAAATTCTGGTAGGTTGTATATAAACAGCCCGAGGCAGAGACCTCTTCATCAGATAGAGCGTGACATCTGACATGTGCACGGCTGCTGCCCGCACGGCTCCGTCCCGGGCAGCCCGGCCGGGGGGCGACTGGAGCGTGGGGTGACCGCAGGTGACAGAGGGCTCCTGTCACCCAGAGCTACAACTCCATCCCTTCCCTTCTATCCCACCTCTCTGCAG
The DNA here is from genome assembly GCA_026413545.1 of Cichladusa arquata. Taxonomy (NCBI): domain Eukaryota; kingdom Metazoa; phylum Chordata; class Aves; order Passeriformes; family Muscicapidae; genus Cichladusa; species Cichladusa arquata. The sequence continues at coordinate 30,788,932 of JAOTQP010000403.1, read as the reverse complement.
CCGGCGCGGCCACGGCACCAGCTGGGGCGAGGGGTGGGTCCAGAGAGGCTCTGATGCCCCTGTCCCTGTCCCTGTCCCTGTCCCTGTCCCTGTCCCTGTCCCTGTCCCTGTCCCTGTCCCTGCCCTTTGTCCCTGTCCCTGTTCCTATCCCTGTTCCTGCCCCTGCCCCTGTCCCTGTCCCCTGTCCCTGTCCCTGCCCTTTGTCCCTGTCCCTGTCCCTGTCCCTGTCCCTGTCCCCATCTCTGTCCCTGTCCCCGGTCCCCATCCATGTCC
>JAOTQP010000403.1:30743548-30755332 GCA_026413545.1 Cichladusa arquata | reverse complement strand
ACAGAGCCGAGAGGTTCGGACAGAGCCGGGATGGGACAGAGCCGGGATGGAACAGAGCCGGGATGGGACAGAGCCGAGCAGTTCAGGGTTGGACAGAGCCGGGCGATTCAGACAGAGCTGGGAGGGTCGGGATAGGACAGAGCTGAGAGGTTCGGGATGGGACAGAGCCGGGACAGGACAGAGCCGAGAGGTTCGGGATGGGACAGAGCCGGGACAGGACAGAGCCGGGTGGGTCGGGGTTGGACAGAGCCGGGACAGGACAGAGCCGGGCGGGTCGGGGTTGGACAGAGCCGGGCGGTGCCAGCTGGGTCAGTCATGCAGTTCGGGATGGAACAGAGCCGGGCAGTTTGGGCTGTGACAGTCGGGCAGTTTGGGATGGGGCAGCCGGCCATTTTGGGATGGGGCAGAGTGGGTGTCCTCTGCCAGCTGGGCCAACAATTGGGCTCTGAGCTGTCTGAACTAATCAGCAAAAATTGAAATTACTACTATAAAACCTGATTTTGAGAAAAAATATTTCTCTTTTCTCAGGATTCTGCAGAAAATGAAAACAAGCTTTTTCCCTCCAGTATAAAATTGACCGAAACAACATATCTGCTCAAGTACCATAAACTGCAAACAGAAAGCAGAATCTTTAATATAATTTCTATATGGAATTTGGGTGTTATTTTCTGATTTAGGGAGAAAAAAAAAAGAAAAAAAAGACCTGAGAATTCTCTGACCTTGATCCCAGGTAGCTGTTTGCTGTCACACCACTGCCAGCATGGCACGTCTGACAGCAATTCTTACCGACTTTATTTTCTCCTGGTGTGAAGAAATGAATTGAGCAGCTCAGGAAATTTAGGCATTTATAAAATTTTTAAAATAAACAAATTAATGTTCAAAGGTTCTCTCACAAAACACCCAGCATATTCCCCCCAAAAGTACTGAAGAGCTGCTAAGCCTCCAGTGCATGATACATTTAATATGACAAATTCATATAACTTGAGGCTGATTAAAGTTAAACTGAGACTTGGTTAAATTCAAGTGAAGCCCTGGCAGGAGTGGAGGCTGAGAGCTGCAAAGCTGCCCTGGTCCAGAGAGGTTTAACCCCACGTGAAAACACAGATTTCACTGCCCTCTGCAGCTGTTACTGCCGTGCTCTTGCAAACCATTCTAAGTACCCGAATTTCAGAGGGAGAAGCTGTTTCAAGCGAACACTTGTGCTCCTGACATCTGTGATTTGCATGTACAGAATGATCCCACTGACTTTGTGCATGGATGTGCTGGGAGCACAACTGGCTCAGAACCTGTGGCACAACCAGCTGGGAAGGCTGCAGGGCTGAGCTGAGTGGTTTCCTGCAGTGCATGTGAAACACTATGGGGTGAGAAATGACAATCAGCCCCGGGAGTCAACGAACCCTTCTGCCTCCCCTGAAACAACTGAGTGCACAGGGAGTAAAACGAATTTTAAAAATTTTAACACAGCGAGAGCAAGCATAAAAACACCTTTTAGATTAATTAAGTCGCTAAGCACACTGACAAATGGTAAAGATTTGACAGTTTTAGGAGTCTCGTTGTTTATCAGTGAATTTCCCTTCAGCCATAACCCCCAGAATCTGATTTTCAGGGGTGCTGCTTCCACTGCCAGGCCTTGGGATGCTCTTCCCGATGGCTGTCTGTGCTCACATTTACAGCCCATCAGAAGCTGGAAATAAAACACAGCTTGACAAAATTAACCTCAAAAGGAGCTGGTGGAACTTGGGTGAGCATGGGGCAAGGTGTGATCCCTGCTGTAAGGGCAGTGGTGCATGGAGGAAGGCGTTGCTGGCCCCAGAACAGTGTCAGGGTGCCAAAACCACCTCAGCACCACCAATGCCTTGGATGGGGTTAATAAATGAGAAAAACCTTGCAAAAACTGTTCAACATACTGAAGTAACATGTTGCCCTGATGCTTTATTTTTCTTGTTGTAGGGTCTTGTTCAGTGTTAGTATGAGGTCCCCAGCAGTCTTCAACCATTAGAGATGATGGGAATAAAGTAACAAGATGCCAACAGTTAGGGTAATGCTTTTGTGTTACGATGCCACAAAGTCTCCCTGAACTGTTAATCATTTTCCAGGGCAATGTGGGATCATACCACACATCAGTTTCTGAGGAACTGTATTTCTCAGCCTGTAAACACTGCAGTGCTGTTGCTGTTACAGTGTCTGTGGGCACTGCTTGTGGTCGCTGCTGCTGGCGTCAGTCCCTCCAGCCACGTCCAACAGCGCTCCTTTGGAAGGTTTCTGAGGAATTTCCACCTCAGGTATTGCCTGTCTCACCAGTGGATGCTCTTCAGGCCTCAGTGCTTGTCCCCAGCACCTCTCCAGCTCCCTGAGGGAGAAACCTGCAGAGCAGCTGGCTCTGCAAAACCCAGAAGTTGGAAGCGAAATGTTGCCACAGAGAATGGTGAAAGACTGCAGCAAACCAGCTGTTTCCAGGATAACTGATGGAGTACCACTTTGTTAATTCAACAGTACACTTAGAACACTCCAAAAACATTCTGCAGCTTTGTTCTCTGTGTCCTGTAGCTACACCTGCTCACTGTTCTGCTCATTACCATTTTTCTGGTCAGTGTACAAGTGCATTACTACTTGGAGCACAGGAGTGTATAAATCTCTTAAAAAGAGCATTACAATCATTTTTCAGTTCACCATTTGCTTTCAAATGTCTTAGTCTATATCATGATTTCAGCAAACAGAGCAAGGCTGCTTTCAGTGTCATCCTGGGGCTCCAGCTCTCTGCTGGGATCAGCCTGCCCCTGTGCAGCCCGTCTCTTTCTCCTGTGCACGTACACGGAGTGGCTCTTCTGTGGCACCTCAGGAAACAAGGTATCTGCAGGGACAGCAGCCTCCAGAGCCAGCTCCAGGCCTTTGTGGAACCTAGGCAGAAACAATCCTGTAGTTACTGTTTTTATGGATTTGCTCAGGATCTGCAAATTACTCTGAGAAAGGAATGCTTTTAGAGTGTAATCAAAACACGCAAGGGGAGAAAAGTGGCTACTAATGTCTTACTTAATACTGAATAAAAATTAGATGTCACGAACAGAACTGGTGTTTTCTTACAAACCTGTCAATCCTCCTTACGTTTTCTTCCATTTTCTGATTGGCCACATGTACCAGAAATTCAATATATTCTTCGGAGACCATCAATCTCCCTTTGTGGCTCAATGGAACTTCCAAGCAGTGAGTGCTGCGCACAGCCTGAAAACACACACATGATTTACCTGGAATAAAGCTTCTTAGTTTATGAAGGTTATTTAAATAATGTAGGGAGTTTATTATAGTAAAAAACCTGCTTATCTACGCAATTATTTATGTTGCTGTCACCCAAAGCAGCGAGCTATTTCTTTGCTATAGCATGCCCTGTGACAGCTCTCAAGCACCACTCAGGTGCTGGCTTGTACAAAAATCAAGGTTAACGTAACAATACGACTTCATTCCATCCCTTACAGAAGCAGAGTTCTTACCATTGTAATTTTTCCTCCTTTGCCAACTGTAATACCAGAGTTCCTGAACCCAGAGTCAATAGCCACTGAATGCTGCAGAAAAAAGAAATGTTTAAACGTCTTGCACACTTTCACAGCAAAATATATTTATGGGTGGGTTGCGACACAATGTACAATCTTAGTTTTGCAAAAAACTTAATTCAAATTATCTACCCAGACTTGAGCCAAGTCCTGCCCCAAGGACAAAGCAAGCACACGCTGCTCCTGCAGTCACAGCATGCAAAGGCATCATTCAGTGCACTGAGAACAGAGCCAAACGGCCTGGCTGGCAGCAAAGCACCACCCAAAACCCAGAGAGAGCAGCTCAGGCCCCTCAGGCCGTGTTCCATGGGCAGTCTGCTCCAGCTCCAAGGCTGAATTGCAGGTAAGGCATTGCTCTGAGTACAGTAACACCCTCACCAAGTTCAAAGCTGTGTTTTTTCATCCGCTCACTTTACAACCCTAACTATTAAACACACAGCACACTGGGATTGTTTCTAAGTGCAACTGCCTATAAAAGCCAATATTTTTATTTTCACAGGCAGGAATGTAACAGAACAACAATGCCCCATTGTACTCGACGTGGCTTTACCAGCAGCTGTGCATCCTGCAGCTCCCGACACAGCACGTGAAGAACAAACGGTTCAAACTTGAACACAGCATCACCAGTGGCTTTCTCTAGTGCTGCCATCTGGGAAACACACCAAAATATTGAAATAAAAATCACAGCATTCCCTCTCCTAAGAGTTAACAACACCTTACTGCATCCTCCTTGGCCTGAAATCTTCTGATAGAAATTTCAGCAAGCTTTGCTCTGCTGCAACAAATACTAATGAAAACAAATATTCTGGAGGAGATTTTTGTGCACGTGTGAGAATGTATATGTATGGTAAAGTGAACTATGAATTGAGTAAGAAAATGTTGACCTTGGAACTGCTTCTTTTGAGGGACAAAGCAATATATGCAAAGAGTAGATTATTTTGAAAGCATGCTAAAAATTAAAAACCCTGCACTATAGATGTTTTTAATTTCAGAGGATTTAACAATACTAAATTAACAGCACAGTAAAAGAGACTCCCTGTTACGCCACTTTCAGATGTCTGTCTGCCAGCACAGCAAGCTGGGCTCAAGAGTTTTTTTGACTCAAGAGTTTTAAATATGACTCGAGACAGTAAGAAATTATATAAGTTTATGGAATATCAGCTGCATTTATAATTACGCAGAGAATATGATATTGAGTTTAAAACCATTCTCTTAAAACACGTTTGAAGAATTTATTAAGCAACACATCTAAGGAAAAGTTAATTTTGAGAGCAGAGTATCAGTTCATCTCGGTGGGGGAAATAAAAGCCCTTTGACACGATGTGTTCTCCATGACACCAGGAGCATTTCCACTAATAAATATAAAGGCTGTCTGACACGGTGCCCTTACCACATCGCCCTTGACACACGGCTCATGCGTTACCAGCAGCCACGTGCAGTTCTTCTTCTGGACGCCCGTGCCGTCCGTGTCCTGGCGATGGACACAAACTGTTACAGTGGCTCGATGTGCAGAACCGGCCCTTGGCAACAAAGAGCATCCCCTGGGAGGGTGAGCCCACTCACACCGAGCTGGGCTGGGGCTGAGCTCTGAATAAAGAGCATCCCCTGGGAGGGTGAGCCCATCCACACCGAGCTGGGGTCAGGCTGAGCTCTGAATAAAGAGCATCCCCTGGGAGGGTGAGCCCACTCACACCGAGCTGGGCTTGGGCCGGGCTCTGAATAAAGAGCATCCCCTGGGAGGGTGAGCCCACTCACACCGAGCTGGGCTGGGGCTGAGCTCTGAATAAAGGGCATCCCCTGGGAGGGTGAGCCCATCCACACTGAGCTGGGCTTGGGCTGGGCTCTGAATAAAGAGTGTCCCTCTGGAGGGTGAGCCCATCCACACTGAGCTGGGCTCGGGCCGGGCTCTGAATAAAGAGCATCCCCTGGGAGGGTGAGCCCATCCACACCAAGCAGGGCTCCGGCCGGGCTCTGAATAAAGAGAGTCCCCTGGGAGGGTGAGCCCATCCACACTGAGCTGGGCTTGGGCCGGGCTCTGAATAAAGAGCATCCCCTGGGAGGGTGAGCCCACTCACACTGAGCTGGGCTTGGGCCGGGCTCTGAATAAAGTGTCCCTCTGGAGGATGAGCCCATCCACACTGAGCTGGGCTCGGGCTGAGCTCTGAATAAAGAGTGTTCCCTTGGAGGGTGAGCCCATCCACACCGAGCTGGGCTCGGGCTGGGCTCTGAATAAAGAGTGTTCCCTTGGAGGGTGAGCCCATCCACACTGAGCTGGGCTCAGGCCGGGCTCTGAATAAAGTGTCCCCTTGGAGGTGAGCCCATCCACACTGAGCTGGGCTCGGGCTGGGCTCTGAATAAAGAGCGTCCCTCTGGAGGGTGAGCCCATCCACACCGAGCAGGGCTCGGGCCAGGCTCTGAATAAAGAGCATCCCCTGGGAGGGTGAGCCCATCCACACTGAGCTGGGCTCGGGCTGGGCTCTGAATAAAGAGAGTCCCCTTGGAGGGTGAGCCCATCCACACTGAGCTGGGCTCGGGCTGAGCTCTGAATAAAGAGCGTCCCTCTGGAGGGTGAGCCCATCCACACCTAGCAGGGCTCGGGCCGGGCTCTGAATAAAGAGTGTCCCCTGGGAGGGTGAGCCCATCCACACTGAGCCGGGCTCCGGCAGCAGCGGGCTGGGCCCAGGAACCGACCGAGGAACCGGGTACGGACAGGGACAGGGACGCACCGGGAACGGCGGGAGCTCGGGGAGCTGAGCGCAGTGCCGGCAAAACCCGCGGGGCGGGCGGGACCCGCACCCCGGCATCCAGCCCCGGGGTGACCCTCCGGCCCCAGGTTGACCCTCCATTCCCCGGGATGACCCTCCGGCCCCGGGATGCCCCTCCATCCCCCAGGATGCCCCTGCATCCCCCGGACGCCCCTCCCTGGCGCACCCACCGTCACGGTGACCCTGCCGTCGCAGGAGCTGGCGGTGCAGAAGCGCTCCCGCGCGTTCAGGAGCCGCGCCAGCCCCGCGGCCCGCGCGTCCAGCGCGCGCTTCCGGCTGGGGTCGGGCCGCGCCAGCCGCTGCGCCTTGCGCCGCGCGAACGCCGCCATGCCGGGGGGACGGCGGCCCGCGAGGGACAAACGGGGCGAGGGGCGGGGCGAGGGGCGGTACGGCCCCGCACGGCTCCTCCCCGCACGGGCCTCACCCGCCCCGTCCGCGCTCCGCCGCGGGGGCAGGCAGGCCGCAGGTGGGCCGCAGGTGGGCGGGGGGCGCGGGGTCCCCGGCGCTCCTCCGGGGGGACGGGACGGGATGGGACAGGACGGGAAGGCGGCGGCTCTGCGCTACCGCGCGGGGCTCCACCGCCACGGCGGGCACGGCCGGGCCTCAGGCGGCGACGGGGCTGGGCCGAGGGGGCGGGGCCTGATCGCAGGAGCACTTCCGGGGCACGGCCGGACCACGTGGGCGGGTAAAGGGGCGGGGCCTGGAGGAGTTGGTGTGTTTGTGGGCGGGGCCTGGAAGAGTGGGTGTATTTGTGGGCGGGGCCCAGCGGTGCAGGTGTGTTTGTGGGTGGAGTCTGACAGCACAGGTGTGTTTGTGGGTGGGGCCTGCAGGCACAGGTGTATTTGTGGGCGGGGCCTGCAGGCACAGGTGTATTTGTGGGCGGGGCCCGGCGGTGCTGTTGTGTTTGTGGGCGGGGCCCGGCGGTGCAGGTATGTTTGTGGGCGGGGCCTGGAGGTGCAGGTGTGTTTGTGGGCGGGGTCTGACAGTGCAGGTGTGTTTGTGGGCGGGGCCCGGCGGTGCAGGTGTGTTTGTGGGCGGGGCCTGGAGGCGCAGGTGTTTGTGGGCGGGGCCCGGCAGTGCAGGTGTGTTTGTGGGCGGGGCCCGGCGGTGCAGGTGTGTTTGTGGGCGGGGCCTGGAGGTGAGAGTGTCACGGGGCGTGTTTGGTCGAGGCCGGTCGGTCTGTGCACGGCCCCAGACAGTGTCCCAGGCTCCATCTGCACTTTGTCCCTGCCGTGAGTGCCCGTTCCAGGCCGTGTCCATCTGCTGGTGGCTCGGGCTCCCCGTGGCCTGAGCGGCTCCCAGGGATCTCCTGGTTTCTTTTAGCAGATGCTCTGGTCGCCATGGCAGCCACCAGGAGAGTGATGAGAGCGGTCAGAGTGTTTGAATTCGGTGGCCCTGAAGTGCTTAAACTCCAGTCGGATGTGTCAGTTCCTGCTCCCAAAGAGAACCAGGTATATGTGGGCTCTGTGAGGGGAGATAGTGATAATGGGTGCTAGCAGTGCCTGCAGGGCAGAATGGGGGGTACAGCCCACAGCCCTGCACCTGGAGCACGTGAGCTTTGATCAGTGTGTTCGTGCTGCCTGAGGGACCATGCTTGCCACACGTGGGCTCTGCGCTCTGCAGTGGGCTGTGTATCCCACACCAAGGCTTTCCTGAAACTAGCTTCACTTTGACACTGCCCTGTCACAGAGGCCGTTTGAGAATTCAGTAACAATGCTCTGCTGTGAATTCGAGGGCTAAATCATTTTATTTGCTGCTTTAGAAGTGTCTTTTCTTTCAGGTATTAATCAAAGTCCATGTGTGTGGGGTGAATCCTGTTGAGACCTACATTCGTTCTGGGACCTACGCCAGGAAACCAGCTCTGCCCTACACTCCTGGCTCGGATGTGGCTGGGGTGGTGGAGAGTGTTGGGGAGCACGTGACTGCATTCAAGGTATTTACACCCTGGGCTGTCACTCCCTGCTGGTTGGTGGCTCCTCCTTGGCTGGGTGCTGTGCTGCTGTCCCTGGTTTTGTTGCTCATAGTCATGTAATCTCTTCAAGGGGGGATCCCCTTCCAAGGCTGGTGAAAGCTCACTGTGGGATCCCCACAAACCTGCTGGTGGGGCTGTGGGGAGTGCTGTGCCCTCCTGAGGTTCTCAGGTCTCAGAAGAGGCACTGCACTCTGGCACTGCAGAAGGAGTTGAGATTGGATGCTTCTTGCAGGGTGTAATAATTTCAGTAATTTTCAAAACTGAAAAGTTTTCTGTAAAGTATTTGAGAAATGGAAAGTGCTTACTTGTAAAGCTCCATAAATTGTGATATTTGTTGGTAAAACTGTTCAAATACTGTATTACTCCTGTCTAGTAATTTTACTTGGATTTCTCAGTGGGAAAGTCTTGGGACAGGACAAATATCCATTTGCTAAAAGATATCTATGACAACAATTTAGTTTTCAAATTGGTACTCCCATTTAAGTCATTAAACACTTGGTCCTAAACAAACATTAAAATTGTAGGTAAAATTGGGCTGGAATTTCCTGACTTTGAATTTATCTAACAGAGCCCTGTAAATTTCTTCTCAATGTTTATTAAGGAAAAAGTGAGGGAAATGATTGATTTCTCTGTGTTCTCTCCTTCCATTCTAGAAAGGTGACAGAGTTTTCACCCTTGAAACGCTTTCTGGAGGGTATGCAGAGTATGCAGTTGCTGCAGCCAACAGAGTCTTTCCTTTGCCAGACAAACTGGACTTCAGGCAGGGGGCAGCCATTGGAGTGCCCTACTTCACTGCCTACAGGGCCCTGCTCCAGAAGTAAGGCACCCAGTCCGTGCTTGTGCACTTTAATCTTTGATATTTACAATACCAAAGTTCATGTTTTCACTGTCCTGTGAAGTGGGGAGGTCGATGAGTGGGAAGTGTTTAAAAACATTACACTGATGGAATTGTCAGGTAATTGTGACCTGGAAACTTGTGACTGTGTTTTCCTCTGGAGTCTTTTTCCTTGAGAGAACCTACCTGGAAAATCTCCGTGGAATAAGATGTGTGACTCCCTTTCAGTACTCACTGCTGTTTTGGCTGGGGAAGGGCAATAGTCCTGATTTCCTCAGTAAGCAGACAGGTGCTGTGGAGCAGAGCCACTGCTTTCCTGTGACACGCCAGAGTGCTGAGCTGAGGCTCAGTACCAGGCTCTCACTGCCTGCTGGCTGAATTTTGCTTCAAGTCATCAAGCACAGGATTTATTCTGCCTCCCTGTTCTCCCAGAAAGGCTTATGATACCTGTTTAGCCCTAAATTGGAATACAATTGGAACATAAACCAGTCAGTGCTGTGTGAGCAGTGAGGTTTGGTGTCAGTATCTGCAGCCCAGCTCAGCCAGGATCACTGCAGTCAGTGCCAGTGTTCCCTGTGTTCTTCCCTAGAGGCCGTGCCCGAGCAGGGGAGAGCGTGCTGGTTCATGGTGCCAGTGGGGGGGTAAGTATGCCAGGGGCAGGGGCTGGGGAGCACTGTCTCTGTGTGAGTTATGGTCAGATTTGTGTCCAGAGATCAGCAGATCCGGTTTTTATCTCTTCTGTGTTCTTAGAACAAGCCCTGTTATTCCCAATAACAGTGAGACACTGAGTGCTGGTGTGGGATCCCCAGGCAGAGGGGCCCAGCTGGGCAGGTGTTTGCTGCAGGTGGTTAGTCTGGGAGTTTTATCTCTGATAGCAGAAAGCTCTGATTTTCCAGTATGTACAAGTTGTTCTCAGTCCTCTGAGGGTAAGTCAGGGTGACTGTGCATTTCTGGGATGTGTTTACCCATGAGCCAGCAGCTGGCTGCACCAGGAAAGGTACTGGAATATATAAACCTGTGACTGAATACTACAGGAAATTGCACTTCTAGTTTTCTTTGGGTTTTCATGGCAAACTTACTTTAGATCTCCCACACTCTGCACTTGCTCAGTTTCTGGTGGTGCACCAAACAGCTGCTGTGAACAGCCAAGTTTCCTGAATTATTTATTATACAACAAAAAGATTAATTCATATCTTATTCTGAGATACTAGAAAGGCATTTAGCATCATAACTATTTTTTAAAATTTTCATAAACTAAATGTAGCTCTTCTGTTCTTACTGGAGTGCAAAGCTGGTAGAAGACACTGAGAATTTACTCTCCAAAGAAATAGTGTTAATAAAATTTGTACCTGCAGATTTTCTTTGCAATGTATAATGCTGGTATTAACAGCAGGTGATTCTGTGAAGAGAAGAATTTCCTTAGATTTGTATCACAAATACATGGTCCAGCTTTGACAGATACTCAGCATTCTACATTGATGTATGTCAAATTCTGATAGCTATTAAAAAACCTCAGAAGTGTACCATACCTCTGTAAATATATTTTCTTTTTTAAAGAGTATTTGGCTGTCTTTAAGATCCAAATTATTGGCTAAAAAGCACGTTACCAGACTAGCTTTTTAAATGGGGAAGTTCCAAGTCACTGGTAGAGTATTTAAAATTTAAAATTCTGAGAAAGAAGTGAAATGATTTTCTCTCTTGTTTTCTTTCTTGCCTCAGGTGGGACTAGCAGCATGTCAGATTGCCAGAGCTTATGGTTTGAAGGTTTTGGGTACAGCAGGAACTGAGGAGGGCATGAATGTGATCCTGAGGAATGGTGCTCACCAGGCCTTCAATCACAGAGACCCCAATTACACAGAGAGAATTAAGGTAGGCTTGTGTCTGCACTCAAGAATGCAGGTTGTGATGTTCTTAACAGAATCTGAACAGTTGTTTGCAGAAGACTTTAAAGTAGATTTATGTAGGAGCAACAGTGTACTGCCTTTTTTGTTCCTACACAAGGAAAATCTTAGGCTGGAAGAGTGGCATGTAGAGCTTCTTACATTCAGCAGATTCCAGTGTGGGATCACATCATGAGTTAGCACAGCAGAATGTGCTAAATGTGCTAAAATGTGCTGAGTTAAACAATCCAGCTGGTTAGCTGTCAGCTGCAGTACAAAGCTGTGTTAACAATTTAAACTGTAAGCTGTAGAATGGATGCTTTCTGTGGAGTTCAGAGTAGCTGGTGGTACCCAAGCACTGAAATGCCATCCTGTGTCCTGTGCAGGCGTGCACAGGGCCGGGGGGAGTGGATATCATCATAGAAATGCTCTCCAATGTCAACCTGGATGCTGACCTGCAGCTGCTGTCCTGTGCAGGGAGGGTGATGGTGAGTGTTTGTGCTGGGCAGGGGGGTGGCAGTGAGTGTGTCCCTGGGCAGGGGGGTGGCAGTGAGTGTGTCCCTGAGCAGGGGGGTGGCAGTGAGTGTGTCCCTGGGCAGGGAGGGTGATGGTGAGTGTTTGTGCTGGGCAGGGGGGTGACAGTGAGTGTGTCCCTGGGCAGGGGGGTGGCAGTGAGTGTGTCCCTGAGCAGGGAGGGTGGCAGTGAGTGTGTCCCTGGGCAGGGGGGTGGCAGTGAGTGTGTCCCTGAGCTGGGAGGGTGAGGGGGAGTGTGTGTGCTGGGCAGGGG
>JAOTQP010000403.1:30710176-30725568 GCA_026413545.1 Cichladusa arquata | reverse complement strand
AGTGCCTGTCACCTGCCCCAGTTGCCTGTCACCTGCCCCAGTGCCTGTCCCCTGCCCCAGTGCCTGTCCCCTGCCCCAGTGGCTGTCACCTGCCCCAGTGCCTGTCCTCCAGGGCCGGGTGCTGCGGTGATGCGCTGATGACACGCAGCACCTGCAACGGGCTGACAGCAGAGTGCAATACCTCTCCTTGAACCCTCTCTCCCTGTGGCTGCAGACACCTTCCAGTTCGTGTCCAAGAGGCACCTGGGCTTCCCGTTCAGCCTGACCTTCGTGCTGAACGGGACGGAGGTGGAGCGGCTGAGCAGCTGCTGCGAGTACCGGCACCTGCGGCGCGCGGCGCGGCGCCCGAACAGCTACTTCAGGGTGCTGCACGTGGCAGGGGCCCCGCCCTGCTACAGGTACGCTCTGCTCCCAGGGACATGCCCCGCCGGCTCCCAGCCTGCTGCCCTTCCTTCTGAGGCAGCCCTGAGTGTCTGTCATGGCTCAGAAACCAAATCCGTGCAGGAAGGTCTCGGGCTCGGGCGAGAGTCAGTGCTGTGACCAACAGCTGATTCTGCCAAAAGGCTTCCATTTTCATAAAATCTTCCTTTTCTGTAGCTGTTAGCTCAGGCCATACAAGTAAACTTATGGACATGGGGATAATTTAAAATATTTGATGTTATTTTAAGAAATAATTTTTAGAAGAGAAGCAAGCAGTTGGAACAAGGGACTCTCCACAGAGGTGTCCTCTGTTCCTTCAGATAAGAACTGAATTCTAAAAAAAAAAAAAAAAGCCACTTTATTGTGCCATAGTTTTTGCTCCAGTCTAACAATGAACATGATTTTTGTAAATGCATGTTTAAAGGAGTGAAAAACATCTGAATTCAGAATGGATATAGTGGCAATAGATTTTAGGAAATGCCCAAATCTCAGCTTTTTGTGATTTCTAGAAAGATTTGAAGTGAATTTAATATAGTATCCAAAAATGTGGTTAATTCCTGAGTTACGCCCCCTTTCTGTCCCCCTTTCCCCCTATCCCTTAATGATATCTCTCTTTTTTCCTGCCTCTTATGGATCCAGCTGACCTTACCTGATGACTGAAAAGCATCTCCATTAACTGCTTTTCTCCATTAACTGCTTTCCCCCATAGATGACAACTGTTTTCACATCCCTTCAGGCCAAGTGCACTTGGGTTTGTTTTCTGCTCTGTGCCATGCACTGGGTGCCCACTCTGGTGTCCAGTGAAGGTCCCAGCTGATTTTCCCTGGTGGTCAGGGCTCTGAGGGGATGCTGCAGTGGTTCCTGTACGTGCTGTAAGCTTTGTTCTGAGAGCTTTCCAGCATTTCTGTGCAGCTCCTGACTGTAAGAGAGAGCATATCACTCCATTTTATACAAGAGGAGCAGCCTCAGCTCCTTCAAAATGCTTTGTTTTCCATCTGCTTGGGTTTCTTTTAGGTAGGTAAACAGGACAGAAACAGAAAATTATTAACTTTCAATCTCCTTCTTCCCCCACAGTTCTTAGACCAGCAGATAAGTTCAGAAACCCCCAGCCTCACCCACAAACCCTCAGTTATCACATTGCTGGGAGTTCCAGCAGCACCTGGACCCAGAACACGCCTGACCCAGAGCTCCTCTGCCTTTCTCTGCTTCTGTCCTCACAGCCAATGCTTGGTGCAGCTCCAAATTAACGGGCACTTGTGATAATTGGGGTTCTGTTTGTCTGTCAGCTGTCGCTGTGAGTGTGGGCAGCATTGCTGTCCTCCAGGGAAGAGGTGTTGGGGAGCCCTCAGGGATTTCAGGGTGCTCCTTGTGAGTCACTGTGCAGTGCAGAGGCAGCTGGGTGCTTGGTCTCGCTGCTGATAGCAAGCTGAACTCACTGGGTCTGCTGCCCTCCGTTGTCCAAAGGAAGAAAAGGGTGGTGTTTCCCAATCTGTTATTTTACAGGTGCATTGTTGCCATGGGCCTGGACAAAAAGCCATCCCCTCCCAAGAGGAAGGGTCGATCCTATGAGGTGAAGCACGTGTGTCCCTGTCACCGTGCTGTGTGCTGTGAGCTGTGTGACAGCAGCACTGAGCCCAAATCCACGGGAGAATCAGCCTCAGTCGTCACCCGGAGCCATGGGACCAGCGCAGAGACTGTGGGGAGGACTCTGGAGACTGAAGAGGAGACCAGCGAGGAGGAAACAGAAAACCAGTGCACTGAGGAGAGCGAGGAGTGTGAGGAGAGCGAGGAGTGTGAGGAGAGCGAGGAGTGTGAGGAGAGAGAAGAGAGTGAGGAAGACACCAGCAAAGAAGGTACAGTGCTCCAAACATGAGCAGAGGGTGGGAAATGGGCCAGCAGGACTCTGGAGAAGGGCTGGGGTAGTGGGTTTGGCTGGGCCAGGAGGAGTGTGGTGGTGTCAGCAGAACTGGAAGGGCTCTTCCAGCCCTGCAGGAGCCAAGAAGGTGAGTAAGGAGGGTGCTGAGGCAGGGACACTGGGTTCCAGAGCAGCTGTGCCTGCCCCAGCCCTGGGAGTGTCCAAGCCCAGCTTAGACAGGGCTTGGAGCAGCCTGGGGTGGTGGAAGGAGCACTCAGCTATGGAAGAGGAGTCAGGCTCAGCCTCTGCCTTTACTTGCTCCTTACTATAGTCTTCTCTAGAGGCAACCACACTTACAGAGAGATTTTAATTCCTACTTCCTGTTCCTATTTTTGCTTTCACAGTTCTGCGCCATTACAGCTCCTCTGACTTTTACTAGTCCCTCCAGATGTGTGTTTGGGATTAATGCAGCCTTCTTCCTTCAGGAGGAAATGCCCTTCTGACAGTTACCTAAGGAGACCTCACTGCCCACACTGAAACTGATTTTTAACACTGAAAAATAAATCTCCTTTCTCCTCCAGTTTTCATTGTCTTGGTAATTGTTTGTTTGTCTAACTGGCTCTGCATGAGGAGCTCTTCATTTCTGTCCTTGAGACTTCTGTCCCTTCAGTCTGTTAAAGCCCTGATGGAAGGAAAGCAGGGCAGCAATGAAATCTGTGCAGGAGGAATGAGGGCCACAAGGGACAGGTGGTGTGGGCAGCAGTGCCAGCTCACCTGCCTGCTGCAGGTGTGTTCCCTACCTGCTCCAGGTGTGCTCTCTGTGTGCTGCAGGTGTGCTCCCTGTGTGCTGCAGGTGTGCTCCCTGTGTGCTGCAGGTGTGCTCTGTGTGTGCTCCAGGTGTGCTCCCTGTGTGCTGCAGGTGTGCTCTCTGTGTGCTGCAGGTGTGCTCCCTGTGTGCTGCAGGTGTGTTCCCTGCCATTCCAGGTGTGTTCTCTGCCATTCCAGGTGTGCCCCCTGTGTGCTGCAGGTGTGCTCTCTGTGTGCTGCAGGTGTGCCCCCTGTGTGCTCCAGGTGTGCTCCCTGTGTGCTCCAGATGTGCTCCCTGTGTGCTGCAGGTGTGCTCTCTGTGTGCTGCAGGTGTGTTCTCTGTGTGCTCCAGGTGTGCTCCCTGTGTGCTCCAGGTGTGTTCTCTATGTGCTGCAGGTGTGCTCCCTGTGTGCTGCAGGTGTGCTCTCTGTGTGCTGCAGGTGTGTTCTCTATGTGCTGCAGGTGTGCCCCCTGTGTGCTGCAGGTGTGCTCCCTGTGTGCTGCAGGTGTGCTCCCTGTGTGCTGCAGGTGTGTTCCCTGCCATTCCAGGTGTGTTCTCTGTGTGCTCCAGGTGTGTTCCCTACCTGTTCCAGATGTGTTCCCTGTGTGCTGCAGGTGTGCTCTCTATGTGCTGCAGGTGTGCTCCCTGTGTGCTCCAGGTGTGCTCCCTGTGTGCTCCAGGTGTGCTCCCTGTGTGCTGCAGGTGTGCTCCCTGTGTGCTCCAGGTGTGCTCCCTGTGTGCTGCAGGTGTGTTCGCTGTGTGCTCCTGGTGTGTTCTCTGTGTGCTGCAGGTGTATTCCCTGCCTGTTCCAGGTGTGTTCCCTGTGTGCTGCAGGTGTGTTCCCTGCCATTCCAGGTGTGTTCCCTACCTGTTCCAGGTGTGCTCCCTGTGTGCTGCAGGTGTATTCCCTGCCTGTTCCAGGTGTGTTCTCTGTGTGCTCCAGGTGTGTTCCCTGCCTGTTCAGGTGTGTTCCCTGTGCAGCAGCAGGGTAGTTTCTGCACTGCAGGTGGGGTCCCTCCCCTCCCTGTGCTGTGCACAGCACGCTTTGGGGAAGGGCAGTGTTTACTGATCCCTGTGAGGAGGGTCCTGAGCTGCAGAGCCCAGCAGAGGCTGGGAGGGGCTGGGAGCTGGGCTCAGGTGCTGCTGCATCCCTGCAGCTCCTCTGCTCTGTGACCTGTCAGGTGTCACAGCTCGTCAGGACAGCGCCTGGCTGAGATCTGGAGTGTGGGTATGAGTGTGAGTGTGGGTATGAGTGTGGGTATGAGTGTGGATATAGCTCTGTGCAGGATTTGTGTTGCTCTGTCAGGTGTCACAGCTCGTCAGGACAGCACCTGGCTGAGATCTGGAGTGTGGGTATGAGTGTGAGTGTGGGTATGAGTGTGGTTATCAGTGTGGGTATGAGTGTGGGTATGAGTGTGGGTATGAGTGTGGATACCTTTCTGTGCAGGATTTGTGTTGCTCTGTCAGGTGTCACAGCTCATCAGGACAGCGCCTGGCTGAGATCTGGAGTGTGGGTATGAGTGTGAGTGTGGGTATGAGTGTGAGTGTGGGTATGAGTGTGGGTATGAGTGTGGATATCTTTCTGTGCAGGATTTGTTTGTGCTGGGCTCTCCCCTGGGCCCTGGAGCAGCACTCAGAGCAGTGTGACAGCACAGTGCCTCTGCAGTGCCCTTTGCCTGCAGTTCATTAAATTCACTGAGCTTACAGACACTTCTCTGCTATTTAGCCATGTCAATACACATTTCTCCTACTTTGCACTACAATATATTACCTTTCTCCAGCTTTCTCAATTGCTTGTAATTTTTTTTCATCCCAACCAGTTTTTCTCCTGTAATAAGAGATTCTTACATTTAATTTCTGAGTTTTCCCAGCTCTAAATGTTTCTAGTACTTTCCACGGATGGTAATTTTATTTTTGTTTTAATGTATTAATCATACTTGTAGTTTTGCTGCATTTTTACTACTCTATGAAGAACACAATGCTTTTTTATGACAATATGCTCTTACCTATGCTCATTCCTATCTGTGGTCTTAGATTCTCTCCTGGCTTTAAAAAGACTGAGCAAATTCAAGAGTAAAAGGAGATCAATGGCATTAACTTTTATCTGCTTAAAAAGAACTGTTAATTGTGAGTTCTGTTTCCTGTCTCACAGTACAATTCTCCTATTTTAGAATATGATGAAGATTTTGAAGCATATGAAGAAGTTAATGAAGAGGGGCAGACTGGTGATCAAGTGAATGGAATGCCAGAGCCACCCTTGGATGATGAGAACCATAATTTAGACTCTGGGAAGGAGAGTGAGACCTCGTGCCAGAGGGCTCTGGGGGCCTCTGGCAGGGACAAGGACCAAAGTGCTGGAAGCTGTGATGGCAGGGACTCTGAAGGGGATCCACAAGGTCAGTTCTGTACAGCACTGTAGAACCTTGTTAGGGGCTCGAGGGTTTCTTGGTGCAACATGTTTTTCAGAACATGCTCTTCTGTGTGCATTGTAGTTTTATTGATATATTTATTACTCAGCCTGACTGGATTTTTCAGCCTTGAGTTAGACTTAGTCTCTTCTTGAGCCCGTGTAGATTGTGGACAGCACAAGGCTGTGCAGCAGCCAGCTCTGCTGCTCAGCTCACTCTTAGATGAAGGATTACTGCCTTTTTCCCTTCAAATTTTCCACTTATGAATTAATGTGATGATGTCTGTGTGTTTCTTTAGAGGAGACAGGGAACTTCATCTCCAGTTCAGCCTGAAGGTTTGCACATGGTTTTGGAGATCTCTCTAATATTCAATGGGTTGACAGAAGGGCACTGAGGGATTGTTGCTGTGCTTGAAGTCTTTTATCAAATGAAGCTCAGGAGTCTGTGCTAAACCCTGTCTGAGCCATATTTGGAGGGGTATTTCTGTGTGATTGATAGAACCACTCTGGTTTATTTCCATAATCAGAAAAAACCCTCCACGTTAAATGGCTTTAATTTTAATACTTGATACATCTTGGCAATGTTCTTCTATTCACACTTACTGGAATTTTGTCCCAATATCCTCAGACAGTGTAATTCAGAGAGTGCTGTTGGATGGGATTGTGTCCCTTTGTGAGCGCCCAGTGAACGCAGAGGTTTAGTGACAAGCACTAAATTAAAGTTTGCTGTTTTCAGAGAGGAGGCTTGCAGATTCTCTCTCTCATCCATGAGCACTCAGGGCAGCACTGAGACTGACTCTCATGCTGAAATGATGTCAGACAATGTGAATGGCAAAGAGGACTGCAATTTCAAAAGTGCATCTGATAGTGCAGCACATGCACATTATGGAAACGAGAATGGGGAGAAGAAACTGCTCAGAATGGAGGAAAATCAGGAGATTTCTGCACTGGAAAAGAAAGGAATAGATGAAGCAGAAAAGACAAAACCAGAAGATCTGACAGCAAGGGAAGATACTAGAATTTCTAATGAAAACATAATGGCAATGCAGCATCCAAATCCCGGGGTTAATGGGGAATTCAAACAGGCTGGGTCAGGAGGAAGTGGCGTGAATGAGGAGGAGAACTGTCCTGCAGTGCCTGGGGGGAGCAGGGCAGTGAGGAGAGTCCTTGGTGTGAGGCAGGAGGGGCTGAGTGCAGCCCTTCTGTGCTGCTGGTTTGCCTTTGTGCTCCTGCACTGTGCAGCTCACAGGGAGCTCCTGGGCTCAGGGTCCACCCAGAACACAGACCTGCTAGTGCTTCTGTAAGGATTGGTCCAAAAAGGAATTCTAAACCATTTGAAAGCTGACATGGCTGGATGGCTTCCACCCCCCTTTTGCTCTTTAATGGTTTCTCTTTCTTGCTCCGTTTTCTTTGTGATAGTTTTTGAAGATTGCAAACCAGTCCAGAAGGAAATAGCAAAAGCAAGTGGAAATGATCATCCTGTGAATTCTGGCCCTGAACCTGGTGATTCGTGTGCCACTGAGGAAGAAAAGAACGCAGCAAATACAGAGCATGGTGCCAGTGGAGGTGAGATTGGCTGTTGGTCAGGGACAAGGATTAGAAGTGTTAACAGAAGTGTTTTAACAGAAGTGTTTGCCCATCCCCTTTCCTGTGGCTTGCAAAGTCTCCTTGTGCTTTGTTTCTTTCCTAACTTGTAAAAAATCAGGTGATGACTAGCTGGCACCTGCAGTCATGTATAACTAATGCTTTTTTGGCAGTTAAATGGTTCTAGGAGAGGAATCCAGACCATGAAAAAAAACCTGTGAGTCAGGAAAATAGCTGTGGAAGGCAGGAATGTGGTGAGGGTGCATGTGCTTCCAGGTAGTGCAGCCTCCCTGGGAAATGCCTTGGTGCCCAGGGCAGGAATCAACCCTGCATTGTTCCCTGGTGTAATTACAGAATCCACAGGAAGCTGGATGTTCTTTCCCCTCTGTGTGCATAGTCCACATCAGCAACTTGTCAGCTGTTTCTGACTTTCTGAGTGTCACTGTTGAGCTTACAGGTGTGCACACACACACACACGAGGTCCCTGCAGGTAAGGAGGGAGGCAGAGCAGGCAGGACAGGCATGGCTGGCCTTGCATCAGAATTTTCACTTAAATTCTTCCTGCCAGCTGCCAGAACAGCAGTACCAAAGGCACGGTCAGAGCCCGGGGATGTGATGAGAAGCAGCACAGCGATTCTGTTTGGGTGCCCAGGGTGATGTCCCTCATTGAAGTGGCACCTTTAGCACTAGCTAACCCTGGGGAGCGTGGAGCACTGACGGGGTGCTGAGCAAAGCAATGTTCGTTGTTTCCTGGTAGCACCGCATGGAAGCTCCTCGGCAGGAGGGAGGAGAAGCCTCGCTGTGCAGGAGGCAGCGGGACAAGCGGCACGACAAGGGCGGGGGACAGCGCAGGGACGAGCCCTGGAGCAGGACGGTGCCGAGGGAGGTGCTGCCAGCGGAGAGGCCGCAGGAGACGCTGCAGGGGCCGGAGGAGAAGCGGCAGGAGCCGGAGGAGAAGCTGCAGGGGCCGGAGGAGAAGCGGCAGGGGCCGGAGCAGAGGCGGCAGGGGCCGGAGCAGAGGCGGCAGGGGCCGGAGCAGAGGCGGCAGGGGCCGGGGATTCGCTGCCCCAGGCGGGCACCGGAGCTGCGCTGCACGAACCCGCACCTGAGGATGGCGCCGCGGCACGGGAACATCCCAGAGGACCGGGCACAGGGCAGGCAGAGGGACCGGGCACAGGGCGGGCAGGGGGACAGGGCACAGGGGAGGCAGGGATGCCGGGCACAGGACGGGCAGGGATGCCGTGCACAGGGCGGGCAGGGGCGCCGGGCACAGGACGGGCAGGGGCGCCGGGCACAGGACGGGCAGGGGCGCCGGGCACAGGGCGGGCAGGGATGCCGGGCACAGGGCGGGCAGGGATGCCGGGCACAGCGTTGTCACCCGGGGAGCAGCAGGTGCTGCCGGAGCCCATGGACAGAGAGGTGCCACTGGCAGAGGCTGGGGGACAGGGGCCAGCTGGGGCACTGCCAGGGTGGGGGGCACACACGGGGCTGCAGGGGGCCGGGGGCAGCACTGAGGAGGAGGAGGAGGCTGCAGAGGAAGAGCTGAGGGGAGCAGAGGAGCAGGCGGGTGAGTCGGGGCAGTGCCCAGGGCAGGGGACGAGGGACACTGCGGCGGGCGCTGTGACACGGGCAGAGCCGGCTGCGGAGCACGGTGACCGGGCAGCACGGGGCACTGCCGGAGCTGCCGGCCCTGGAGGAGGAGAGGCTGCTGGAGAAGGCATTTCTGAAGGGGAAGGGGCTGCGGAGCACGGTGACCTGGCAGCACGGGGCACTGCCATCGGCCCTGGAGAAGAAGAGAGTGCTGGAGAAGGCATTTCTGAAGGGGAAGGGGCTGCGGAGCACGCTGAGCGGGCAGCACGGGGCACTGCCATCGGCCCTGGAGGAGGAGAGGCTGCTGGAGAGGGCATGTCTGAAAGGGAGCGGGCGGTGGGGAAGCCTGGGGCTCTCTGGGAAGCACTAGCGGATATGCAAACAGGAGAAACAATGCCCGGAGAGGAAGGTTTTATAGAGCCAGCTGAGGTTTCCCAGCTGGAAGCGTCAGGGGAAGAGTGGGCGGAGATGGGGAAAGCCGGAGCAGCAACACCTGAGGGTGCTCAGGGACGGGAGGAGGGAGGGAACGCTCCGCAGAGAGCGGAGGACACGGTGGAACAGTCTGTGGAGCCTGACGAGGGTCCTGTACTGGAAGTGACACCTGGGTTAGGGGCACTGGGGAGTGCCTGGGGGGATCCTGGCACTGAAGGGTCACCGCAGCAGCCGGCAGAGCAGGAGGAGGAGGAGGAGGGTAAAGCAGAAACACTTTGGGCAGAGTCTGCAGGGGAGGGCTGGGGAGGGGAGGAGGGGAGCGTGGATGGGGCAGCAGGGACAGAGCGGAGGGCAGCGGGGACAGAGCAGAGGGCAGCGGGGACAGAGGGGCCGGCAGCGGGGACAGAGGAGCCGGCAGCGGTGACAGAGCAGCGGGCAGCGGGGACAGAGCGGAGGGCAGCAGGGACAGAGGGGCCGGCAGCGGGGACAGAGCAGCCGGCAGCGGGGACAGAGCAGCCGGCAGCGGGGATAGAGGAGCCGGCAGCGGGGACAGAGGAGAGGGCAGCGGGGACAGTGGAGCGGGCACCGGGGATAGAGGAGCCGGCAGCGGGGACAGAGCAGAGGGCAGCGGGGACAGAGGAGCCGGCAGCGGGGACAGAGCAGAGGGCAGCGGGGATAGAGGAGCGGGCAGCGGGGACAGTGGAGCGTCCACCGGGGACAGAGGGGCCGGCAGCGGGGACAGAGGAGCCGGCAGCGGGGACAGAGGGGCCGACAGCGGGGACAGAGGAGCGGGGCTGTGCGACAGGGACATGGCAGGGGAGGCGGCCCGGGGAGCCGGGGCTGGTGGCCATCGCTGTGCTGGGCGGGCAGCCCGGGCGAGCAGCCCTGGCCGGGGGGCCAGCAATAGCCAAAGGGCCGGCACTGGTTAGGGGGCCGGCAATGACTGGGACCGGCTGGCTGGGTACAGGGGTGGTGGCACAGGAGGGGGTGACAGGGGCAGTGCTGGGGGCACAGGAGCGGGTGACAGGGGCAGTGCTGGGGGCACAGAGCGGGACAGGGGCAGAGGGGCTCGGAGCAGCGTCCCGGGGCGAACAGCCCGGTGCTGGAGGCTCCCCGGGCAGCCCTGCCCGCGGGGATGGGGCGGTGGAGCCCAGGGGCACAGGGTCCCCGGGCGGAGAGGGGCTGTGCCTGGGCACGGAGCAGGGCACGGGGCAGGGCACGGGGCAGGGCACGGGGCAGGCAGGAGGGGAAGCCGTAGGGCAGCAGGGGAAGGACAGACCCCTCGGAGGGAGCCCAGGGCTCCCGGCAGCCGCTGGCGTGGACGAGAGCAGCCGCAGCCCCTGGCAGGGGGACACAGGATGCACCTCCTCGTCCCGTTCCTTATCCATTCCTTAAATGTCTGCCGAGGGTGGCTGGGTCAAGGGATGATAAATCCTTTAGGTGACGGCTTCTGCGTTGTTTCCCGTTCTCCAAATCCCGTGCAAATAAATCCCTTTCTGTGGCATTAATTCCCGCAGCTCGCCCCGCCCCGCATGTCGCAGTTCTGGTGGCACTGGGGGGCCCGGGGAGCACTCGGGCTCCCTGCTGCTCTGGAGCTCGGTAGCTCCGAGCTCAGCACGTTTTCTGTGGTGTTTCCAGTGTGGTGTGGACACTGCAATGGGCAGGGCTGTGAATCACTTCAGATCAATCTACACGGAACTGGAAACTCGGATGTGATCAAGTGGCTGCTGTGTTTGCTCCTAGAGGCGTTCCTGTACTAGAGATGGTTGCATTTGTACATCCAGGCTGCACATGTGCTGACTGTCTCAGAGGATTGTGTTTCTGTGTCCGTGCCCACACCTGTGTGTTCACTCAGCTCTATTAAACACCTGCACCAGTCTGTGCAGCTCCTTCAGTTTGTGCAGTAACTGGGGATAACCCCTGGCAGTGCAGCAGGGCTGAGCTTCAGGGTCTGTCTCTGCTTGCCAGTGGGCTGACTGATGTCGGGCTGGGTGTTTGTGCCCCTAAAGCTGCCTTGTGCAGGTGCCCCTCTAAAGCTCCTGCCCGGGGCTGCAGGTGTGGCCACACCTGGGCGGCGATTCCAGGGTTACAGGTGAGCAAAGAGAGGGATGCACGGATTTGCCTTTGCAGAGATTCCCTGGGAGCCCCTCTGGGGCTGCAGGGGACCCAAGGCATCAGTGAAGGCTTTGATGAACAGAGCAGTGTCACTGTAAGGAGCTGGAATGCATAATGTAACACCTATATTGTACAATAATGAATAACAGTTCAGTATTTAACAGTCTTGACACATTTATAAGTGACACTCATGTGTATGGTTGTAACAGTTGGGGGAAAGGACCCCGTGGTTAGGAACACATATATGGACTTCCAAACCATTAGTGTCTCTGTCGTTTGAGCAGGCAGAAGTTTGGTAATAAGCAAAACTGTGGAAATGGATAATTGTATAGGTTTGGAAAAGCTTCCCATGGTCCTTTCTGCTCTCCTTTATGGTGCTAATTAGTAATTAACTTCAAAGAGAAAAGCAAGTTGTACTTAGGGAAAAACAAGATGTGCAGCAAGAAGGAAAAAAAGACTAATTATTAAAGTGAGCATATGTGAGCAAAGCAAACTATCCAACAGTGTTGCCACTGGCAAAACTCATTCTTGGCTCATCAGGAAGGGTTTTTTAACTCCCTGAAGTGTCAGGTGTTTTCAGCTGCCTGTCACTGGCTCCTGATGGTTGTGCCTCAGGTGTGTCTCACCCAGCTGGCACCTGCTGGCATTCCACAGCTGAAGAATGCATTTCATCAGTTCAAAGCCACGCCAGCTGAGCACTGCAGACACAGGAAACGTTTGAAGTCCAGCTCCTGGAACCGGGCACCGAACCCTGGCACTGCTGGCAGATGTGGAATGGTGGCTCAGACACCTCCCAGGATGCTGGGTGTGGGCAGCCTGGGCAGCCCAGGAATCTGTCAGGAATCTGCAAGGGGGCTGTCCTGGCTGGGAACCGCCTCAGTGCTTTGGGGCTCAGCTGGACAAACAGACACATATCACTGGCAGGTCTCCAAAGCTGGGTAAGAATCCTCTTGGCATCTCATTCTTGGTCAATATTTCAGTGTGCTGGGGCTTCTCTGGGAACAGGACAGGCTACCTGCACTCCCACAAACTGCTTTGGAACATGTTCTACTTATTTACATTTTTCAGAGTTTGTTTGTTTTACTAACTGATCACTCCTATGAAACACATTTCCCTCTGAGCCTAATTTTCTTCTATAGAGAGCAATTAACTAAGATATTGTTTCCTTCAAGGAACCAGTAATTTGTAATTTTAATTAGTATTAAAATTATATGCAAGCACAGAGCTTTGAAACCAAAAAGTTTTGCGTTCTGATTTTTTTTGGTTGTTGTTTCCATGTGCTCCCCTCTGACGTGTTCTGAGAAGGTGCTCAGGGATGACACCTCAGCTCAAATATCAGTGAGTACACAGAGGTGCCAGTGCACATGAAGTCTGCTTCCTTCCTCCACTTTTGTTTCTCTAATCTAGTTTAATTTCTGGTTTTCAGGCCCAAGCAAGGAAAAAAAGAATGCAAAAATACTTGTAAGAAAAAAAATCCTATTGAAAAAGAATCAGTGCTGGAACTGATTTTTCCGATCTGACAGTGGATCCTTTCTGCACCACTGGTGTTTCTGGCCAGTGCAAAGGCCAAGGAATGAGCCTAACCTCTGTCCCCCCTCTTTCACCAGCCTATTCCCTGCCTGTGCTTCTGCAGGTGGAGCAGATCATCATCTGCCCAATTAGTCAGGGAGGCAACTCTCAATTCTCATCAGCATCCCTGGCACAGCCTCTCCCTCTGCTCTGCCCCCTTCCCTCACAGCGTGCACACTGCCAGCCTTGCTTGTCCCTCTGGACAGAACAAAACAGGTTTCCTTCTGCTGCAGACCCAGCTGGATGTTGTTTTGGTGTGCTTTGCTGGAGCTCTATAGTTCCTCCTGTTCTGCCCCTTCCCTGGGAATCTCGTGCCTCCTTGGTCTGGGATTGCAGTCAGGCTGCAGCAGGTCTGCAGGGAGCCCCATCCCAGCCTGGTGTACCCACTCTGACGTTTCTGTTGTCCCAGCAGCTGCTGGTGCAAATGGAACTGCACCTGGGACAGGAGCCCTGGCTGGTTCCAGGGGCAGTGGTGGGAGAGCTCTAACAGCTTCTCCCCATTCCACTTTTCAAGTGAAACAGAACAAATGGAAAATGACCTCCAAGTTCTGCTTAGTGAAATCTGCCCCATTTTTATTGCTTCAGCACTACTGAAGTAATGGCAGAAGCACTGTCAGAGCCCACCCTGCAGTCATAGTTCACGTCTGCCTCACTGCTTCAGGGACCATGGCTGCAGAGAAACAATCCTCAAAAACATCACAGAACCTGCCAGCAGTGGGAAATACAGACTGCTGCCCAGCCAGGAAGGCAGCTCTGCCCTGGCCGTGCATACAGTGTTACAGGTCAATTTTGTTAATTTGTAAAAAGACCCAGAAAACAACAGCACGATTAACTCTGATTAATTGCTTCTCGAGGAAGAGCTCAGCTCCTGCTGCCCTGCCTCTGTTCTGGTTTTTAGTGCCAGAGCTGCTGGTGGCAGGGGTGGCAGCTGAGGGAGGTGCAGAGCAGGGTGCAGGACAGGGACATTGGCCACCCCAGGGCTGGCAGGGTGCAGGACAGGGACATTGGCCACCCCAGGGCTGGCAGGGTGGCTCTCAGGGGGCAGGACAGGGACATTGGCCATCACAGGGCTGGCAGGGTGGCTCTGAGGGGGCAGGACAGGGACATTGGCCATCCCAGGGCTGGCAGGGTGGCTCTCAGGGGGCAGGACAGGGACATTGGCCATGCCACTGAGGCTGGCAGGGCTCTCAGGGTGCAGGACAGGGACATTGGCCATCACAGGGCTGGCAGGGTGCAGGACAGGGACATTGGCCATCCCAGGGCTGGCAGGGTGGCTCTCAGGGTGCAGGACAGGGACATTGGCCATCCCAGGGCTGGCAGGGTGCAGGACAGGGACATTGGCCATGCCAGGGCTCTCAGGGGGCAGGACAGGGACATTGGCCACCCCAGGGCTGGCAGGGTGGCTCTCAGGGTGCAGGACAGGGACATTGGCCACCCCAGGGCTGGCAGGGTGGCTCTCAGGGTGCAGGACAGGGACATTGGCCATCCCACTGAGGCTGTCCAGGGCTCTCAGGGCTCCATGGCGAGGGTGATGCTCCCTCCCTCCCTCAGCTGCTGTCCTCCAGGCTGCTGCTGCAGGGGTGGAACCTCATGGTGCTCAGGGGGTCTGACACGTACCCTGCAGGGACACAGAGGGTCACAGAGTGCCCTGGCCCCCCTGCAGTGCCAGCACAGCCAGCTGTTGGCAGCAGCTCACCGTTTTTGTCCACGGGGGGGTACTGGAAGCTCCTTCTCATGTCATCCAGAGACAGGCCCTGAGGAGGGGGCTGCCCAGTGCTGCAATTAAACAGGGTGTGTCAGTTCAGGTAAGACTGATGATGGCACATCTCCAGACCACGAGACATCAGCCTGGGGCCTGGCCACAGCACTTCAGTAAAGAAAAAGCAAGAATAAGTCAGGAAGTGAGACCATGACCCCCAGGCCCCCTTGGTTACCCTTCTGAGTGACTGCCCTCAAATACCCTGTTTGTCTCACAGCTGTCTCTGGATTGCCATCTTGGAAACAATTCCAGGCATCAATCCAGGGTCACTGACATGTATTTGATGTGCCACTGCTAAAAGGTTCTTGCAAACACACTTCTGAGGCAAGGAAGATTGTGGAATTATCTTCCAGTCATGGACCAAACCCATTGTCCTGCCACCATGTGGTTCATCCCTGATCCTAGAGATGAGAGCTGCTGTGTTTGTCCTTGAAACCAGTTCTCCCAGTGGCAGCTCTAATACATCAGGTATTTACTTAGTGGTACAACAATGCACTGTGCTGGACCCAGGTGATGGCACAGGCCCTGAGCTCTGTGCTGGACACAGGTGATGGACACAGGTGATGGCACAGGCCCAGGACTCTGTGCTGGACACAGGTGATGGACACAGGTGATGGCACAGGCCCAGGACTCTGTGCTGGACACAGGTGATGGCCCAGGCCTGGTCCTCTGTGCCAGTCCCACCACGCCACCTCCCAGCAGCACAGCCTCGTTTTTCCGTGCAGTCACCCCAGGGGAGCCCCCAGCCCCCCATGCACCCCTGTTCCCCCTGTCCACACCCAGCCCAGGGGAGCCCCCAGCCCCACCCCAGGGGAGCCCCCAGACCCAGCCCAGGGGAGCCCCCAGCCCCACC
>JAOTQP010000403.1:30667419-30699079 GCA_026413545.1 Cichladusa arquata | reverse complement strand
CTGCTCTGGGTTTTGGCTGCCCTGCTCTGGGTTTAGGCTGCCCTGCTCTGGGTTTAGGCTGCCCTGCTCTGGGTTTTGGCTGCCCTGCTCTGGGTTTTGGCTGCCCTGCTCTGGGTTTAGGCTGCCCTGCTCTGGGTTTAGGCTGCCCTGCTCTGGGTTTGGGCTGCCCTGCTCTGTGTTTGCCTGCCCTGGTCTGACAGAGCTAAGGACCACGTTTTGGCTTTAGCAAAAGGAACCTTTCCATCTCCAGCCTTCATCCCCTGCTGCTGCAGCACGCACAGGACTGTGTCCATGGCTGGAACAGAAAGAAGGGTTTTCCCTGCAGATACCAGGGCTCAGGCTCCCTCTGACAGCGCCAGAGATGGGGCTGTGCCACAGCCCAGCTCCCAGAGGGGAGCAGTCAGAGCTGCTGTCTGCTGTAACAAACAGCCAGGCAAACACTCGGTGCCTGCGGGGAAACATTTACAGCAGAGGAGACAAAGCAAAGGGATGAAGTGATGAGGGAATGTGACCAAGGGCCCTCTGACAGCAGGGCTCAGGCTGAGACTGAGCACTGGAAAACAGAGCTTCAGGAAAACACACAGATGCAGGAAACACGGTCAGTGTCTGCAGCCTTCAGGGGCAGTCACAGTTCAGCAACTGTGACTTGTAGGGGTTTGTACAAAACCTCTGAGATTATTTTCAGTTGAGTGCTAATGAGACACGGGGGTTGCAGGAGACTGCAGGGTGTCCCTGTGGCTCTGAGATTTCATGTTGCCTGAATTTTTGGTTTAAAGACAGAAACTGACCTGTTCAAATCCCGATGTATGATGGGCTGTGTGAGATTGTGGAGGTACTCCATGCCTTTGGCCACATCTACAGCAATGATCAGTTTGGACTGCAGATCAAGGATTCTGTATTTTGTAAAGAAATAAAAAATCACTTAAAGTTAATAGACAGTTGAAAATTATTCTCACCTGTAAATCACAGAACGTCTAAAATTGTTTTACATACAAAATAATGCTACATAATCTATGTAGACCTATGTGCTGTAAAATAATGACAATAACAACTTTGTGACCGCTTACCAATTTACCTGGTACACCCAATAAACTGAACCAAAGCTCAGCACTCCTCCCTGCTGTCCTGTGCTGGAATGAACACTGCCAGCACCACAGACTCCCTGCTCCCCCGGCTGGGGTGAGGGCAGTACCTCTTCTGCTCGTGGAGCAGGGAGAAGAGCGACCCCCCCGAGATGTACTGGGTGACAATGGCAAACTGGCTGGGGTCATCCAGGCAGGCCCCCACCAGCTGGATGACACAGGGGTGGTTGAGGCGGCACAGGATGGAAACCTCCCTGCAGAACATGTCCACGTCTGACTTGGAGCAGTAGGTGCTGGCTCTGTACCTGGGGGTTGGCACAGAGAGGGCAAATGTCACAGAAGGGGGGATTGGTAAAACCTTCAGAGCAGGCACTGAGCAGCAGCACGGACAAGACAAACTCACCGTTTGATGGCAACGATTTTATTTCTGCACCGCCCCTTATAGACTTTTCCGAAAGAGCCTGAAATGGTTGGAAATAAATAAGCTCAAATATGTTTGTGATGGACATCAGGCATCCCAGGGGAGTGCCCCTTCCCTGTGGCACCTGAGCCGATGATCTCGTGGAACTCGATCTCGGAGAGCTGCAGGTGGAGGTGAGATGGGAGCCCAGCCCTGAGCAGGAGCACATCAGCCTTTTCTGCAGGAGAAATGCCCCTGTGAGCCAAGCACAGCAGCCCTGAGCCCCACAGCTCTGCCCTGAGAGCTGATTGCCCTGTGCACGGATGCTGAGCCTGCTGCAGCCCTGCCCAGCACAGACACAGCCTGGCAGGGCTGCCCTGGGCACCCCTGGCTTTAGAATCTGCCAGCCACGAGCCCTGCCCAGCACAGACACAGCCTGGCAGGGCTGCCCTGGGCTCCCCTGGCTTTAGAATCTGCCAGCCACGAGCCCTGCCCAGCACAGGCACAGCCTGGCAGGGCTGCCCTGGGCTCCCCTGGCTTTAGAATCTGCCAGCCACGAGCCCTGCCCCACGTGCCAAACCCTGCCTGGGCTGGGCTGGGGGCACAGGGTCCCCCTCAGGAGATTCTCTCCTTTTCTGGTGCAGCCAGGGCTCACTGCTGCTGCTGGGGCTGCTGCTCCAGAGCCCGCTGGCTCGTGGTGACACGTGGAATCTAAACTTGGCAACTAAATTTAGTTGTCAAATGTCTCTATCTTGTTAGTCTTTTCAGTTTATTACTATAAAATTTACCAGAATATTTCTAAACACAGCATTTTGATGCTGCTGTGTAAAGGATGTAAGGATTTGATTATATCCAGAGTGAACATTTAAAGTGAGAAACTGGAAGTTTTGATTATATCCAGAGTGGACATTTAAAGTGAGAAACTGAAAGTACCACAAAAAAAAAAAAAAAAAGGAAATATTTTAAAATTCCTTAAAATATTTATCTGAATGTTTCAGCTGTATTTGTTTCAGAGTAACACAAATTATTTCTGGACAGAATTTTTCTTATAAGGATAATTCAGACATTTCACGGTGTGATTAAATTATACTTATTTGCCTTCATGGAGAAGTGGGTATTTCATTAGTGCTGTTTTACATCACAGCCTTTTCTCAAAGAAGTAAAAAAGGAATATGTATTTTTTAAAGTGAATGAAAACAAGGCAAATACAGGAATTGTCATTATACTGAGCAACAAAACTAAGTATATGGTTTCCTTAAACTATCCCAGGGAAACAGAACAATGTACCATAAAAAGTCCAGAATAATGAATCCTCAGTAGGATGTTCAGGCTGACAAACACATTGGATAAAAGCACCACAAAAGTTCAAGTTTTCCCTTGCCATTGCAAATACCTTTTGTCATGCTTTTAATCTTCCCTAGAGGGGATGGCACTGACACGTAGGAACCATCTGAAATGAAGAACAGAGTGAAATCACAGAGTTCAGTGACAACATCAGTGATGGTGCTGATAAATTCATGAGTCAGTGATGCCAGGAAGAATTAGTAATAAAGGGTGAGAATCCAGATAAACACACCAGCACATCTGCTGGGAGCTGCCTTGGCTGGGGTACAGCTCGTTTTCCTCTCTGCACCAGGCTCAGCAGACTGGGGCTGCTGCAGGGCTGCAGCCATTCCTCAAAAGGAATGTGCATGGCCAGAAATGGGGAGTGACAGTCATTAAAGAAATCTGTGTATGGCCAGAAATGGGGAGTGACAGTCATTAAAGGAATCTGTGTATGGCCAGAAAATGATGAGTCCCATGACAAGGATTGAAGGAATCTGTGCATGGCCAGAAATGGAGAGTGCCATGACAAGGATTGAAGGAATCTGTGTATGGCCAGAAATGGGGAGTGACAGTCATTAAAGAAATCTGTGCATGGCCAGAAATGGAGAGTGCTGTGACAAGAATTGAAGGAATCTGTGTATGGCCAGAAATGGGGAGTGCCATGACAAGGATTGAAGGAATCTGTGCATGGCCAGAAATGGAGAGTGCTGTGACAAGGATTTTATTTGTGCTGGTCAGGACTGACCCAAAGCTCTCTGACATGGGTACAGCACTTTCAGAGACTGCAGCAGCCTTTGGATCATTGAATAAAATGATTGCTCAGCCATACCTCCTCCAGGCTGGGAGTATTCATTGCAGGGGGATTCATCCTGAGGTCTCTTGTAATGCTTCAGGAGGGTCACAATTGCATCGTGACCTAGGAAAGAAAGAGGAAATACAAGGAGTTGCAGGTAACTCAAAGGACATTTTTTTAAAAAAATAATTAATAGAAAATCAGAGGATTTAAAAAAAATAAGTAAAACGCCTATAAAATATGCAAAGACATGGTGAAGCTAATCTAAACCTACTGTGATTCTTAATTGTAGAAATATGGGAAATTTCTGCCAGCAAAAACAAGCATGTAATTTTCTCGAGTCCACCTACTCCTAAAATGCAAGATATGGCAAAGGAAAACCCTGCTGCAGAAATCCTGCAATGCAAGTTGACAACAGCCTTCAGTAGACATGACAAGGGGAACCAGTGCCTGTCTGTAAACATTCATTTTGTAGTCCTAACCCAGAGCTTTGCAATCTATTGCTGCAGATGGAATCTCACCTGCCCCTGCCCCTTGCAAGGAACCAGCTGCCAGTGGGGCCACCTGCCCAGGTGTCTGATGCACAAAACTGCCTGGCAGCTTTTAAAATGCTTTCCTAAACCTTTCCAAGATGAGTTTTCCCTCAGTAATTTCATATGCATTATTTTGCCAATGATCAGGTTTTGTAAAGCCCTGCAAACTCATGGTTTTAATTTATCACAGATATTCTCACAGTGAAAGGCACTGCAGGGGAACGTCCCAGAAGCTGCAGGCTCAGAAATAAAACGGGAGCTGCTGCCTGGCTGTGCATGCAGGACAGTATAACAGGAAGCATGGAAGATGCCTCACTTTGGTCCATATCTGCAAGAATTCAGGATTACTGACTGATTGCTCGTTCCTCACCATGCTCAGGGACGGAATGAGAACTTGTGCACGGCAGAGGAGCAGCCCTGCTGCACAGGCTGTGTCTCCTGTTCCAGCAGCTCAGGAACCCTCCCTGAGGTTGTGCTGGATGGAGCAGGTGTTGAACAGAGCTCTGGGGCTGAGGGCTGGGGTTTATCACCCTTTATCACCCTTTTTAACCCTTTGTGCCATCCCTGGGGATGAGCTCTCTGCAGGCACTGCCAGGCTATTCTGCAGCTGCCTCCTTCCCCTGCTGCCCTCTCCCCCCTGCACAGCCTCTGTGGGTTTTGCAGCAGAGACCAGAAAATGGAAATACCTTTCTCATAAGCCCACATCAAACAGGTCTGCTCATCCTTTTCTCCACTGGACCTGCTGGGGTCACAGGCCACCAGGTTCATGTCAGCTCCGTTATCCAGCAGGAACTGCACCAGGCGGATGTGGCCGTGGTAGCAGGCACAGTGCAGCCCTGGAACATCAGAGGGGGTGGGAGCACAGCTGTCAGAACATGCAACAGGACTGCAGCAACAGCCCAAAGTGCAAACAGATCTCCTCCATAAATAAATGTGTTGTCAAAAAAACCTCCTGAGGCAAGAGGCGAAAATGAAACATTAAGGCTGCAGGAACCAAGCTACTGCCTCTGCACAATGTGCCACCTGCAAACCACATTTACAATTCTGTGTGTGAGAAAAAGCAACTGCAAACAAGGGCAGCTCTGTGTGCTGGGGACAGGAAGGTGTGCAGCCCTCCAGACACCACAAGCCTGTCTCTTTGCAGAATAATTTCTAACTCTACTTAGAAGGCTCAATACTGGAGGAACAGTTTACACCAGATTTTGTTAATCATATACACCCTAATGAGCCTGATACACTCTCACTGAAGTCTTATCACTTCTATGCCTCCTGCAAAAATATTTCAGGGAAGCTGTGCCCTGTCTGAAAGGTGCTGGAATTACCCTGGCAATCCTGATGGTTATGGCTTCCCCATATGGTGGTGCTGGTACACACCCTCATACACAGCAGGCATGATGATGTTACCTGTGTGCCCATCTCTCCCCTGGTGATTGATGCTTACAACATTCTGGTCAAGAAGAAACTTGACAAGTTCTATGTTCTTCCCATAGGTGCAAGCACTGCAGAAGTAAAGGCAGCGGTGAGTCCATCACAGGAGTACTTTGGGTGGCCAAAGATTTACAGAGAATTACACTGAGATAAAAATGCAGCAATAGAGGATCATTGGAAATGCGCAAATGCATGATTAATCCACCAGAGCATATTCATTTTTATTGTTTCAGAACCATTCTAATTAACGCTGAATCACCTAATTTTGCACAGGTGTGCTGCAAAGTTCCTCTTAAACAGCCCTTTACAAAATCCCATCACTCCAACCAAACCATGTTCTGCCACCTGTTTTCTCCCTCAGAGTACCTGGCTCCAGTGGACATCCAGGTGGAGCAGCTCTGATCTCAGCTCAGACAGGACAAGGACAAGCAGAGGAACCATTGGCCAGCCAGGGGAATGATTTTCCCTGCCTGGTTCTGCCTCTTCCTTCGTGTCTCATGGCACAAACTCACCCTCCCTGTGAGCTCTGTCCCTCCCTGGCTGCTGGTGAGGGAGATTACAAACTCCAGTTTGGAATTTTGGGAGTGTGCATGCTTGAGGGGATTGGAACACCTCACCTGTGGAAAGCTGTTTCACTGAATATATTTTCTTTAGTGAGACTTTCTGTTCCTGAGAGCTGGATGAGCTCCTTGACAACTTCAAACTTCCCATTGTAACAAGCACTGCAGAGGAAGCCAGCACACAGGTGTCAGCAAAAGGAGCCCTCCCATGAGTCCCAAAAAATATTTGTCTACATCAGGCTGATGCAGACATCATACACATCACACACTCCAGAACACAGCAGGAATCTTTGGGGCAGCCAGCAGCTGCTCCAGGGCACTCACAGGTGCAGAGGTGTGTCTCCATAGATATTCACCACGTGGGGCTGCACCTCAGAGCTGCTCTGCAGCAAGAACCTCACGATGTCACGGTGCCCAAACCGAGAGCAGAAGTGCAGAGGAACGTGATCTTCGTTGTCCTGAGCATTGACTGCCAGTGCACCAAGAAAAAAGCACAGGAAGGATTTTATCCTTAGCACAGCGTGCCTGGCATTCTCTCAGATATTTAGTAGAATTTTATGTGTTGTGTCTACGCATTTTGAAACCTCCTGGAAAAATATTGGGGGATGTATTTGTTTAAAATTGGAATTTCTGTGATCTTTTGTCACCCACATTGCTCTGTGCCCTCTGCAGTGCACTGTCAAGGTGATTTCCTGAACCTGGGGCACGGCTGCTTCCTTCCAGCTGCAAACTTATTGAGTCTTTTGGAGAAGCTTTCCATGAAGGAATCCTGAGTTGCTTTAGAAAAAGCAAATTTGAAGCAGAAGGAAGACGATAACAACATAATCAACAGAACTGGGAAGGTGCAGGCAGCACAGAGCTGCTGGCACCTACCAGGAGCAGCAGAACACTCCACGGGCAGGTGCACAGTGTCCCCGGGGATCCCTGATCTCAGGTGGAATCTGGGCAGTGCCAGCTGTCCTGGAGCTCACCCACGCCAGGAGCCTCTGCCTGCTTGTGGCACGGCCAGTGCTGGCTCTGGGCTGGCCAGCCAGCCACACTGTGTTAAAAGAAACAGCTCAAGTTTGTGACCCCAATTACTGGTCTGCCCTGAACAGTGCCAAATTTATTCAGGTTCTTCCCCCAATTCCTTTCATTCCTGGCACTAAAGGCTTTTCCTCTGCTGCTGCATTTACAGCAAGTTTCAAAGTGTGCTACTTTAAGAGCAAAAGGCTTCCTGCTTCCAGTCTCCCTTTTCTTTTTTTCTGTGCTGAAGATTCTGAGTTTAAAGAAAAGGACCTGAAATGGTGCCCCAAATTCTTTCCTTTTGGAATAAACTCTCTAACAGGGAGCAAACCTCCCACTGCCTTGTCACAATGAGAGAATGTCTCTTTTTTCCTCTTTATTATAATTATATCAGCTCAGAGCACACACGTGGAGGCTGAAGCACCCTGGGCTCACTGCTGGAAACAGCACTCACAGACCCGACAGAGCTGCTCCCCTCCAAGCATTCACACAGACCCTGTGCTGCAGCAGGACCTCCTCAGCCTGCAGGGGCCCAGGAAAACTCTCCAGCTGCTCTTTTCTTGTTTCAGGTGGCCCAGGATGACACACACAGACGCTCGCACAAAGTGCATGTGTTAGGGAGCTACGACTCTGTCTAGAAAACACAGTGCTACAGATGGTTTTCAAATATCTGTTCCTACCATCAGCTTTGCTTCCCTCCTCCATCAGAAGCTTTGTGATGTTGAGAAAGCCTTTGGCAGCAGCCAGATGGAGAGGCCTGTCCCCAACCTCACCACTGGCATTCACATCGGCTCCAAACTTCAGCAAGAGGCGGGTTACCTAAATATTTCATTAGGGTCAATTAAAACACCACATGCAAATTGAACTTTGAGAAAACGAGGTACAATATTGCATTGGGTAATACTATATATGTGAGCATCTCTGTAAAGTTAAAACAGGGAGAAGAGAATAAATAGAAAACCCATTTTTAAGTTAAGTGTCTATAAAAATATTAAAATTCTCGAAAGCAAGCAAACGTTAATTCTGAAAAACATTCTGTGTGGTGGATGGGCACCAGACTGGTTTGTCTGAGTGACCAGTCAGTGTAAGAAAGGGACACCCCCAAAGGCAGGGCTGAGCCTGCCCCAGTCACCTGCTCGTGGCCGCAGTAGGCAGCGATGTGCAGAGGGGTGAAGAACACGGCGTCCTGCACGTTGACAAAGGCCCCGTGCTGCAGCAGGATATCCACAGCCTGCAGGACACCAGGAGCACAGAAAATCAGAATATACTCTGGGGATACCCCATAGACTGTGCTGCAGCAGGATATCCACAGCCTGCAGGAGCACAGAAAATCAGAATATACACTGGGGATATCCCGTTCACATAGACTGTGCTGCAGCAGGATATCCACAGCCTGCAGGCCACCAGGAACACAAAAAATCAGAATATACACTGGATATATCCCATTCACATAGACCCTGTTCTGCAGCAGGATATCCACAGCCTGCAGGACACCAGGAGCACAGAAAATCAGAATATACACTGGGATATCCCATAGACTGTGCTGCAGCAGGATATCCACAGCCTGCAGGGAGAACAGAAAATCAGAATATACACTGGGGATATCCCATTCACACAGACCTTGTGCTGCAGCAGGATATCCACAGCCTGCAGGAGCACAGAAAATCAGAATATACACTGGATACATGTATATATGTATATGTGCATATGCGTATATATGAATATATGTATATATCTGTATGTGCATATGTGTATATATCTATATATCTATATGTGTATATGTGCATATGTGTATATATCTATATGTGTATATATGTATATATGTGCTCAGCTGATAAAACAGGACTTTGAAACCTCACACCTCCAGTTTAAAGAAAGTCAAACAGCCCCAAACAAAGGAGTTATGAAGGTGCAGAGCTGTGTACAGCATGCAGAAGTGATCAGCTTACAGTACTTGAACTGAACACTGAATGTCACTGATGCTTTGCAAATGAGCCTGAAATCGGTGTGTCACTAAAATAAACTGATTTCTGAAGTAAGAGGCACAGAAATGGCTGTCTGGATATTCTCAGAACAACCTTTAATTTTCTTTTAGCCATTATGAACAAAGAGCTGTAAACATATCAGAGTTTTCAGAAGTGAAAAAGTCACACAAAATGAAAGATCCTTTTAAATTTAAATGTGTGAAGGTAAATCCTCAAACATGGGAAGATTCCTTAGTATGTTGGAAGATAAGAGCTCTTTGGCTTCAATAAATAACCCTAAGTGTTTTCTTTCAAATTTCTATTCCTTTTGTCCTTCAGGAGGCCCATGTGTTTTCTGGAAAGCTGTGAACTCCCAAGATCTGCCTTTCTCCACAGCTTATCCAAAATTTAGATTCATCTAGAAGCTTTCAAGGTGGATTTCCAAGGTGTGAGTGATGTGGATCCAGCCCTGCTGAGGAGCACTCAGCCAGAAGGGTTTTGACACATTTTCCAGGCTGGAGCAGTGGCAGCCGTGCTTGCTGCCCTGTGATCTCCTGATAAATAGAATTTGGTGTGCTGTACTGAGCAAGCTCCACTCGAGTGTAAATGATGAGAGGGGTACAGAGACAGCCTTGACAGTCTCTCAGACAGGACACCTTTCTAGGAAAGGAAAAAGGAGCCTTAGAAAGCACTGAAAACTGTCATAGGCTTCACAGGTATGAGGCTCTGCTGGAGGGATGTGCAAGGATAGAAATACTTCAGAAAATGAGACAAAACCAGTATTTTTATCCTGAGGAGACAGGCAGTGAGTGCAGGTGCAGCCTGTAACCCAGGGACATCGCCCAGCTGCACAGAAGCTCAAAGGCAGCCCAGCATCCCAGGGGCTCACACCAGCACAGCCTGGAGAACAAGGGGAGCTGATGCTTCCCTTCCCTTGGACAGCCAAATGGGATTTCTAAACAACACTTCAGACCACTTGTACAATGGTCTCAGGAATTTTTCCTAAAATTCTCTTACAAAAGGGTTATTCAGAAGGATTTTGAACACTCAGGTCAATGATGTTCACTTCAAAGACAATTAAAGAAGCCACTCTGAAGGCTGGAAGGAGCCAACAAAAAACCCCCATGGGACAGACACGAGGACTTTGTGTTTTGGAAAAGGGCAAGGGATAAAACCTCATCCTTATAAGGGGGGGTTGAAGAAATTACTCGACCTTTCCATGAAAATTAATGAAAATGTGGACAAAACAAGCTACTTTGTTTTGCAGAGGAAGTCCTCAGCTGACTGAAAATTTCAGAGCTATGTAAAGAAGGGAAGCAAGAGCCTGGGCTGTAAATCCTTGGTTCCCAGAGCAGCAAGGAACCAAATGAGTTATACAGGGTCCCACTCCATTTATGGGGATGCTTGTGGTACAGAGCTGATCCTTCTCCCAAGGAAGAAATAAGGACTAGTAGCAGCTCATTTCCTATGGAATAAATAGACTTGTCCTTGTTGGGTTGTGAGCACCCCAACTTGCCCACAACCCCAGCAGGAGCTCAGGACATGGGAGCAGTAGCAGCTCTGCCTTTGGCATTTGGCAAAAGGGCCAGATGCTTTAGAAATCACTTGGAATCCCAGAGTGCCCTGAGAAGACTGGAGAGATGAAAGCATCCCAGAGTCAGGGCTCAGGTTAACAGCTCCACCATCATCCTGCACAGAACTATTAGAATCAAACAATCCTCAAGGTTGGAAAAGACCTCTGAGACCCATCAAGTCAAACCTTTGATCTGTGTCCTGTGCACAGATGTGATCTTCCCAAAATGCAGAAAAAAAATTAAATAAAATCCAGCTGCATTAACCAGTTCTGGATGCAGTTTTGACAGAGATGAAGCAGAGCTGTATTAACCAGTTAACTGAATGCAGTTTTGAAGGAGATGAAGCAGAGCTGTATTAACCAGTTTTGGATGCAGTTTTGAAGGAGATGAAGCAGAGCTGTATTAACCAGTTACCTGAATGCAGTTGTGACAGAGGTGAAGCAGAGCTGTATTTAACTGGTTAACTGAATGCAGTTTTGAAGGAGATGAGGCAGAGCTGTATTAACCAGTTCTGAATGCAGTTGTGACAGAGGTGAAGCAGAGCTGTATTTAACTGGTTAACTGAATGCAGATCTGACTGGTGAAGCAGAGCAGACTGGCTGCCCCTGCCAGCACTCCCCCAGCCCCACACTCACCTGGGGGTGGCCGGCGATGGAGGCCACGTGCAGGGCGGTCAGAGCCCCGTAGCCAACCTGCTGGATGTCAGCCCCAGCGTGCAGCAGGGCTGTCAGCAGCTCTGCCTGGTCCTGCAAAGGGCAGCCTGTCAGCAGGGGACAGGGTCACACGGGACAGGGACCAGCACATCAAACCTGGGACAGGAATCACACACATCATCCCTGGGACAGGGATCCATTCACATCCAAACTGGGACAGGGCTCACACGGGACAGGAATCAGCGTATCAAACCTGGGATCACACACACCAAACCTGGGACAGGGATCAGCACACCAAACCTGGGACAGGGCTCACACGGGACAGGAATCAGCATATCAAACCTGGGATCACACACACCAAACCTGGGATCACACACACCAAACCTGGGACAGGGATCAGCACACCAAACCTGGGACAGGGATCACATGGGACAGGAATCAGCGTATCAAACCTGGGATCACACACATCATCCCTGGGACAGGGATCCACTCACATCAAACCTGGGACAGGGTCACACGGGACAGGGATCAGCACATCAAACCTGGGACAGGGATCAGCACATCAAACCTGGGATCACACACATCATCCCTGGGACAGGGATCACACACACCAAACCTGGGACAGGGATCACTCACATCATCCCTGGGCTCACCCCCATCATCCCTGGACCAGAGCTCACTCACATCATCCCTGGGACAGAGCTCACTCACATCATCCCTGGGACACAGCTCCCAGCCTTGGCTGTGACACCCAGAGGTTCTGGCTGGGACCAGGGGTTCAGAGTGCCAGGGGAGGCTGGGCAAGGCTGGCCTGGGCACCAGGCTAGGCTCTGCTAGACTGAAGCTTGGATGTCAAAAAAGTCTCTGTCTTGGTTTTATGGTGGCACTGAAGCTTGGATGTCAAAAAAGGGTCTATCCTGGTTTTATGGTGGCACAGGACAATCCCTGTATCTTGAGTCCCTGTACCTTGCACTGGGTGTCTCCATCAGTAATTCCAAAGCTCCTACCCCACAGATGACACTGCAAAAGCTGATTCCTGTGCATGGGCCCCTTATGGGGCATTTTCCTATGCACCACAAGTGTGAAATTTATGTTTTCCCCAGGAATAATGACTAGAGAGCTCATCTAGACAGTTCAGACAAATCAGTGGCTCAGTTCTGATTTCCTGGCATCAGTTCTAGTTAAAATAATTTACCTTATAAGCTGCCAAGTGCAGAGCTGTAAATCCATTTCTCGTTAGTCTGGATGGGCGCAGCCCTTTCAGCATCAGAGTCCTGATGTGTGATTTGTTGCCTTTAGAGAGAAAAGTGGGAAAAAGTCAGTTACAGGAAAGAACATGCAGATGAGGTAAGAAGTTTTCTCTGAAAGCAGAGAAATAGATACCTCGACTGCTGACCTAGGCAAGCAATGAAATGCATCTTGTGACACTTTGAAAGGTGAGGCTGGTGGAAATACCTCACTGGCCAGCACAGCTGTGGGTCTGGCCACACAGCAGCTCACTGTTTGTTCACACTTTAATGAGGATTTGGGAAGGGTGGCTGAGTTTCCAGAGAAGCAAACTCCTCTGTAACACCCAGACCGAGCTGCAGAGAGCTCCATGAAGCAGAAGGTGCTTCTGGCAGCTCTGGCTCCTCAGTCTCTGAGCTCTTTGCCACCCCAGAACTGGAGCCCTGCTCCCCCTACACAGCACATCCTCCCAAGGATGCACATTTGGGTGCTCATGTGGGTGCATCAGTGTGGTCCAGGCAAGGAGCTTGGCTCTGACCTTGTTGATGCACAGTGAATAAAGGCATGAATTCAATCAATTCCTCTGCCTTCTGAATACTTGTGACAGTAACCAAGGACAATGTCAGATCCAGCAGCTCCTTGCCCTCCTCCAACTAATAATGTGTGTGTTTTCTCAAACCTCCTCTCAGCTACCCCAGGTGCTCTGATGTTCCCATACACTGATGCCATCTTTGGATCTTGCACTCAGAAATGACAAATAAAGATCCACTCAGTTTCAGGAGTGCAGGACCAGGCTGCTCCTCATGGTGAGCACCTAAGATTGATAAAATCATTTATGCATGTCATTAGTCAGCACTTTGCACAGCTGAAACCTCAGGGTAAAAGTCTCTTTGCCTCTCTCAGCCAATTTGTGCTGAAAATTGTACAACAAGAGCAAAGCAAGTGCATGAACTAACACCTTGGAGAGGATAACAGAGCAGCTGAGTGGCTCCAAGTGGAAAACCCCACCATTAGAATGTTTTTATGATCATCCCAGAACACATCTTGCCCTCTTCCCTTGTGTATTCTGACCTGGGAAAAGCCCTACCAGCTGATGTTTGTCACTAAAGCATTTCAGTTATTCTTCCTTTAATCAATGTGGAATACAATACAGATATTTTCCCTAGAGCAGGAAAGCTGGTGGTGTAAGTGCAGCAAAATGCTGCCACAACAAGGTCCCTGTGCTGCAGCCTGAGCCAAGGGCAGAGTCCAGAAACGTGGAGCCAGAAATGCCCTGAGATGAGCTTGGATTAAGGAGTGCACACAGGAGCAATTCTGGATGAGTTTGATTTTTAATATTAATATATTGTTATGCTAATGAAAAAGTTTGTGTGTTTAAGGCCTTTTGGCCTTTTAAAAAGTAGCATGAATGTATCAATATGAATATTTTAACTGTAAATATGAACAAAGGCATCAGTACTGAAGTAAACAAATATTAAAATAGCTATAATCCCATAAATTTAAATTTAAAAAATCCCAGCTGCCCCCCAAAAAAGAACAAAAAACCGAAGAAAACCCTCTGTTTTCAAATATAGAAAAAGCTTTTTTAAAAACTGTTAAAATCCTTAAAATGTATCCCATAAGTTATTATAATTAAAAAGTTAATATAAGTTAATATAGTCCTCAATAATAGTTGTAAAAAAACTATTAGAAAAAAACAATTACATAATAATCAAATTTCCATTCTCCCAAATGACTAAGCACTATAACATCAAGGCCAAAACTGTTTCTGTATAAAAATCTCCATAAACTAAAAAGAAAAGTCTCCTCTTCCGAGTAAATTAATAAAAGACTATTTTAGAAATAGCAAACTAACTAAATTGTTTCTATACTTGGTTGGTGTGAAAAAATAAGAAGTTGTAGAGAAAAAAAAATCTTAAAATTTTATTCTGATTCTTGTTATTTTTTCCTTGTAATTTGTAATAATAAAATAAATTTAAAAAATTTTTCTTTGCACCCTTTACAGTTTGAGCCTATTTTGCCTTCCTCCTAAACTTGTGCCACCACAAAAGCCAAGTAAGCAGTTCCAGTAGGCACACTAGGAATTCAGGCAAGGAGAGCCCCACGACACGGAAGAGCGCGTTAAGCAGAGAGCGAAGGG
This sequence comes from Cichladusa arquata, assembly GCA_026413545.1. Classification (NCBI taxonomy): domain Eukaryota; kingdom Metazoa; phylum Chordata; class Aves; order Passeriformes; family Muscicapidae; genus Cichladusa; species Cichladusa arquata. Next base: position 30,684,394 of record JAOTQP010000403.1, on the reverse strand, counting down.
ACGGCAGCACGAACCCCCGCAGAGGCAGCAGAGGTGCAGCAGCGAGAGCCCGTTCTCCGTGCGGAAACTCAGGTTCACCCTGCAGAACGCCTCCTCCGAGCTGCAAGGGAAGGGACACGGTCACTGCTGAGCCCTGCAGCTCCTGAGAGCAGGGCAGGTTCACTCGGGTTCACCCTGCAGAACGCCTCCTCCGAGCTGCAAGGGAAGGGACACGGTCACTGCTGAGCCCTGCTCCTGAGAGCAGGGCAGGTTCAGTCAGGTTCACCCTGCAGAACGCCTCCTCCGAGCTGCAAGGGAAGGGACAGGGTCACTGCTGAGCCCTGCACCTGAGAGCAGGGCAGCATGGAACCCTCCTGAGACACAAGGGTTTATACCCAAATGGAACCCTGCTGAGACACATTTCACCCAAATGGAATCCTCCTGAGACACAAGGCTGGGCCATTCCCAGATGGAATCCTCCTGAGACACAAGGGTTTGTACCCAAATGGAATCCTGCTGAGACACACTTCACCAAAATGCAATCCTCCTGAGACACAAGGCTGGGTTATTCCCGAATGGAATCCTGCTGAGACACAAGGGTTTGTACCCAATTTTAATCCTCCTGAGACACGTTTCACCCAATTGCAATCCTCCTGAGACACAAGGCTGGGTTTGTACCCAGCTCACAGGCTGTAAATCCGGAAATGCTTCACTGCTATCAGGCTGAGTGGTCCAGGTTTATTGTTTCCTGAGAAATCGTGCCATGCAATCACAATATATACATCTAAATATATACATCTAAATATATACATCTAAATATATACGCCTATACCAGATATGCATCTTATATATATCTAAATTAGGGGAAATAAGAGGAAAGACTGTTAAAAATACAAACAATCCATACAAACTCAGCCTCTGTATTCATGCAATAATAACTAAGAAGTGTTTTTAAAACGTGTGTATTGATTTTAAAACGGTGAGTAGGAGGTGCACAGAGCAGGGGCCGTCTGCTCAATGAAAGGAATCGGCAGGAAAAGCCTGTCACAAAGCGAGTTTGCACTCCCCAGATGAGATCACAGGGACAGTGATCACTGTGCTTGCTTACAGCTTAAATGAGACAATCCTCGGACACTTCAGCTCCTGTCCTCGAGCCTTGGGGGTTTCCTGCAGCACAGGCTGACTTGTTACTGATCCATCAAACACTCCAAGTAGTTACATTTATCAGAAACTAAATACACCCACAGTTAATATTTCTTTGGAGAATCTCGATTTTGGCCTGCCCGCAGAAGTTTGGGATTTTCCACTCAGTATCAGCAGACCCATGGCTCTGATTTTGCAGAACACTGGGATTTGTGTAACTATGAACTCATTCCCATCTGTGAGCTGGGTGTTGGCTGCCCTGGAGCTCTGAGGGTAATTCCTGAGCGGGGGAGCCTGAGTGTGAGCAGGTGCTATCCCCAGAAAAGCAGGGCAGTCCTAACTCTGGATGCACTGCTGCAATGCACTGCTGCAATGCACTGCTGCTGTGTGTGCAACATTCCTGGCTGCAGAAACACACCAGCAAAACGGGGGAGTGCACAGCAAACCCAGACATTGTGGTACAGGAGCATGTTGGTGTTTGCTGTAAAATGCTGGCATTAATCAGCAGCCACTAATTTTGGCTCTGCGCTGCGGGCTCTGCCCAGCACCGTGATGGTGCATTCCCAAAAATAGACAGGAGGAACATGCATTCCACACAGGAGAAACTGCCCACACAGAGCACCTGAAACTGCAAACGCCGCTTGAGAGCAAAGAGCCATTTGCAAGAAATCAATGAGCAGGTGCACAGAGCTGTACCTGAAAACGTGCTCTAGCTCTGCCAGCTCCTTCTCCCTGATGTGCAGGTCGTCCTCCAGCCGCTCCGTGACCGTGGCGTAGGACTCACCAACCTTCTTCTTCCATTCATCTACAACAAACACTCCCACTGATAAAACACTTCAAAGCACAAAAATCAGCATGCCCCAGCAACCAGAACACTTGATTTTTAAACATCCAGTTGTACAATTTTGTATATATTCCTATTAAAGTTTAAAATATTACAGCTTTTAAATTATTCCTGCTCCGGCTGATACAGAAACATATTCAAGGATTTCAGAGACAGTGCATATGCATGAATCCTTACCAGAAATATTTTATTATTAAATAATATTCAAGAGAAAACTTAAAGCTCAGGTTACATTTCTTAGCTCTTTTTTCCTCAACAGACACACAGCAGAAAAAGTTTGGAGATTTAAAGGTTTTTTTTCATGAAGTATGAGTTAAATCAATATAGTATACAAGTTACTATGATCTTATATAATTGCCCAAATAAATTTAGCTTAGGAGCTCTTTTGGCATGTCTTCTTTTGTAGCCTGTATCTGGGTGAAGTCAAGAACAATACCTGAGCCTTGACCTCAAGAGTAAAGCAGGAATGAGTTATCTCCTGAAATACCACTTCTCCTTGCCCATGGATGGATGGCACAACACCTGTAAAAAAGTGACATTAGTTACCCGTGCAAGTCTGGGTTGGTCTAGATTTATAATTTCCCATTTGTCCAATGGATCCTCTTTGTTTCAGCGAAGTTTTGCAGTAATGTGATTCCCTGTTCAAGGGCAGTGACAGCCCTGCTGAAAAATACTTGTGATAGTGTCTGGCTAAAAATAATCACTGTGCCCAGAGGAATGTCATGCAACAATAGCCTGGGCTAAAGTCACAGGAACACCCACTCAGCTGGCTGAAAATCCTGCTGCTCATTCCCAAACAAACCCCTGCCTCCATCCCCTGGACACCTCCAGCCAGTGGGAAGAGCTAATTGGGAAGGGGAATAACTGGCAGCTTGCTACTGATTTTATAGGGAAAAGGGAATTTAGGCAGCTGAGTCCCAGGTGTTCTGTGAGGGTCCCCAGGGACTGCAGGGGTCCCCAGGAAATGCAGGGGGTCCCCAAGGATTACAGGGGGTCCCCAAGGAGTGCAGGGGGTCCCCAAGGAGTGCAGGGGGTCCTCAAGGAGTGCAGGGGTCCCCAAGGAGTGCAGGGGTCCCCAGGGAGTGCAGGGGTACCCAAGGAGTGCAGGGGTCCCCAAGGATTACAGGGGGTCCCCAGGAAGTGCAGGGGGTCCCCAAAGAGTGCAGGGGTCCCCAAAGAGGTCCCCCCTCAGAGGCCAGGGGTGATTGCAGCTCACAACCCCTGACACAGGAGCTGGGCATGGCACTTAGGAAGGGCAATACACAATTCAAAGTGAAATGCAAATACACACATATAAATATTTATATTCATGTATTGGAAGTGTGGTGATTGACCTTGGCAGCTGCTCTGTGTGTGAGTTCTCATCCCAGTGAAGGATTTCAGGCGAGCAGATGTGTGTTCATGGAACACACATCCCTAAAAGCTGCTGCTTGCTGCATCCCACTGGAACAGCCTCGCTGCCTTGGCAGCTCCTGGCACTGCAGCCTGGCCCCTCAGCTGCACACATTTACACACAAATCCAAGATCTACTTCACTAGAGTCTGAACTGCTGTGACAAGGGATCCTGAGATGTTTGACCAACGATTCACAGAAAGGCACCAGCCTGGCAACTGATTCCCACATCCAGTCACCAAACAACTGGGAGGGCTGAGCTTTCAAATGTCCTTCCCAGGAGGGTTTACAGGAGTAAGGCTTTTGAAATTATCTTTATTTCAAATTGATCAGAACATATCCACAATTAACACAAACCCACATTTATCATTTACTTGAGGAAGCTGTAAGTTGTTCCCATAAACTTCACTGCCATTCTGGTGACATTCAGGTATGTCCCAGGCAATGTGTGCCAAAAGACAAGAGGTGTTTCAAGAGGAAAGCAGAGGAGCTCCGTGGCCCTTGGAAGGGAGCAGGTGTTTGCAGCGTGTGCAGCACATGGGCAGAGTGCACAGCAGCACTGTGCTGTTACCTTTGCTCTCACAGGAGAGGCCTTTGCCAGGGGGCTCAGGTGAGAGAGAAAAAACAAAGCTCTGGCATCAGAGAAGAGCTTTGGGAACAAGAAGAGACTGGAACCTCTGAGCTGGAGCAAACCCACCCTGGCAAGGCATGGACATTGCTCTGCAGATCCAGCTGATCCTTGCAGCTCACTTCTCCCACCAGCTCCCCAAATCCTTCTGGCACACATCCCCCTCAGCTGCTCGCTTTTATTCCAGCTGCCTTCCCTTGAGCTCTTTGCTAAGTGGCCAGTCTCTCAGATTGCAGTTTCCTGCACCAGAGGTCACAGAGATAACCCCTCTCAGGTTTCAGTCCAGCACAGGCAGCAGGGCTGAACCTCTCTGATCACGGTGCCTGCCCGAGGCATTCAGGGAAATCACTGCAATCATGTTCATCATGAGCCCTATTAGTGTACTACACAGCAAAACTAATTCCATAAAGAAAGCTGACATGAAAAAAAGTCATTAAAAGCTCATCTTGAGTTTGTTTGAGATTGCACCAGCCCGAATTGCATTTCAGGACAGATGGAGCAATGATCCAGAGGACACAAAACATTGCACCCATCTGGGGAACTCTGAGAGGATCAACCAAAACCAAACTCTAGGTCTCAGCAGAGGACTCCCACCTGCAGAGGTCCTGTGTGCCTGGCTCTCTCATGACTGCTTCCTTCATCACTCAGACTGCAGCAAAATCACAGCCCACGATGCTGTGACAGTCCTGCTTTGAGAACCTGGTACTGGAAACCAGCAACCCCAAACCACTGACCTTGCTGTCAAGTTTTACTGGGTGGCTTGCACAGGTTTCCCAGTTTCCTTGGGACACACTTATCCCAGCTGGCTGCATGAGAAAATTGTCATCTACACGAACAGCAGACTGTGGAATACAAAGATTACCTGGAGTTGTAACTGCAATACAGATAAAATACGTACACAGACTGAATACATCAGCCTTGGATTATTATTATTGTCAGGAAGGCTCTGCTCTGCAGGCTTTTTGATTTTAAAAAGATGTACTCACACTGCAACATGACCCTTGCTGTAAGGACTGCAATTTGTTACAGCTAAAAATGTACACACTTCATAAATAGCTGCAGTACAGAGAACTAGAGAACTGCAGGATCAAAGAAGCATTGGGACTGAAAAAAGCCCTCCCAGACCATCAAGTCCAACCATTCCCCTGGCACTGCCAAGGCCACCACTAACCTGCCTCCAAGTGTCACATCCATGTGGCTTTCAAATCCCTCCATATAGGAAAATAATTAATATAGCTCTCTACAAATAAAAGATATATTGTAATGTTCCTCATAACCTTTTACATTAAACTTGCTTGCAGTTCAGAAATGAAGAATGGTACACCACCAGATATTCCCACACCTGTGGAGTAAATCCATTCACCCTGCTGGTGTTATCCAGGGCTAACACTGACCGAAATCTGCCTCTCAAATTGAGACAGAAATGTTCAGAGTAAGAGGAAAGCTCTGGGTGACACACAGACTGAAAGCAGTGCAATGTTTCTTACCTGGTAAATCTATGCTTATTCCACTACAACAGATTTTTTTTCATTAAAACCTTTGCCTCAAGATCTGACCTGGGGGCTAATTGCACTAGTCCATGGCTACCACCAGGATGGCACTCCTTTTTTTTTGTCTTGGAATTCACACTGCTCCCTCAGCCACAGCAGCTGCTGCTGGCCCAACCTACCACAAGTTGTCTCTTTTCCCAATACTTATGTGCCAGAATCAAACCCACTTCCTATTTTTACCCAGTTTGCTTTCACTAATGAAATCAATACCTGGTACTCAGGGAATTCAGAACACATGCAATTGCAACAGGATGCATTTCCCTGTCACCAAACACTCAGAGAACTCGCCTGGCAGCACAGCAACCCTCAGCAAAGTCTGTGCCAAACACAGTCTGGTCCCCAACTCAAGATGCAAAGTCTGTGTCAAACATGTTTCTCCTAAAACCTTTTGTGTAACAATAATGAATAAATCATGCAAACAGGATGATACACAAATGACAACTCCACGCTCTATGACTACTTCCACTTTGTGACTTTATCTTGGACTTGAATGTTCCCAAACCTATGGCTTCCATTGTTTAACTACATTAACAACATTTCATTGACTTTTAGACCTCTATTTGCTCAGAAATTTTTATTCCTTTGAAGGAATTCCCAGCCTCCATGTTTAACTTCTCTGTGTTTCCAGGTTTATTAACGAAGCAGAAGCCTGGTGCAGTTAAAGCAGGGTGGGTAATGCCCAGGGGATGTCATTCTGCTGCCTTTAGGTGGCATAAGAAAGGTGCCATTTGGGATTTCAGTCAGCAGGGAGATAAACACTGTCATCATGAGACACTAAATAAAACATGAAACCCCACAGAGACACTCCAGAGAAAAAGAGGCACCACGTTTACAGCCAAATCACACTGATGTACACACAGCATGCCCCTCAAAGCAGCAGGTTTGTGTTTGGAGCTGCATCTTGGGCATCTAAAGATGGACTTAAATATAAACTTCATCTGCAGAAGGGGGAGAAGGGACAGAGCTTCTCTCACACTGCGGTGCCTCTCACAACAAACCTCTCTGCTTTTTGCTCTGCTCCACTAAGGACAGCAAGGACTGCAACAGTTCAGTGTGGAGAAACACAAAATGCTGCTTTTTGCATGGCACACATCACTCAGTCCATGGGTAACAAAGAGCTAGCAGCTTCTCCATCACACTGCACTGCCAGCCTCCAGCAACTCCCAGTAAAAAAATAAATCAGTATGTCTTGTGGCAGGTGTTGACCTCAGTGCTAGGAGTGACAAGGGGAAGAACAATCTCTCTTGCCAATCTTTTTTCCTCTGATGAAAAACAGGAAGGGATAAAAAAGTTACAAAAGAAAAGAGAAAAATTTATTAATGCCTAAGACAGGGTGCCTTGAATTAAAAGCACTTTTAATCATTTTACCTCTACCTAACTGAAACTGTACTGTAAAATGGCAGCATGAAAAGAGAGAAACATAAGTTGTATTATTCCATGTTGCTGGAACTAATATTCTACCCTTTAAAAGCTTTTAAAGCAGTTTTCAGCCAAATAGACAATTTTTTTCTGTATCATATCCTGACAAAGACTGTAAGACATAACATGTAACCCACAAAAAGTCACCAATTAGTGTTTTCAGATCTGAAATATTTCCCTACATTAATCAAAAGAACAGTTTATCTGCATTTGCTGCTTTATTAATGTTATGCAATTTCTTCATTTCTACTTCAGTGAGATCAGAGAAGAGATCTGTGTACGTTTCCCTTAGGATTCTTACAAGCTGGGAAGTAATCAATCATCCACAAATGAAAACAAGAGATTTATTCAAGCACTGTTCGTTCTATAATCAGACTTCTCTTTTTGTCTTTGTAGGCAGATTTCATCATAAATCTGCTTCCTAAACTTCAGCATGTCTTCCACATCTTTGTAGGTGAGCATTTCTTCAACAGACAAAAGCTGAAAGCCACTCAGTTTGAAAGGTGACTTGTGCTGCACAGAATTCAGCATGTTCAGTGACATCCTAACTGATTCACTCAGAGTAGAACAGACAGGGAAAATCCTGGCAGTCCACAGCCCCAAATGCGTGTCCTCACTGGAGAAGAGCTGGTCTGAAGCCTCTATGCTCCAGAGGCCAAGGCATTCTGGTAAGCTGGCTCCAAAAAACTGGAGGGAGTGTATATCTGACAGTGACTTCACACTCTTCTTCAAGTCGTCGCCTACAGCGAACACCATGGTGACAAACTCCACCTGGTCAGTGATCTTCACACTCACTGAACTCAGGAAGCAGCTGGAGGGTATGTCTGCACTGGAATTTATGCAGGACCCACTGACAATGCAGCCCTTCCCCACAGAGACCCCAGGCCCAAGTCTGCAGTACTCGATGACAGAGCCAGGCCCCACCACGCAGCCGGGCTCCAGGATGCTCTGGATGATGCTCAGCCGATCCGAGCTCCTGGCTGTGCCAGGGAGGATGCTAAAGGCCACAGGCTGCAAGCCCAGCTCAAACCTCAGCTTGCTCTCAGCAGTGAGGTGAAGCAGGTACTCCTGAGCAGTGCCAATGTGGTAGAACTGGGAGTTGCTGAGGACAATGACGTTGAGGGCGGTGCCCCGCAGGAGGGAGTACAGCTGCTGCCGCACTGCCACCAGCCCCGAGCCCTCCCTGCAGACATGGCTGGTGCTCCTGGTGTAATCTGGAGTGGCTCCGGGCCCCAGGGCCTGCAGAAAGTCACCATAGGCATCTATTTCACAGCACAGACTGCCCATCTGCTTGTAGAAGAGCAGCAGCTGCCTGGCAGTGCCGTGGTCCATGTAGAACACGCTGTCTGTGTACACGCACTGCGAGCCCCCCTGGCTCCCAGGGCAGCTGGGCTGAGGGCCAGCCCCCCTCAGGCACACTGCACCACTCTGCTGCATGGTCTGCACATCAGGCTTGTGCAGGAAACGATGGCATGACCCATAGTGCAGCCCCCCCTTTCCCGAGAAGCTGCTGGGATCCAAGACGAACACCCCGTGGGCGGTGCCCACTGCCAGCTCGGAGGGGTGAGCCAGGGCAGTGAAGCCAGGCTTGTCAAAGGTGATGCTCTCTGTGGCTGCAGTGCTGTACAGCTCGATGTCATCCGAGCAGCTGACGAGCACTCCTGGCGCCATGTGCCGCGGGAAGTCCAGGTACATGGCCAGCTTCAGCTCCAGCATCTGGAACACGGGCTGGCCCAAGGGCAGCGCCGTGAAGATCTTGCCCAGGGCACTGGCACTTGGCAAACGCTGGCTGTAACCACCTGCAAAAACACTTTTAGTTACACAGAGACACTGCATGGAAGTGAGCAAAAACCTAAACCTAGGCAGCTACTGCCCAGGTACACAAAAGCATTAAAAACCTCTTGGCTTGGGCATACACCAAGGCCCAAAGCAGATCTGACCTCATGTCCAAAGCCCAGCCTGCCCTATGCAGCTTCTATTAAAACTGTGATGGATTGTGCCACCTTTCTGTTTCAGAGCTATCTGTCACCTGCCTTCTGCTTGGAGGAGAACCCCCACATTCCTGATGGGAATTTTAAGCCAGAGATGAGTCAAAAAGGCAGTGGTTTGGTCACAACACTTGTTATCTTGTTTCTCTCTCCTCTGCAGAACTGGTGTTCTTCCACATCTGGAAGTGGCCTGGCTCAGTGGATAAAAAGGGGAGTATTCAGCCTGCCCAGAGGTATGAGGAGCCCAAGGTCCCCTGAGGGAGGGTTGTGTTCCTTACATGGATATTTCACGGCAGAAACTTAAATCCCACCTGTGAATCACACCCTTCTCACTGGCTGAGCAACCTTAGTGCTGAGAAATGGTGAAGTGACAGTAACATCTTGCAAGCACCAATCTAACTGCAAATGATCAGACACATGGGTTACTTTCCTCAAGGAACTGTATTTTGGAACTCCAGTTCCTCTGCCATTTTATTATTTTGAGGAAGAAAAAAAGGAAAAGGTATCATTTTAGAGCAAACCATATAAAACTGAATTTACCAGAATGGATTAGCAGCACAGTGAAGGAAGTCCACTGATCACCATACTGCTCTTCCAAGCACCGAAGTGCATGAAGAGTTGATCCACCATTTCCTAAAGAAAAAGAGTTTTAGTGTCTGTGAGAAGAGCTGCAGTAATGCCTGCTCTGACAGGTGAGGTGTACTGTGCCCAGCCAGAGATGGGATACTCCTTCTACTGTCTCATGGCTGACAAGATCACGCACAGAAGCTGATCCCAGTCCCTCTGGAAGCCTGTGCTCTCTGAGCAGACAGCTCCAGGGAAAACTCTGTGTGAAACCCTGCCAGGCACCTCCATGCAGCTCCACCATCTGAAGCATTTAATCAACTGAACAGGCCTTACCTCAGCCACAAAAACCAGCTCCTGGAAGAAACAAGTCACATAAAAGCCTACTAATGGGTTTAAGGCAGTGTTCAGAAGTACTTCTGACGTGTACAATATGGAAATAAGGAAGATTTGGGATCTGAGGAAATGGTTTGGGATATTTTACGTGCTCCAACAACTTAAAACTGCCAGATTCCTGAGAACTAGCCTGTGCATATTACTCTGTACTGCAGATAATACTGAAATTACTTAACTTTGTACATCAAAGGAAACAGGAATTAAGAATTACAGGATGTTATTACGAGCAATGAGACCAGTTTAACATCACCATTGGGCAGCGTACTAAAACATAATCAAACTGTTTAAATAACCAGGTGAAGGTAAGTGTGAATAGTGCTATCCCATACCCCAGGCCACGCTGTGAGCCGAGCCCCGCCCGGGCTGCACTCACCGACCCCGGGCCCGGCCCCACGCACCGATCCCGGCCCCACGCACCGATCCCGGCCCGGCCCCACGCACCGATCCCGATCCCGATCCCGGCCCCACGCACCGATCCCGATCCCGGCCCCGCGCTCCGATCCCGATCCCGGCCCCGCGCTCCGATCCCGATCCCGGCCCCGCGCACCGATCCCGATCTCGATCCCGATCCCGGGCCCCACGCACCGATCCCGATCCCGATCCCGGGCCCCACGCACCGATCCCGGCCCGGCCCCACGCACCGATCCCGGCCCCACGCACCGATCCCGATCCCGGCCCCGCGCACCGATCCCGATCCCGATCCCGGCCCCGCGAACCGATCCCGATCCTGATCCCGGTCCCGATCCCGACCCCGCGCACCGATCCCGATCCCGATCCCGGCCCCACGCACCGATCCTGGGTCCCGGCGGGTCGGCGCACACCAGGTACCGCACCCCGCGGGGCAGATGCCCCCGCCGCAGCTTCTCCTCCAGCTGCTCCCGGAACGCGCCCGCCTGCGCCGCGTCCGCCGCCGTCAGCACCACCGCGTCCCACAGCTCGCCGGGCCGGGCGGCCGCGCCTGCGGGAACGGCACCGATCAGCCTGAGCGGAGCGGAACGGCTGAGCCTGAGCCTGCGGGAACGGCCCCGCTCAGCCCCGGCCTGAGGGAACGGCCCCGCTGAGCCTGAGGGGAGCGGAACCGCTGAGCCTGAGCCTGCGGGAACGGCCCCGCTCAGCCCCGGCCTCGGCCTGCGGGAACGGCCCCGCTCAGCCCCGGCCTGCGGGAATGGCCCCGTTCAGCCCCGGCCTGCGGGAACGGCACCGCTCAGCCTGAGGGGAGCGGAACCGCTGAGCCTGCCGGAACGGCCCCGCTCAGCCCCGGCCTGCGGGAACGGCCCCGCTCGGCCCCGCGGGCCGGCCCAGCTCCAGCCCTAGCCCAGCTCAGCCCAGCCCATCCCGCCCCATCCCGCCGCACCTCGCAGCGCCGCGAACCGCTCCAGCCGCCGGGCCGTGTGCTCCCGCCGCTCCGCGCTGCGCTGCCCCATGGCCGCGGAACGACCGGCCCGGCCTGGAGAGCCCAGCAGCACGGAAACAGCGGCGGGGCCGGGGCGGAGCGGAGAGCTCGGGACCGCCCGGCCGGGCGGGGCTGGGGCGGGGCTGAGAGCGGCTCTGCGGGGCTGGGGCGGCTCTGCCGGGCTGGGAGCGGGGCTGGGGGCGGCTCTGCCTGGCCGGGCTCAGAGCGGCTCTGCCTGGCCGGGCTCAGAGGGGCTCTGCCTGGCCGGGCTCAGAGCGGCTCTGCCGGGCTGGGCTGAGGCGGCTCTGCGGGGCTGAGGCGGCTCTGCGGGGCTGAGGCGGCTCTGCGGGGCTGGGAGCGGCTCTGCGGGGCTGAGAGCGGCTCTGCGGGGCTGAGAGCGGCTCTGCCCGGCCGGGCTCGGAGCGGCTCTGCCGGGCTGGGAGCGGGGGCGGCTTGGGAGCAGCTCCGGGCACCCACCGTGGGTGGGGACGGGTGCCCGGTTTGTAAATCTGGCGAGGAGCAGAGTCCGAACGGCAGCCGCAGTGCCGTTCTCAGCCTGCCCTGCCCTGCCGGGGCTGTCCGGCCGCGCCGCAGCGCTCGGGGCAGCGGAGCCGCGCCGGGAGCCGAGCGGAGCCGAGCCCAGCGCGGGCACTGCGGACTGCTGGCCTGTCTTCTCTGCAAGAGAAAATCGCCAGGACTTTATCCACAGCAGCGCTCCTGTCATCTCTGGCCATTGTACATATGTTCGCCAGGAGGGCCAGAAAATTATGCAATCCAAAGTAGTTGATTTTAGAAATTTTTTTTTTTATTATTGCCTTTTGTAACTTTTTGTAGCTCCCTTTTCGTAGTTTTTTTGCATTTTTATATGCTTTAATGATTATAATAATAAATAAGACAGTAGCTAGGGACGTAGGGCAGCCACAAGCCAGTTAGGTAGCTGATAGTGAATAGGCGCCGGACTTATTATTTCATAACGCGTCAATTACCACCCGATTTGGACCGATTTACCGGATTGGTCCAAGGTGGGCGGGCCACCTTTACTTAGCCCTGAAAAGGAACATATATTATTTATATGTGCTCGAGAAATAGCCACTGGCAGCACTCACACCGCTGAAGGCTTTTCCAGCTGAAGGTTTTCCCCTCTGCGGTCCCTTGCCTCGGATATTGTGGGTTTTGATCTGCGGGTTCTGTTTGTATTCAGTCTGTCGAGATGACAGATACCAAGTGCAGTCGGGGGGTACGAAGGCTTTGCCGTGATAAGATCTCATTATACACAAATCTTACAATAAAAAGTAGCTGTAAAAGCACAATAGGAGCTACTGAGGGAAAAAAAAAAAGAACTTATGAAGTTTAAAAAAAGTACGATAAATCCTTAGTTGTGATTGTAACCGCTGACAGAGAAGATTAAAGAAAAAACGACAAACGCTTCAGTGTGCTTTGTCAGTGTGAGGCTGCGATGCAGGTGATAACAGCCCTAATCAGAGCAATGCACAGCACAAGGATCCTTTGATCGTTCCCTGCGCTCCCCAGCCACTCTAGCGAGGCGATGGTCTCTGCAGCTGGAGCCGCCCCTGTGCTCTTTGGCGCTGAGTTTCCGCGGCTGGCAGCAGCGCCGGCCTCCCGCAGCCTTGCTCCTGCCCAGAGCCCAGGCTCCCCTCGCCCCTGGCCGGGCTGTGCGGGTCTCTGCCGTTCTGGTTCTGGGCAGCCGGGGCCAGCCCCCCGGCATGTCCCCGCTCCTGGGGTGGCACTGCGCTCCCGACACGGCCCCACAGCGCTGCCGCCTCGCTGGTGCCGGATCGCACAGCGCGCAGCTCCATCTGCCACTGCACAGCCCTCCCTCCGCTCGTGCTGGGCTGCGGTAATGCAGCAATAAAACAAGCACAGCAATAAAACAAGCACAGCAATAAAACAAGCGCAGCATTTGTTTCTGAGCGCGCTAGTCCCACCGAATTCCATCAAACCGTGTGAGGAAGAGGTGTCCCTCACCTGCGGTGTGAGCAGTGACCCGTGCTGCCGGTGGGAGAGCCCGAGTCCCTCCGACACCTCAGATGGAAAACGCTCGAGCTCTGAGTATTTATGGAAGTGCTGAGATTTGATGTCATTTTTGTAATCTAAGCTCTTGCAGAGGCACAGTGAGAAACTGCTTGTTCTCAGCAGTGATGGACCTGTAACACCAGACCTGCTGCTCAGCTTTGCCCGGCTTAAATAGCAACAAAAAATAACTACTAAAGTAAAGTCTCTGATTTAGCTGAGATTTCCTGTAATCCCACCCAGAACAGTAAATATCTGGTATTTCAAGGTGAATTAAAAGCGTTGGTAAGTGCTGTGAGTCTGTGCTCTTACTGGTCCTTTTTCTTAGAACTAGATTTTAAATGCTGCATAAAAACACGAGGAAATGCCTATGTGGTTCAGCCGGCAAAAATAAACAGGTGTGGTGCTGAGTTGTGGCAGGCTGGAAGAATTTCTCCATGGAAAGGTGCTCAGGGTTTGGCGGGGGCTGCCAGGGAGGGTTGGAGTGTCCATCCCCAGAGGTGGCACTGAGTGCCCTGGGCTGGGGACAGGGCGGGGATGGGGCACAGGGTGGGGTGGGGGTGCGGAGGGTGCCCGGCTGAGCCGCTTCGAGGGGCCGCAGAGCCCCCCCAGCTCTGCCTACCCCCACCCCAGCGCCCTTTTCCTTGTTCAGCAATGGAGCAAATGGGATGGGGTCCGTGTCCCTCCCCGCCACGCCCCGTGCCTCAGTTTTCCCAGGACGTGGCCATTCCCTTGCAGGAAGGGGTGCCCATCTTTTCCATCCCTCCAAAATCCTGCTCGGGCTGCGAACTTTCCCCCTGCAGTGCCCTGACCCCACCCCGAGGGTGCCCGGGTGGGACGCGCGGCCACCAGGTCCCATTCCCGGGATGGGGGCTGACAAGTGATCCGTGGGTGACGTGTGTCCCCGCGCGTCACGTGCCCATTGCCAGGCTACGGGCTCCCAAAAATAAATCCACCCAAACCAGATTAGAAACACCCGACCTCGGATGAACCAGCCCCGGCATCCTGGGGCCCGCGGGCGGCTCCCGGTGGGACCCCGGGCACCGGGAACACCGGGAGCAGCGGGAATAGCGGGATCCCGGTGAGCGGGATACGGCGGATCCACGGGATCCATCCTGCCCGGAGTCCGGCCCTGTGGTGGAAGCAGAGCACGGGAGTGAGTCCTGGTCCACAGAGTGGGGGCACACACGGAACCCCCCCGTATCCTGGGAACCCGTGAGGGCACCCTCCACTTGTGTGGAACACCTGGAGACACCCCGCCATGGCAGACACCCCTCTCTGGCACCCCTGGTGTCCCTGACTCTGCTGGCACCCCACACCCCAGTTCCCAAGCACCCCACTGGCCCAGCCCCTGGCATCCCGGGGGCTTGGCACCCCAACACCCCAATCCCCAGCCACCCTCCTATCCCAGCACCTTGGGACCCCAGCACCTCAACATCCTGGCACCCCAGTACTCAATACCTTGGTACCTCAGTACCCCAGCACACTTGGCACCCCAGTACCTCAATAGCTCTGCACCCTGGCACCCCACACCCCGACACCCTGGTACCCCAGTATCCCAGTGCCCTGGTACCCCAGTGCCTCAGCACCCTGGCACCCCAGCAACCGAACATCCCAGTGCCCCTGAGCAGTGGAACCCCAGCACCTCAGTGTCCTATCACCCCACTATCCCAGCATCCTGGCACTGCAGGACCCCAGTCCCCAAGCACCCCCCTATCCCAGCACTTTGGGACCCCAGCACCTCAACATCCTGGCATCCCAGTACTCAATACCCTGGCACCCCGGTACCCCAGTACACTGGCACTCCAGGATATCAGCACCACAGCATCCTAGGACTACTGACACCCCAACATCCTGCTGCCCAGCACCCCAGTACCCAGTACCCTGGCACCCCAGCAAACCAATACCTAGTGCCCCAGGACACTGATACCCCAGTGTCTCAGTGTCCTGGCACCCCAGTAGTCCAGTACTCTGGCCCCCAAGTACCTCCACATTCTGGCAGCCCAACACCCCAATACCCCAGGCTATCCATTCTCCAGCACCCCTGCACCCCAGCCCCTGGCACCCCAGTACCCCAATACCCTGGGATACTCATCCCCCAGCACCCCAATACCTCCGTAGCCAACTCCTTCAGTACCTTGGCACCCCAGCACACAATGTTATGAAACCCCAAGACACCTCAGCATCCCAACATCCCGGGATACCAGTGTCCCAGTACCTCACCCCAGCACCCCAGGACCCTTGTCCCATCTGCAGAACCCCTGCCAGACCCTCAGGTTAAGCACGTTCACACGTGTGTGAGTGTGTGTGTGTGTGTGTGTGGGGTGTGTGGGTGTGTGTGTGTGGGTGTGTGTGTGTGTGTTTGCACACCTGGATACACGCTTGTGTCATGTGTGGCTGCCTGGGGGATCACACATCTGGCAGATACCTCTGTGGGGTCACACACATGTGAGAGGGCACACACACGTCCCTGGGCTGTGCACACGTGTCTGTCTGTGTGTGTGCTGACACACGTGTGCTCCCGTGTATCACATGCACCCGGGACCAATCCTGCTGCCCCCCGGGGCACCCAGGGCTCCCCAAGGACACGCGAAGTCCAACGCTGGGCTGGGGATGTCAGGGTGTGGGTGGGGCAGGCTGTTGGGAGGGGTGCTGGGCAGTGGGTTTTGGGCAGGGATTAACTCCCGGATTAAAACTGGGAAAATAAGGACGACCCAAGGACAAAATTCCCTGTCTGACTAAGGGGGGCATCCAGCCGGGGGTGGGGGGAAGTTAGGGTGAAGGGAATAGGGTGAGGGGCACCCTGAGGACATCCTGTTCTGTGTTCCAGGGGTTCCTTTTAATCCCTGCCCCCCTTCGCAATAAAAAGCTGCATCATCCCAGCATGGTTTGTTCCAGCTCTTTTCCCTCTAATTTTGGACCCAAAATCCGGCACGAATGTTTGGATCTAAAAATACTACCGGGAAGCAGAGCCACTAGTCGGGGGGTGCGGCTGGGGCTGTGACAGCGAGGGGTGTCCCTCGGGGGTCCCGGGCAGGGGAGTCCCCTCCGTCCGAGGGTAGCGGGTGGGGCTGTGGGATGGGGTCAGCACTTCAGGGTGGAATGGGGAGTGTGGGGCTGCACCGTCAGGAGTGGGGGTGGCAGTGGGAATGGGGCTGGGAGTGCAGCTGCAGCTGGGGCTGACATGGGATGGCATGGGGGATGGAGATAGGACGGGGATGAGGACGGGTGAGATGAGATGGAGGGGCTGGGGAAGAAGAGAGGAATGGGGATGAGGATGGGCATAGGGATGGAGTAGAGATAATGGGGATGAGAACGGGGACAGGGACAGGGATGAGGATGGGGATGATAGGGATGGGGATGACGGGAATGGGTACAGAGGACAGGGATGAGGATGGGGATGATGGGGATGGGATTGGGAGATGGGGACGAGGATGAGGACAGGGATGGAAGGGAGATGATAGGGATAGAGGTTAGAGATGGGGATGAGGATGGGGATAAGGGAGAGATAAGGGTGAGAATAGAGATGGGGGACAGGGATGAGGATAGGGATCCAGGGGACAGGGATAGGGATGGGAATAAAGATGTGCGTGAGGATGGGGGCGGGGAAGAAGCTGGGGAGGGAGAAGGGGATAAAAAGGGATTTAA
>JAOTQP010000403.1:30473626-30484603 GCA_026413545.1 Cichladusa arquata | reverse complement strand
CCAGGGGATATCCCTGATCCCAATGGGAATGGGGCACTGCCAGGGGACATCCCTGATCCCAATGGGCACTGCCAGGGATATCCCTGATCCCAGTGGGAATGGGGCACTTCCAGGGGATATCCCTGATCCCAATGGGCACTGCCAGGGACATCCCTGATCCCAATGGGCGCTGCCAGGGACATCCCTGATCCCAATGGGAATGGGGCACTGCCAGGGATATCCCTGATCCCAATGAGAATGGGGCACTGCCAGGGACATCCCTGATCCCAATGGGAATGGGGCACTGCCAGGGGAATCCCTGATCCCAATGGGGCACTGCCAGGGATATCCCTGATCCCAATGGCAATGGGGCACTCCCAGGGCTGTCCTGATCCCATCCTCATGGCTGCTGCTCCCCTGGGAGTACTCAGCTGGGCACAGGAGCTGCCCCATGACCTCTCTGCAGTGAATTTTGGGGTCCCTTGGTTCCAAAAGGAGCTGGGAATGCAGGATTGGCCAAACCAGAGCAGTGGATGTGGCAGCTGGTACCTGGTGAGTGGCACACGGGGACAAGGCTGGTGACAGGGCTCAGAACAAGCTGTGCTTTATCTCTGGTGCCATCTGCCATGGGATCAGAGCCTCTGCTCCCAGATCCCGCTGGCCAGAGCAGGGAGGGGGCAGGGCTGTGCTGCAGCAGAGACAGAGGAGCTGGAGCTGCTGGGGGAGCCCCAGTTGTGGTGACAGCCCTGCCCAGTGCAGCACTGGCACGGCCAGTCTGGGTTTGTGCTGCTGCTGTTCCAGCCCAGGACTGCCCCCCTGAGTGTCCACTGAGCCCTGGTGTCCCCGGAGTCCTCCTGTGTCCCTGGAGTCCTCCTGTGCCCCTGGAGCATCTCCTGAGTGTCCCTGGAGCATCTCCTGTGTCCCTGGAGCTCTCCTGAGTGTCCCTGGAGCTCTCCTGTGCCCCTGGAGCATCTCCTGTGTCCCTGGAGCCCTCCTGAGTGTCCCTGGAGCATCTCCTGTGTCCCTGGAGCCCTCCTGTGCCCCTGGAGCATCTCCTGTGTCCTTGGAGCTCTCCTGTGTCCCTGGAGCATCTCCTGTGCCCCTGGAGCATCTCCTGTGTCCCTGGAGCTCTCCTGTGCCGCTGGAGCATCTCCTGTGCCCCTGGAGCATCTCCTGTGTCCCTGGGGCATCTCCTGTGCCCCTGGAGCATCTCCTGTGTCCCTGGAGCCCTCCTGTGCCCCTGGAGCATCTCCTGTGTCCCTGGAGCCCTTCTGAGTGTCCCTGGAGCATTTCCTGTGTCCCTGGAGCTCTCCTGAGTGTCCCTGGAGCCCTCCTGTGTTCCTGGAGCATCTCCTGAGTGCCTGGAGCATTTCCTGTGTCCCTGGAGCATCTCCTGTGCCCCTGGATCTCTTCTGTGCCCCTGGAGCATCTCCTGTGCCCCTGGAGCTCTCCTGAGTGCCCCTGGAGCATCTCCTGTGCCCCTGGGGCATCTCCTGTGCCCCTGGAGCTCTCCTGAGTGTCCCTGGAGCCCTCCTGTGTCCCTGGAGCATCTTCTGTGTCCCTGGAGCATCTCCTGTGTCACAGCACTGCCGCAGAAAGGCTGGGTGTCCTTCCCTTGCCCCTCACCTGTGTCACACCTGTGCCACCTGTGTCACTTGTGTCACTTGTGTCACTTGTGTCACTTGTGTTACTTGTGTCACCTGTGTCACCTGTGTCACCTGTGTCACAGCCAGGCTGGGTGTCCTTCTCTGCCCCTTCCCCTGCCCTCACTGTGCCCTCAGGGGGCTGCAGGGGGCTGTGGCTGAGGTGCCCAGTGCACTCCTGGCCCCTGGGCAGTGCTGGGCTCAGCAGGGTCAGGGCTGTGTGCCAGAGCCCTTCCCAACCCAAACCTCTGTCAGTGAGAGATTTCTCTCTGCAGTCCAAGCTCAGAACCTTCCCAGCCCAAACCTCTCTCTGATTTTGCTCTGCAGTTCATTCCCAGCCCAAACCTCTCTCTGATTTTGCTCTGCAGCTCCTCTGCAGATGTTGTGCTCTGTCCCTGAGCTGGGGCCAGGTGAGCAGAGGGATCAAAACCCAGGAGAGGAGGGGAGGGAGGGCAGTGGCTGTGCTGAGGGAAGCTCTCACCAGCCCCAGGTGCAGAGCCTTGGCCACATCCACGGGAGGAGGGGCAGCAGGAAATCTGTTATGAAAGTGGCCTAATTACAACGAGCAGCTTTCCCCTTGGCTGGAACAAGTGGACTAGAAAATTGTACTAGACTTTTCATTCAGAGCCTATTAAAGAGCAGAGGAGGAGAGAACAAAATATAGCTTTTGTCACAGCTCTCTTCGTTTCTTTTTTTCTTTTTTTTCTATTGAGTCCTGCACATGGACAGAAATTATTTTCAAATTAATTTAATTATCTTATTTAGCTTGTGATTTTTTTTTTTTTACCTGCATAAATCCCCTTCATGTTACATTTCTGGTAGTGTGAAGGTGCAAGTTCTGAGCATAAAGCACAGCCAAATGAGATGTGGCTAATGAGGTAATTTGGGGTTGGTTTCTGCACCTGCAGAATCCCCACCCTGGGGTGCTGACTCTGCTCCTGGTTCATTGGAGCTGCACTGACCAGACTGACAACCCAAACACCTTCTGGGCTCCGTGGGCAGCTCTGAGCATCCCCTTGCCACCCTCAGCTCTGGGCTCCTGGCTCTGCCCTGTCACACCTCACAGGGATAAAGAAATGCACTGAGTCATCCTTAACCTTCCATTCCACTTCTCTATTTGCATTAATACCTCAAAACAATATTCCTTCTGAGCCCTCACTCAGCTAATCTTGTAAAAGGAAAATGGGTTTGGCTGTGTATAAAGCACGAAAAGTCACAGAATCCAAAAGTGGCTGAAATTCACAGGAATCAAAGCTTTTCAAGGCAGTCAGCCCAGAACCATCACACTGGAATTAAAAATAAATTTGGTTACAGGAAATCACCTCCTCTGCTGTTGCCTTTACTGGGCTGATACCAACGAGCAGGAGGAGCTCAGCCCGTGGCAGGGGAGCTGGAAGGGGCTTCTGTGACTCTGAGCAAAGGATAAACCCACCTCGAAAAAAGAGATGCTTTTACCAAGCAGAAGGATTTTCACAGGCAAACAAAAATACCGTGTTGGAAGTAAAGGAAAGATCTCAGAATTTTCCACTGCAAGAAAACTGAAAAACAACTTCTAGCTTAAATTGTGACACACTAATTTTGGGTGATTGGAAATAGTAACAGGAATGTGGTGATGTTGGTAGTTAGGGTGGGCTATAGGCAATAGTAAAGGTGTTGGCTGGTTGTCATGTTTTAAGATGCACAGCAGAGAAAGAAATATAATGTTTTGTAACATGGATAGAACAGAACTGCCCAGCACTGCTGCCAGCCCTGGAGCTGGGCTGGGACTCACCAAAACCTGCACAGGAGCCCGAAATATTCCCATGGAAGCACTGGTGTGTACTGGGAGCCCCCCAGGAGCTCTGTGCCCCTCCCAGGGCACAGGGCACTTCCCCAAACCTGGTGACAGAATTGGGGTGAGCAGGGCAGGGGGACAAAGCCCAGCAAGAATCACTG
Organism: Cichladusa arquata; assembly: GCA_026413545.1. Lineage (NCBI taxonomy): Eukaryota > Metazoa > Chordata > Aves > Passeriformes > Muscicapidae > Cichladusa > Cichladusa arquata. The sequence goes on along the minus strand of JAOTQP010000403.1, from coordinate 30,481,046 downwards.
CCAGAGCTGGGGAGGAAAAAGCACATTATCCATCCATTCAAGGCAGATAAATCACAAAACCCAAGCTGGGAAAGAGTTTGGGTGTGGAAGAGAAATCCCTCCCTGGAGGGAGGGGAGGGCTGGGCTGGAATTCCCAGATTGGATCCCTGGAGTGTCCAGGCCAGGCTGGGACTGGACTGGGAGCGCTGGGACAGGGGGTGTCCCTGCCACGGCAAGGAAAGGGAAGGAGATGGGATTTAATGTCCCTGCCAAGCCCAGGCAGTGTGGGAGTCTGAATCCTCCCTGGAAGGATTCGTGTTTGTGTCATTGCTTTGTTTGCTTGGGTTGGTTTTGCTTTGGTATTTTTCATTGCTTTGGTATTTTTCATTGCTTTGTTTCACTTTTCCCCTCTGTTTTGTTTCCAGTGTTTTGTTGTGGCAGCTGTGTGCAGCATCCCAGATCCTGCGATTTTCTGGGAATTTTGGTCAGCAGAGCTCTGTGAATCCACAGTCTGATCCCGCTCTGGGGGAGCTTTTTAACATTCCTGTGCCTCAACAAAACCCAGGCTGTTCCTGTAGTGCTTCCAAAAACATTTTCACCAGCTCAGAAGTTCTTTAAATAGCCCTCACCGAGTCAGGCTGCTAATTTGCATGACAGCTTGATTAAACGTAACCTGCTTCCACACTTAATTTATTTTGAAACTGCCCAACATTTTCATTCCATGCCATTAATTTTACACCAGTAGACTGGCTTGATTATTTAAGAAGGAAGGTAATTTTATCATCCTCGTTGGTGTGAGTTCCAAGCCATCCTGAAAAACGGCCTGAGGGTGGTTCTAAATAACAAAAGGCTTCGCTCCACATAAGGATCTGTTGGCCCTGGTGTGGTGCAGATGGAAATGAAGATTTAGGTGGGTTCATGATCATCTTTGGCTCCAGCAGAGCTGGGGCTGCAATGTCTGTTCTGAGTGTGTGGGTTTGGGACCCACAAGGGCAATGTTGAGGGGTGCAGCACACACAGGTGCTCCGTTCCCCCAGGGAGGGATATTTTTAGGAGAAGAGAGTCTCAGATGCTCTGGCACAGAAATGGGTCCCAGCTCTTTGCTCCCCGTGCTGCTGGGGCTGGGGTGACAAACCCTGCAGAAAAGGGTCCAGGCAAAGTCCTCCAAAACTCATCTAATCAGCTTCTCTTTCCAGGGCAGGACTTGTACAGAAACAGAACATTTCAGATTTCCTGCAAAACTGGAGCCTAAACTAAAAATTATTTAGGTTATCGACCATCTGTTCTCCAAGGATGGTTTCATGAACATGGCTGTGAATGCATTTCTTAGGTAAAGCTCATAAAATTCCTCTTTTTTTCCCCATTTTTTGTGTTCTCTTTTGAATATTCCTAATTTTCCACACTTTTGCCCTGCAGGCAGGATCCTTGTGGATCCCCTTGGTTACTCCCCCATTTCCTCTTGGATGCTGAACTTGCAGCCTCCATGAGGCTGGCACAGAGATGTTTTTCTGTTTCAGAGCTGCAAGCTGAAATGTGGATTGGGTGAGACACCCACCAGGGAGCTCAAGCATTGCATCAAAAGGAAATAAAACCCCTCGTGTCTCATTCCTGCCAGTCCCCAGTAAAGGACATTTCCTGGGCACCTTTTCCATGGGGGAATTCCTGCTGACAGAATTCCTGCTCAAGGGGCCATCCCCAAAAGCTGGGCCCATTCTAAAGCCAGGCTTTGTGTTGGGCCCTGGCTCAGCACCACAGCACAGCCTCAGGATCCAGATGTGTGCACAGCTGGATGTGGAGGAGGATCCAAAAGCTTTGCTGGTGTGGAAACCTGCTGGGACCTGTTTGGCCAAAGCTGCTGGCAGAGCAGGAAGGGGCAGAGGAGGGAGAGGAACACTGTGTGGGAAATAAAACACGTTTCCAGGGAGAAGCTTCAGGAGCTCTGGTTAATTAGCTGGGCGTTCATTAGGAACCCTCATTGTGTCAAAAACCCCAAAATCCAATCCTGGCAAAAAACCCATCGTGCAAACTAATGACTCAAACTGAAAGTGAGCAATCCCAGCTTAACTGTGAAGTGAGGGTTTTAGGGGCAATTAACTGCAGGGCTCCTCATCCCTGGGCACCGGGCACCCCCAGCCCCTTGTTGGGCTGAGTGGTGTCAGGAAGGGCTTTCTGGGGCAGGGGGAAGGGAAAAGTTCCTTTTCTCCCAGGCCAGAGGGGTGCAGGGCTCTGCTGAGGCACCGTTGTGTCACAGCCACGGGCTCTTTTGAGGATTTCCTGGACCCAGACCTTCCTTTCTGGCTGTTATTGGTGTCTCTGTGCAACTCATTCTGCTCTTCAAAACTGTTATTTGATTTTAATGCCAAAAATCTGATTTCTTTGGTGACCCAAGTGAAAGCTGCTGTGTGTAGGAATGTTGGGAATATTCTAATGAAGGCTGCAGGTATGGAAAAAAATGCCAAAGCTGTTCTGGGGCAGCTGGACCTTTGCCTTGCCATTGGCACCCCTGTGGCACAGCTGGGCTGGCTCCAGCTCCTCGTGGCAGCTCCAGGCACTGCTCTGCCTTTCCCCCACTTACCTAGGAAACAATTTACTCCTGTGTCCTCTGCTCATAAACCCATCAATCCACAGCAAACAGCTCCATTTAACAGTCAATTCTCTCTGCAGGTTGTGAGAGTCAGGACTTTGGGGCAGCAGTGATTTCTGTCAGGGATGGTTTGTGCTCCTGCTCCACTCCTGGCAGCGTGGGGTCCCTGCTGATTGCTCTGGTGGCAATTAGAGAGGAGCAGGTCGATATCCTGGAGAGCAGCTCGCTGTCCCTGGGGAGCCCGGGCTGCCCCACATCGGGCTGATTAATGAGCTCCAGCTTCCAAAACTACCCAGAATCTCAGGGTCTTTAACACCTTAAACCCCAGAGCTCCCCCAGCAGACCCTGGGGACAGGAACAGAGCTGACCCAGCAGACCCCAGGAACAGGAATAACAAAGGGAAATCGGTACAGGTCAAACAGTAAACTGCATTAAAGGTTCAAGCACGGGGTGCCCAGAGAAGCTGTGGCTGCCCTGGATCCAGCTGTGCCCGTCCAGGATCCAGCTGTGCCCATCCCTGATCCAGCTGTGCCCATCCCTGATCCAGCTGTGCCTGCCCTGGATCCAGCTGTGCCCATCCCTGATTCAGCTGTACCCATCCCTGATCCAGCTGTGCCCGCCCTGGATCCAACTGTGCCCATCCCCAATCCAGCTGTGGCTGTCCAGGATCCAGCTGTGGCTGTCCAGGATCCAGCTGTGCCCATCCCTGATCCAGCTGTGCCTGCCCTGGATCCAGCTGTGCCTGCCCTAGATCCAGCTGTGGCTGCCCTAGATCCAGCTGTGCCCATCCCTGATCCAGCTGTCCAGCCCAGGGTCCCTGGCAGTGTCCCAGGCCAGGCTGGGAGGGTTTGGAGCTGCTGGAGCTGGATGAGCTCTCTCTGTTTTTCTCTATCTCTGTTTTTCTCTGTTTTTCTCTTTCTCTCTATTTTCTCTGTTTTTCCTCTTTCTCTGTATTTTCTCTGTTTTTCCTCTTTCTCTGTTTTTCTCTGTTTTTCCTCTTTCTCTGTTTTTCCTCTTTCTCTGTATTTTCTCTGTTTTTCTCTTTCTCTGTATTTTCTGTTTTTCTCTTTCTCTGTTTTCTCTGTTTTTCTCTCCTTTTCTCTGTTTTTCTCTCCTTTTCTCTGTTTTTCTCTCTTTTTCTCTGTATTTTCTCTGTATTTGCTGAAGCTCTCAGAGGTTTCAGGATGCCCCCAGGGGTGGGTGACAGATCCCTGTGTGTCCACCGGTTTTTCCCAGGGGAGGGAATCTCCCTGCCCAGGATCAATGAAGATATCCCCCATCTCAGGGATCCAATCCACCGATTGTCTCTGCTAATGGAATCTCGGGGTTTGGCATTCCCAGAGACAGAGCCCATCCCAGGTGAGCAGGAAATTCAGCCCGCCAGGTACCTGCGGCTGTCACAGGTGAAAATCTCCGCTAATGAACGGAGCATTGGTGTGAGACAGGAAGAGAACTCCCCCGGCCCCTTAATTTACCTTGAATAATTCATTAGCTCGCACTCCTCACCCACGGCAGCCGCAGGTAAATCCCACTCTGCAGCTGCTAATTAAAGTTGCGGGATGAAGGGAAGCTGCTAATGAGACGTGAGACGAGTCCTCCAACAGCACCGAGGAACTTGTAGGCACATAAAGTTTTATTGTAAAGTTTTACTGTTGATTTTCTCGGAAGGGAGAGGGAGGAATTCCCGCTTGTTCCAGCAAAGTGATTGCATGGATGGGCTGGGGGATCTTTTCCCACCTGAGGGATCCTGAGAGGAGCAGGAGGCACCTGTGGCACCAAGGCAGGTCCTTAGTGGTCATCCAAACACGTGGAGATGAAAAATAGCGCAATATTTCACGTTTTTATTACATATAAAAAGCAGAAGTAATAAATCTGTGTGGATTTTACCAGACACTTTTATAGAAAAATGCACTGCTAAAATATCACCTCTGTTCCAGGTCGTGTTTTATAGGTTATAGCAAAACCTTGTTACCATTGTGAGGGTCTGGTTGTGCAATGTGGTCAAGGGGACCAAAGCAGCGACCTCAGGGAGTGAAAAATGCAGACACAGAATTGGATGGTAGAAATTAGTATTTCTGGTGTTTGCTCCAACAGCATGAGATGTAGAAACTGAATTTTGTGTGGAGAGGACAAAAAATTGCCTTTGTGTTGTTTGTGTTGTCTGGCTGCTTCACTACACAGAAATTTGTGGTGTTGCAACACATTAAAATGTGTTTTCTGCTGGTTGGGAATGAGACATCCCGAGATCTGTGTGGGGACATGGATAAAAATACACTTCCAGTGATTATTTTCAATGTACAAATTGCAGCTTGCTGCTCAGACGGAATCAGCTGACTCCAGGCACTTTATCTTATTGAGGGAAGCATCTCCCAGAGCGATGTGTGCAGCAGAATTCCCTGAGCCCCCCTGGCAGCCTGGACTGGCTTGGAGCAGCCTGGGGTACTGGGAGGGGTCCCTGCCATGGGATGGGGTTTTTTTAGGGTCCTTCCCAACCCATCTGGGATTTTTTGGTCCTAACTGAGCTGCAGGCAGGGTGTGGGGTGAGAAACCCTGGGAAAGCGCTTTCCTGTGGAAATAGGGAAATATCAGCGCTGCCCCTCTCTGAGAAAGCGAGCTGAGGTGGAGCTGAAACGCGATTTAAAGTGCAAGCAACCCCTGCAAATCAATAGGAGCTCTATAAAAAGGGTTCAGAATGATAATGCAAATGAATCCTGAGCAGAGCTGCTCCTGGCACTCACAGCCTGCTGGTGTCTGCAGCAGCTCCTGATAAAGTGATGGGAGATAAGGCTGAGCCGAGCTTTGGGAAAGCCTCAGCAGCAGCCAAGCCAAAGCCAAGCCTAAGTGCTGGCCCAAGGCAAAGCCTGGCTCTGTGCTCCAGTTTGGGCTGAGGGCTTTCCCAGCAGTGACTGTGTCAGCAAATCCGAGGGATCCAGGCTGGGCTGGGCTCTCAGCTTCCCTCCAGCCTCCCTGAGCTCAGGGATCCAGGCTGGGCTGGGCTCTCAGCTTCCCTCCAGGCTCCCTGAGATGGGGATCCAGGCTGGGCTGGGCTGGGCTCTGAGCTTCCTTCCAGCCTCCCTGAGCTCAGGGACCCAGGCTTGTTGTTGGATGCTGCTGGGAACCAGGGAAAAAGCAGCCTTGAAGCCTTGAGTTTCTCAGGATGGACAAGGACAAGAAATTATAACAATGATTAAACACCTGCAGGGTGTGTGAGAGCCCTGTGAGTGTCTCGTGATGTTTGGCACAAAGCATGTTTTCAGAGAGGTGTTGCCTTCTTGGACCAAAGTGCCTTTTCTATTCTGTATGGCACGATCTACCCTATATAAGTGCAGTGTTTCTGTAAATAAAGCTCTCTCTCTTCTGCTTCTCCATTACACAAAGAACTATGTTGCATTATCCTTTTAGCTGCTCTCCTATAAAAATGCAGCACAGGGTGGGATGGGATGGGATGGGATGGGATGGGATGGGATGGGATGGGATGGGATGGGATGGGATGGGCTGGGATGGGATGGGATGGGATGGGATGGGATGGGATGGGAGGGGAGGGGGCCAAGCTGGCAGCAGCCATCAGCCCTTTGGCCGAGCTCTGCCACTCACCATACTGCATTGGCTGAAATGGCTCCGGCTCTTCAGGCTGTTGAGATGAGTCAACTCTTGATCCTCTCCTTTTTATTCTGCTGAACACTTTGAAGAGGTTGAGAAATCTGCCCGCCATGCCAGAGTCTGGCCTGGAGAGCACCTTGAAGAGAGATGCCTTGGGAGAGCTCTGTGGCAAACAGTCCCGCAGTCTGGCTGCGAAGTCAGCTGCAGGAGTAACACTCAGAAGAGCTCCGGGTCAGACAGGAACGAGTGCGCTGTGCGGGGGCTCCTCACGGCACCGCTCTGTCCCGTCCTGTCCCGTCGCGTGCTCCCAGCACTGTGGTGTGGCCGTGTCACCGCCGGCTCTTATATCACCACACGTCACAAAGGGTCCTTTGACACCCTGTCCTGTTCCATGCCATGGTGACCATGCTGCACCGTGTCACAAAGGGCCCTTGCACACACTGCCACCAGTCCTGGGGCTGCCCCCAGCCCACCCAAAGTGGCCCAGGTTGGAAGGAATCCCTCACCCCAAGTGTCTAAGACAGCTTGACAGGATCTTTAGGAGCGGATCAAACCATCAGCAGACGCTGCCCTGCTCTGCGGGATCAGGGCATTTAAGAATCCTCAATTCAGGAAAGCTTTACTTCCCCATTGCTGAACTCAAGTAGTTCCAAAAAGTTGCAAACTTCCCAAATAAATCTCAGACATGGCCTGAGAATGGTATTTGAGATTTGGAAGTTTGCTTTCCATCTCAAAGCAGCAACTCATTTGCCTTAATGTCATCCCTTGAGAGTCACTTTATAAAACAACACTACACAGAGGCAAAAAAAAGGCCTTTCTTTGGTTTGCAAAAGGTTTTCAACGAAGAGATGATAACATAATAATTCTGTGAAGGAATAAAAGCTCACAAGGAATGAAAGTCGACTCAGTGTTCCAAAATTAGCCCAAATAAATGAGTAGATTGCAAAATGGCTAATCCTCCTCCTGGTACAGACATCTTAGTGGCTCATAAAGTACAGCTGTCCCCTCTTCTTCCCTTCCCTCTTGTGGGACAATCAGGACCACTAACAGAAAAAATCACAGTTATTCCTTCTTCCCTCCATAACCAAAGCTGTGCCAAAGCACAGGTGCAGCCTTCAGACTGACTCCAATTCCAGCCTAGACCTCTCACCTCCAGACAACTCCTTCCCCAAGATGCCTGGTGCAGCCTGGATCAGTCCGTGGCAGATGGTGGGGCTGTGTTTCCACCCCTGGGGCAGTCGGTTCCAGGTGTACTGC
>JAOTQP010000403.1:30425857-30445472 GCA_026413545.1 Cichladusa arquata | reverse complement strand
TTCCTTCCTTCCTTCCTTCCTTCCTTCCTTCCTGGAATCCTTCCTGGAATCCTTCCTTCCTGGAATCCTTCCTTCCTTCCTTCCTTCCTTCCCAAAGTCTCCCCTGAACATATTCAGGGTCCTCGGTGGTTTCATTTCTTTGTTGTTGCTTTGTTGTCCCCACTCTTACTTTTCTGTGACCCTGTTTTGTTAAAGACAATTCCCAGATTCACCTTGAATGGCTCCCTATGGACTCAGGCTGGGATAGCTGGGAATGCTCACCTGGAGAGGAGAAACTTTGGGGTTCCAGGACCTGAAGGGGCTCCAGGAGAGCTGGAGAGGGACTGGGGACAAGGGATGGAGGGACAGGACACAGGGCATGGCTTCACTGCCAGAGGGCAGGGATGGATGGGATATTGGGAATTGGGAATTCCTGGCTGGGAGGGAGGTGAAGCCCTGGCACGGGGCACAGCTGGCACATCCTGGCACATCCTGGCACATCCTGGCACATCCTGGCACATCCTGGCACAGCTGTGGCTGCCCCTGGATCCCTGGAAGAGTTCAGCTTTGGGGTCCCTTCCAACCCAACCCGTTCTGGGCTTCTCTGACTCCAAAATGTGAACTGCAAACACCCAGGAACACCCAGTGCCTTCCTGGTTCCCTCTCCCAGTCCCCAGGCTGAGACTCCAGGGCCTCAGCCCAGAGCAGCCAGGTCTGGGCAGAGATGTTCAGGGTCACAGTGCCCTGGGTGACGCCACAGCAGGGACTGAGCTGCCCTGAGAGCCAGGAATGGGCACTGCCACCTTGTTCTGAGCTCTCCAACACTGTGAAAGCTTGATAAATCAAATGTATTCTTTTTTTCACACTCCTAAACACATGTTATCTCTCCATAATATGATTTCAGTCCCCCTAGAGAGACCTCTGCAGGAAGCTGGCATCTTGTGCTTAACTCAAAAACCTCTATTCTCCACCAGAAAATTTACTTAAAATCTAAAATAATCAAGTAAACAGCCTAAGAGTGAAAAACATAAGGAGAAGTGAATGTTGAAAATAAAAGCTGTATATAACATGTTTCAGCCCTGGGTTTGGTTTCATATTTTTTTTTTTTTTTGTTGGAAAGATCTGAATGTGGAAATGTAGCAGAGCAAGTCTTCTATATAAAATATAAAACATAAAATATAAAATATAAAATAAATATAAAATATAAAATAAATATAAAATATAAACCAAATCATGTAAGTGAAAGGTGATGGTGCTGGCCCTGAAAATGAGCTTAAAACACTTCCAGACTGGCTGCAAATGAGTTCAAAACACTTCTAGACCAGCTGCATTCCTAGATAAAAAGAGTAAAAGCAGAAACCCAACACCATTTCCTGATGGCTGCGTTTTTAGTGCAGCTCAGCCCCTCTCGTGCAGGTTAGCAGAGCTGTGCTCAACAACAGGCACCTACTGATCCTGGCTGCCTCTAGAGTCTAATTTGGGAAAAAAAATGAAGAGGGCTAGACATTATAAAAATTAAGGGGAAACAAATGAAAAAAACCCCAAAACAACAAATATAAACCCTCACAAGGATATAAGAGCAGATGTAAGAACTGATGAAAATCTGACCTTATTCCAAACCATAATGCTCCAACACTGAGCAGGAATTCCCACCCCTCTGATGAAATTTGACATAAAAATGAAAGAGAAGATTGAAATAAGAGCCCTCACTTCTGAAATGGCCCTTATCTCTGTGGTGGTTGCTAACACTGCTCACAGGCAAAGCAAAAGGGTGGGAACTAGAACTGCATCATTTACTGAGCACACTTCTTCTTGAAGATGGGAAGAAATATCACATCCTGCACAAACCACTGCAATTTGGAAAAGGGCAGCCAGATCACACCTGCAACCGTGGCCAAACTCCTCCTTTCACTCAAAACTCTGCAGAAGAGCAGCCACACAGAGGAGGAAAACTGAGCTGTTGGCACTAATTTCCCCATACATTTCAGAACTATTTTCAAAAAACTCAAGACCTGTTTTAGACAGTGCCACACACCTGTGGTAGCAGCAGTCATGGAATTACAGAGCCACAGATGGGCCTGGAGGGGAAGGAAGCCTGAAGGTCACCTTTGTGTCCCCCTGCCATGGCAGGGACACCTCCCACTGCCCCAGGCTGTCCAGCCTGGCCTTGGGCACTGCCAGGGATCCAGGGGCAGCCACAGCTGCTCCTGGTACCTGTGCCAGGTGTGATCACCACAGCCATGGGGGCTGGAGCACACTGGGAGCTGGGAAGGGGCTGGAGAATTCCTGAGGGAGCTGGGAAGGGGCTGGGGAATTCCTGAGGGAGCTGGGAAGGGGCTGGGGAATTCCTGAGGGAGCTGGGCAGGGGCTCAGCCTGGAGCAAAGGAGGCTCAGGGGCCCTTGTGGCTCTGCACAACTCCCTGCCAGGAGGGGACAGCCGGGGGGGTCGGGCTCTGCTCCAGGAACAGGGACAGGAGGAGAGGGAACGGCCTCAGGCTGGGCCAGGGCAGGCTCAGGGTGGAACCAGCAGGAATTTCCCCATGGGAAGGTTTGTCCAACCCTAGCACAGCTGCCCAGAGAAGGAGAGCAGTCCCCATCCCTGGAAGGATTTAACACATTTAGATGTGACACTTGGGCACAGAGTGGCCTTGGCAGTGCTGAGGAAGGGTTGGACTCGATGCTCTGAGCAGGTTTTTCCAACCTGGAGAATCCAAGATGCAGAAACCACCGCAGTATCTTCCTGGAGAGGCTCAAACCCCTGAAGAGACAAACCCTGCCTATGCCCTAACAAACATTTTATCAGCAGATTCCTTCCTTCCTCCCCTCTCCATCTGCTCAGAAGGACTCTGAAGTGCTGTGAGCTGCAGCCCAAGGAGAGCAGGCATGGAGGGGTGCTGGAGCAGCGCTGCCAGCAGCTGGCACAAATTAAGATACAGCTCTGCAAACCTGCCAGAGTGAAGTGGCCCCAGAGGGGACATCAGCAGCAGGAGCAGCAGAGAGCTGCCAAGGGAAAGTGCTCCCACCAGCTCTGGGCTGAGCTGGGCTCTGTCACCATCCGCTCAACCCCAGCGGAGTCGTGATGGTTCGTTCAACCCCAGGGTGCAAAAGACAAAAGCAAGAGACTCAGGTTTGTTTCGCAGAAAGCAGCAATGCAGTTTATTGCGTGTCAACAAATCAGTTTGCAATAGAAGAGAGAGAGAGAGAGAGAGAGAGAAAAGATGGGATATAGCTACCAACAGACTGACGCATCCTCGTGGCCGTCCGATGATAGACGTGTCTTCAATCCCTTGGGGAGAAAGAGATCTCAGAGTCTCTGTAATAAAGTCACTTTTTATAGTCCTTTTCCAAAGTGAGCGGCCTCTGGGCAAGAGGTGAGGAGATTTATGGACTATTGTATGTGGAGATCATTGTTCCAAGAAACAGGTGCTGGAACAGGGCGCTATGAGCAGCACCCTGCTGAGAGCAGCACCATGGCAGCACCAGGCACAGCCACAGACAGTCCTGGGCAAGCACCAGGCACAGCTACAGACAGCCCTGGGCCAGCACCAGGCACAGCTACAGACAGTCCTGGGCAGCACCAGGCACAGCTACAGACAGTCCTGGGCAGCACCAGGCACAGCTACAGACAGCCCTGGGCCACCATCCACCTTGGCCAGGCCAGAACTCAGGTCCAGAGCAGCAGTGGGGTCCTGGGTCTCTGTCTCTGATGATGGTTGTGAGGCAGATCAGAGAAACTTTGGACTGATTCTTACAGTGACCCCCTTGGGCTCAGGGCTCTGCCCAGCTGCTCCCAGGAGCCAGCCCAGCTCATGGACACCTCATCACACTGAGCCTTGCCCATCCTTAAATCCTGGGATGTCCTGAGCTGAAGGGACCCCCAGGGATCACCCACCCTGCACAAACCCCCTAAAATCCCACTCTGAGCACCCCTGGCAGTGCTGTCCAAACCCTCCTGGAGCTCTGACAGCCCTGTGCCCACTCCTGGGGATCTGGGCAGTGCCAGCTCCCTCTGGGGGAGAGAAGAACCTTTCCTGATGTCCCTGCTCCAGCCCAGCACGATGCTGAGTATCCCAGCAGGAGTAAGGAAACACAAACCCTGTTTTGGCAGCACAGCATCAACCCAGGCTGTTCCACTCCTGCCCTGGCAGAACTCACGTGGATTCTTTCAGGGACTCTCTCAGAACAAGGGTTCAGGTTTGGGTGTCACATTCATATTTCAGCTTTTATTGGCCACCTGAAACTTCTGCTCATAATCTGGACAGGCTTTTGCCATGGTTTGCTAATTTCTCCCTACCTAACTGGTCACTATGGGTGTGAGCAGGTTAAACTGCACCAAGGTGATTCCCAGAGGTGATGATAATTCACCCCAGACCCTGCAGGGAATGAGCCTGTTGCCCCCCAGGCTCTGAGGTTCAGGGCTGGGATCTGTGCATTTCAAATCAAAGCTCTGCAGTGCTAGAAATGTCATCTGAATCTCCTCTCTTTTTTTTTTTTTATATTTTCTTCAGGAGAGAATTCCATTCAAACAGAAATGTTCCTGAGAACAAGAATGAAATGTCATCTTTTATATCTCTTAAAACCCTATATTGTGAGCTTGTAAAACAGGCAGTACAACCCTTCAGAGCCAGAAAGTGGCTGCACATCAGAACTGTGCCATGGAACATTGCATTTTGTCTTCCCCAAATGTCACCCTTTGTGCACTCGGGCCGGACTGAGGGAGGAAATATGAAAGAGCTGAATTAATATTTCATTTGATGTTCCTGGTAATTACAATCAGGATTAATTCCTTCAGTCTGAGAGCAGATTCTGGGCATTATGTGCACTGTAAATTATTGATTTGTGAGTGGCAGGAGGAGCGAGGCTGAGCCAGGGGGGGATGCTGAGGAAAGAGAGCTCCAGTCCCAGAATGAGGAATCCCAAACTGGTTTGGACTGGGAGGGGCCTCAGAGCCAACAGAGGGAGCAGCCAAACCTCTCTCTGCCCCAGAGCTCTCCTGCTCCAGCCCCAGCTCTTCTGGGAGCAGCTTGGAACAAGGAAAGGTGGAATATGAAACTCAGCCATTACAAGGGAAATTTCAATTTCGCCAGAGCTGGGAAGCAGCATTAAGCTGTAATTAAAAAGTTATTGGAAGCCTCCACGAGGCTCCAATTCCATTTAATGACTGCAGCTCTCTGTCCATCACCAGCACAACGTTTCAGAGCCACCTCAGGGGGGCACAAACCCGCGTTTTACCTGTTTAAATGTGGCTGTAATTACCATTTGCTCATATCCATCCCAGAAGTGGAAATTCTACAAAACTAGAATATTTCTATTTTATGCACTGAAGTTATTCTGCTTCAAACCAGATGACCCAACTTGTGCAGGCCTGCAAATTAATTTTAAAAAAAGCAATTATGCTGCTGAAGCCAAAAATGAAACCCAAACTTGATGAGTATAAACCCGAACACACAGAATTTAGTGGGAGCGTTTTTAATTTATTTATTCCTCATCAGCATTGCAGGGATGTTTAGAAAAAAAACTGTCAAAGCCTTTTACATGGCAGATCTGTGAAAAGCTTTACAAAATTAAGTTATATCTGTATATAATATAAAATCAATGGAACTGTTAAAAAATCAGAGGTACCATTTTGAGAACAAAAACCTAATCAGGAAGAAAAGCTTTTGTTTAGTTTAAATTAGAGAATACAACTGGTGGGCTGGTGTTTGCATTTGTATTTTGATACAGCCTTAGAGCATTTTCCATTTTCCTGCCATGGCTTTCCAAGGTGCAGAACTGGCAATGGGATTGGGACTTGGGAATGGTGGAAGGGCAGAGTTTGGGATGTGTTGGTGGAAGCAGGAGGTTTGCCAGGAGCAGTTTTAGATTCCACATCTTCATTTTCCAGCTCAGCAGTCTCAGAGTCAGCTCCTCTCCTGGAATTTTCAGATTCAGACAAAGTACCCAAATGTGAACATGTTAAATGAAAAATGCTCGTGTGCACAGGCAGGGCTGTGGGGATGGAACTTTTCCTGCCCCGCTTTGTTTGCAGTTTTTCAGTGTTTGCATTCAGCTCTGCTCACCTGGCTGCTGCTTTATTCCTGTATAAATTCTAAATTACGAGGAAAACAGTTTTGGATTCAGCACTGTCCTTTACATGTGGCCAAGCTGTAATTTTCCCCCCAAGTAAACACATCAGCACAATAACAGTGTGCAGGGTTTGGGCTGTGCAGTGTTTGAGCTGGGATCTCCCTGTCACCAGGAAAGATTCAAAACTTTGCAAAATTCACTTCCCTCCTCTCTCGTTTCTTTAATAGGGAGCAGAAACAGCATTTATTGTTACCAATACCAAAACACCAGCCCCAGGTTATCATAAATAATTTAATAATAAAGATAAGAATGTGTTTCTGCCAGTGTGCAGCTGCTGGGAGGGACATTCCTGCGGCCAGGGTGACCTGCAGGGGGTTCAGCTCCTCCTCAGGGATGTCAATCCCTGTGCAGGTGGCACTGGGGACACGGGGCCAGGGTGGCCTTGGCAGTGCTCGAGGGGCTCAGTGGGGTTTTCCAGCCTGAGCCATTCTGGGATTCTGCCACTCAGCTGGAGTTTTGAGCAGCTGGCAAAGTTTTCGTTTTCTCCCAAGTGGTTTCCAGGCTGGCACTCCCAGTGCTCTTTGTGAGTGTTCATTGTTCATTTAGAACTGCTCTGGTGCCCACTGAGGGTTCATTTAGAGCCATGGCTTGTTTAGAGCCATGGTTTGTTTATACCCATATATGTTTATACTACATATATGTTGGTGCCCACTGAGGATTTTCTTTCCCAGCTGTCTCAGGAAGCTCCAGATATTCCCATCCATTCCCAACAATTCTCATCCATTCCCATCCATCCCCATCCATCCCCATTCCATTCCCATCCATTCTCCTTCATTCCCATCCATCCCCATCCATCCCTGGACATTACCAGCCATTCCCAATCATTCCCATCCATTCCCATTCCATTCCCATCCATCCCCATCCATCCCCATCCATTCCCATCCATCCCCATCCATTCCCAATCATCCCCATCCGCCCCCATTCCATCCCCATCCATCCTCATCCACCCCCATTCCATTCCCAACCATTCCCATCCATTCCCATCCATTCCCATCCATCCCCATCCATTCCCATCCCATTCCCATTCCATTCCCATCCATCCCCATTCATCCCCATCCATTCCCATCCATCCTCACCCATTCCCATCCCATCCCATCCTCATCCATTCCCATCCATTCCCATCCATTCCCAACCATTCCCATCCATTCCCAATCATTCCCATCCATTCCCGTCCATCCTCATCCATTCCCATCCATTCCCGTCCATCCTCATCCATTCCCAACCATTCCCATCCATCCTCACCCATCTTCATCCATTCCCATCCATTCCCATCCCATTCCCATCCCATTCCCAGCCTTTGCCCTGGCTCTGGCTCTGGCATTTCCCAGGTACCCACGGCAGGATGGAGGTGCTGCTGCTGCTGCTGGGGTTTGTCAATTGTCTCCCATCCATGGCTTTGTGTTTAATAGGCTTTGATGGACTTTTCTTCCATTAATTTGTCTAATTGCCTTTCAAATCCATTTGTGTGTCTGGCTCCCACGTAATGAGCTCCACACTTTCATTATGCACTGTGTGAAAAATTACTGGCTTTTCTTTGTTTTGCACCCACTCTCTAATTATTTTCTGACAATCCTTTGTTCTTGTGTTTGGAGAAACAACAAATAATTGTTGGCCACTTCACACTTTTGCTGCCATCGTGGTTTTGTCTCCTCCTCGAGCTGAGCTGGGTTTAGAATTCTTTTGATCAGAGCCTCTGCCTCTTCCCTGAAGTTGAGTTTTGTGCTCTGCGTGGAAGGGCAGTGGGGTGGAGCTGGCAGTGTCCATCCCTGTGTCCCGTCCTGGTGCTGTGAGCACCCGCTGGAGGCTGCAGCCAGGAGCCCCTGGAGCTGTCAGGGCTGTGCACGGCTCCTTTATCCCATTTTTGTCTCTCCCATGGGCTGGGACCCGCCTCAGCTTCACACACAGCCAGAGGTGACAGCCTGGAGGGCAAAGAGTTAACTGGGCTCGCCCCTGTTCCTAAGCAGGCAACGGTAAAT
The DNA here is from genome assembly GCA_026413545.1 of Cichladusa arquata. Classification (NCBI taxonomy): domain Eukaryota; kingdom Metazoa; phylum Chordata; class Aves; order Passeriformes; family Muscicapidae; genus Cichladusa; species Cichladusa arquata. The sequence goes on along the minus strand of JAOTQP010000403.1, from coordinate 30,437,391 downwards.
AACTGGTTTATGAAAGCTGGCTGTAAATAATGCAAATACCTCATTAAATGTTCCCAGGCAGGCAGCAGGACCCGGGCTCGCCTCGGAGAGACGAGGGGCTGAGTCAGGGGTGGTTGTGTTTGCATCCCCAGGTGATGGAGTTCCCCTGCCAGGGCAGGTGCAGCTCGGGGCGAGGCTGCAGCTGGGACTCACCGGCTCATCCCTCAGCCTGGGTCAAAGCCTGGAGCCCCCTGCTGCTCCAGACTGCTCCCCCTGCCCCTGGGAATCCCAAAAACCCAGCCCAGGGTCAGGGGCTGCACCTGGAGGCACCTGGGGCATTGCACCAAAACTGCCGAAGCTGCCTTGGCTGGGCTTCCCCGGTTCTGTTTCTGTTTTCACAGTTCTTTTTGTTCAGGTTAGGCTCATTTAGCAGTTTTTGGGAGAGAAGAGGGGCAGGATGAGGCAATAGTGCTTCCCTCCTTTCCCCCATCCCTCGTTCCCAGGGTCTCTCCCACAGGTACAGAGCAGGTGGCATGTCCTGGTCATTCCCAGCTCTGTGCCTTGGAATCTGCCATTCCACAGAGTGTTAGGGCTCATTTAGGAAAAGATAATTAGTGCAGCAAACCAGTAATAGATGAATAAACCAGTAAAGATAATTGGTGCAGTAAACCCAGTTCTAGATCCTAACCAGCATCAGGACCTTTCTGCCCTGTCCCTGCAGAGGGTCGGGGTTTCCTCCTGCACTGCTCCTAATCTGGGCTTTAATCCTTGGCCAGGGTTTGATCCTAACGAGATTAGAGCCTGGAAACGTGGCAGTGCTGCAGGTTTAACAGCTCTGTCACCATGGTTTCCTTCACGTGCTGCTCGCCAGGAGCAGGAGCAGGGATGGCTGCGTGTGCCAGGAGCTGGGACGGGCTGGATCTGCCTGAGTTCAGCTGTAAACCCGGCTTAAACCTGGGCAGGGCAGGGGCAGCTCCCGGGACAGCTCTGTACAGGTTCTGACCCCAAAGCCTGTGGTCACTGTGGGGTTTAGGGTCAGCTCCCAGGACAGCCCTGCAGAGGTTCTGACCCCAAAGTCTGTGGTCACTGTGGGGTTTAGGGTCAGCTCCCAGGACAGCCCTGCAGAGGTTCTGACCCCAATGTCTGTGGTCACTGTGGGGTTTAGGGTCAACTCTCAGGACCCTGCAGAGGTTCTGACCCCAAAGCCTGTGGTCAGTGAGGGTGTGGGGTTTAGGGTCAGCTCCCAGGACAGCCCTGCAGAGGTTCTGACCCCAATGTCTGTGGTCACTCAGGGTTTGGGGTTTAGGGTCAGCTCTCAGGACAGCTCTGTACAGGTTCTGACCCCAATGTCTGTGGTCAGTCAGGGTTTGGGGTTTGGGATTTAGGGTCAGCTCTCAGGACAGCCCTGCAGAGGTTCTGACCCCAAAGCCTGTGGTCACTCAGGGTTTGGAGTTTAGGGTCAGCTCTCAGGACAGCCCTGCAGAGGTTCTGACCCCAAAGCCTGTGGTCACTGTGGGGTTTAGGGTCAGCTCTCAGGACCCTGCAGAGGTTCTGACCCCAATGTCTGTGGTCATTCAGGGTTTGGGGTTTGGGGTTTAGGGTCAGCTCCCAGGACAGCTCTGTACAGGTTCTGACCCCGATGTCTGTGGTCACTCAGGGTTTGGGGTTTAGGGTCAGCTCCCAGGACAGCTCTGTACAGGTTCTGACCCCAATGTCTGTGGTCATTCAGGGTTTAGGGTTTGGGATTTAGGGTCAGCTCTCAGGACAGCTCTGTACAGGTTCTGACCCCAAAGTCTGGGTCACCCCCCTCGAGGGCCGTGGCTGAGGGACCCAGGGGACACCTTGGGGCTCAGTTTGGTCACCACAGGCTGGGGCTGGGGGTCTGTGCAGGGCCAGGGCTTGGGCCCCACCACCCTGTGGCTGCCTGCAGGATATTCCATGATTCTTCCTAATCCAATCAAGTTATTTGCATAACTACCTCATTTCCAGTGTTCTATTTGCATTAGAATAAGAGAATAAATATGCATAAATAAAAGTTACGTTCAAATAAAAGGGAGCCAGCAACAATTCCTTCCCAGTGTTCCAAACCAATTAAAAAGTTAGACACATGTACGGCTGCTCTTCCATACAACTGTCTAAAATACCTTCAAAAATCTATGTAAATTCTGGCTTGTGTATTACATTAGTTCATTATAAAGCCTTTTAGTTAATTCACTTTATCCTTAAAGGCTTAAAATTCTAATTAAATTTTATATCATACCCCCACATTCACTAATACATTCTTTTAAAAGCTTTATAATTCATTGTCTTTATCAATTTTACGATTAAAAACGTTACTCTGGTTTGGATCTCGGTAACAAGCAGCATCCCTCCCCTTCCCAGTTCTGCCATTCCCAGAGCTGTGGAACGCTGGCAGCTGGAGGATTCATGGATTTTTCCATCAAACAAACGCTGTGGAGGGTTATTTTCCAGCTCTGCTCGTTCCCTGGTCATTCTGAAGTTCACAGGGAGCTCTGCCCTGCCTGGGGTGGCTCCGCAGCTGCTCCTTGTGGCCAGGACTCCATTTGCATTATTGATGTGTTTTTAACAAACGATCTATAAGGAGCAAGCTGTGACTGTTGAGCACAATTAGCACTCGAATGAGAGTTGGAATATTGCAGCATCTGCTGCTCTTGCCAGTGGCCAACTCGGAGCCTCCCACCAAGGCAAATCTGTGCAGCCACCAGCGCTCCTGAGCTGAAAAATTCGGGGGTAAAACCAAAATCTGTGCAGCCACCAGCGCTCCTGAGCGAAAAATTCAGGGGAAAAAGCAAAATCTGTGCAGCCACCAGCACTCCTGAGCTGAATAATTCGGGGGTAAAACCAAAATCTGTGCAGCCACCAGAGCTCCTGAGGTGAAAAATTCAGGGGAAAAAGCAAGGTCTGTGCAGCCACCAGAGCTCCTGAGTGCAGAATCTGGGGTAAAACCAAAATCTGTGCAGCCACCAGCGCTCCTGAGCTGAAAAATTCGGGGGTAAACCCAAAATCTGTGCAGCCACCAGCGCTCCCGAGGTGAAAAATTCAGGGGAAAAAGCAAAATCTGTGCAGCCACCAGCACTCCTGAGGTGAAAAATTCAGGGGAAAAACCCAAAATCTGTGCAGCCACCAGCGCTCCTGAGGTGAAAAAATCGGGGGTAAAACCAAAATCTGTGCAGCCACCAGCGCTCCTGAGCTGAAAAATTCGGGGGAAAACCCCAAAATCTGTGCAGCCACCAGCGCTCCTGAGTGCAGAATTTGGGGCAAAGAGAGAAACGACGAGCAAGTCTTCCTTGGGTTCAGAGCAGAGCTGGATTCTCCAGCAGCCTGGGATAACACACCCAGCACTCAGAGCTGCTTTACGGCAGCGCTTTTTAACAAATATTCCTTTTGCTGTGGCTTTGGTATCTCCAGACCGGCTGGTGGTGCCCTGTTGGGCACACAATGCCTGGAAGCCCCAGAAGAGAATTGAATTCCAGCGGTGGCATCAATCTGAGCCCTGCTCTAAATGGACATCCCAATTAGCACCTTCCCAAACGTGGGAATTGCCTCCCAATCTTTAATTTCTCCGAGCATTTCAGCCCTGAGAACTCTGAGCATTTCCAGCCCTGAGAACTCCTGGGTTTCTGCTGCTGCCCCCCAATCTTGGATTTCTCTGAGCATTTCCAGCTCTGAGAATTGTGAGCATTTCCAGCCCTGAGTACTCCTGGATTTCTGCTACTGCCTCCCAACCTTGGATTTCTCTGAGCCCCAAGAGCTTCACAGGCTCTTTCCTTCCACAGATCTGTCAAGGCTGCACCTCAGAATGTGATTTCTTAAAATCCCAGAACCCCAGACTGGTTTGGGTTGGAGTGACCTCAATCCCACGCAGAGCCACCTCCCAGTGTCCCAGTGTCCAGCCTGGCCTGGGGCACTGGGATCCAGGGGCAGCCCCAGCTGCTCTGGGCACCCTGTGTGTGATTATTTTAATTATCCTAATTGCAATTCCGAGGCTGGAGCTGGGGGAATCACCCTGAGCCCACCTGAGCTGCTCCCTGGGCTGGGGGGACGCAGGTGCTGCTCCCACCTTCCCTCCCAGTCGCTGCAGAGCCTCGGGGCTGTTTTTAGCTTTCATTTTCTCCCAGATTTTGTTTGGGTTTGTTGTGGGTTTTAGCTGTCATCAACCCCTCAGTTGCACAACCCTTTTCCCAGGCTTTTTTTTTGTTATTTTCTCCTTTGCTGCATTAAGATGCAATTATGCACTTCAGCTAATTGCCAGTTACTTAGTGTCAAAATGCATAATGTGTCTGAAATGTCCTCGCCTTCTCTGTCAGGATCCTGCCTAGAACAGGCAACAAATACGAGCTGTTAGTCTTGTCAAGAATTCACCTGAAAAGGTTTTTTTATTTTTTCCTTGATCCGTCACATTTTTTGGGTGCAGTGTTGTGATTGTAGGCGTTTGAAACGTATCAACTTCCTATTTACAAATTATTCCTTCTTGAGGGAGTTTTTGTGCAGGATTTATTTACTCAGAATTATAAATTCACATTTGGCTTGGCACGGACTCGGGGCTGATAAATTGGGAACATTTTTGCAGGCTAATGTAACTGGACAGCAGCAAGCGCCAGAAAGCATTAGGAAAATGGAAATCTGTTTCACAGCTGAATTTACCCTTTTAGAGACACTGCATGCATTTGAATATTTTATCTCGGGTATGTGTGAGGTACTTAGCAAAAGGTTTAAATTTTAAAAATGGCATAATTAATGGCAGAGCTAATAATGGCACACCTGGCTGAGGTGGGTTTGCTGCTAAAAAAGGAGCTTTTTTCAGCTCACACTGGCAGACTGCCGGCTTGTTCTTTCAGAGCTCTTAAGTCACATCACTTTTGGCACATGACAATTATTTTTAAAAGAAAATTAGAAAGATCCAGAGTCTTTCTTCGGGTTAGGGAGTATTGGAGGAGGGGGCCTGGAGCAGTTTGAGCCTGGGGAAGGCAGGGGGGCTTCACCAGGCAGGTTTTGTTGTGTTCTTGGACTCAGTTTCTCTGAAGGAGTCCCTCAGAGAAAATCTGTTTAATTCTGTGGCTAAATAAAAAATTACAGGAAATCTTCAGAAAGTGGCATTCCACAGCTTTTTGCATCTGAACTGGCAGCTCATGAGGAGTTTAACCTCCCTAAAACCATAACCCAAAAGGAGAGAATGGGGGGAGTGACTGTGCCTCACTCCTCCCTGCATTCAGCTGTCCAGTGTTTGCTAATTCGGGGGATGTTTGGCACGAGGAAACGGCAATAAAATGTCATTTTGCCTGTAGCTCTGTGTTGTGGGAAGGGATTGTTGGAAATGGAGCTCAGGGTGAGATTCCCTCCCAGGATGTTCTGGGATTCTGTGGCCAGGGGAAGGAAGGGCAGCCAGGACATAAATCGCACCCAGCGCTGAGTTCTTCCTCCTGCAGGGTTTTGTAATCCCGCAGAACCACAAACCAGCCCAGGACAGGCTCTTTGTCAGCAGGATTTAGTGAAAACCACCCAAAAATGAGAAACCCCAGGAGCCTGCTCTGCCCTCTGGCTGTCCCTGCTCTCCCTGTCCCTTTTCCTCCTCTCCTCCACTGCTGATTTTCCCTTCCCAAGACACAGAAAATCTCCTTTTCCTCCTGCCTGCTTTGCTCTCCCATTAAACTTGTTTGTCTCTGTGCAGCCTGGCCGGTGTTTGGCTGTGGGGTGTTTCACTTCATCTGCTTCCAGCACAAAAATATTGATATTTACAGGGCTTGTTGTTCCAATCGATCCTGCAGGAGCAGAGCAGAGCAGGGCTGGGGGAGGGAAATGGGAAAAGAAAAGGGAGTAAAGCCTGGCTGGCTCTGGGAAATGGGAAAAGAAAAAGGAGCAAAGCCTGGCTCTGGGAATGGGGAAAGGGGAAAGGGAGCAAAGCCTGGCTTTGGGAAATGGGAAAAGAAAAGGGAGCAAAGCCTGGCTTTGGGAAATGGGAAAAGGGGAAAGGGAACAAAGCCTGGTCTTGTGAAATGGAAAAGGGGAAAGGGAGCAAAGCCTGGCTCACTGGAATTGGAGATTTTCCCAGTGGATTTGAGCAGCAGGAATTACATGGGCACCAGTTCATCCACTTCTTACCCACGTGGGAAAAGGTTAATTGCTGAGGAAATGTGCTTTTCCCCGTTCATGTCCCAGGGTCTAAAGGGATGGAAGAGCCTGGCCTCTGAGCAAACCCTTCACAATTACCAGTGCCACAACTCCTGGATGTGAAATTCAACCTCCATCACCTGCTAAGTCAGTCCAGATTCCTCCACTTGAAGCTGCCTTAGGGAAAGTTGACCTAAGGCAGTTTTTTCCTTAATTTTCCTGAAGCATCTCTTTTCAGGGCTAGGAGCTCCCTGCTCATCCAAGTCACCTCGTGAAAACGAGATGGAAGAGCTCCAGCCACACTCCCCAGGCTGCACGGTGCAAATGTGATTTATGTAGAGCCGTTCCCTTAGGAACCAGGTCCTTAAAGCCTTTAAAGTCACAGAAACTTCCTCAGCCTTTGGCTTTCCCAGCCCTGCCATCACCTGCTGCCTGGATCCTGCCAGGGCAGGATCCTCTCAGTTATTCCACAGCTCCCTTGATTCATCTCCACAAAATTTGTTTGCAGCTGTAAAATCCTTGCTGCAGATTCAGGGCACTTCAAAACCCGCTCAGCATTCCCCTGTTCCCTGGGGATTCCCTCAGCCAGGATTCCTCCCTCCCAGAGCACCTTGGATGTGCAAATTCCTGCCCCACAGCTGCTGGCAAGGACAAGGGGTCTGGTGGTTCAAAACTGGAGTTTTTTAGGATTTTTTGGCAGAGAGGAATGGTGAGAGCAGGGTCTCCATCAGGGAATGCCAGGGAGGGACAGGACAGGAGCACTGGGGGTTGAGAACAGGGATGTGGGGGGCACCAGTGATAAGGATTGAGATAAGGATTCTCAGTGCACGGAATCTGAATCTTAATTACGAATTCTGAATGTCCTTTAAATGAAAGAAAGACACAGACAGTGGCTGAGCACTATAAAATACTGCCCAGGTTTGAAAATGGCTTCTCTGATTTCTCTGTCCTGTCCTGTGACATTGGTGAGGTTTTTTGCAGAGGAAGGTTTGGGATGTGCTGGTGCTCTCTGAGAATTCAGTGTTAATGATTTGTCAAGGGCAGCCAGAGTCTGAGCAGTGTGTTGCTTCATGTTTTGTGGGTTGCAGTGGAAATGAATAGATGGGGCTGGGAGCTGAAATGAGTGTCTGCACAGTGGGCAGCAGCCCTGGAAGTGCTGGGGAGCATCGGGGGCTGCAGGAGGCTCCAGCAGCACATGGAACAATGGGAGTCTCATCTGCAGCCAATTCTGTTTGCCTCCCCTCAGCTCTAATTGAGATTGACAAGGTTATCCAGAGCAGCAGAACAAATATTACAGGAATCTGAGATGTGTTGACACACGACTAAAGAACTACATGAAATTAAATTTCTGGAAGGGAAATAGGAGCGCAATTAGGACAAGGCTGCTTGAGGAAATGTGGGGAATATTTGTGAGGGAATTATTGGGCGTTGAGCTCCTGAGCTGATTTTGAGCCGTTTTTACAGAATCCCAGAATGGTTTGGGTTGGGGGGACCTCGAATCCCACCCATCCCACCCCTGCCATGGCAGGGACGCCTCCCACTGTCCCAGGGTGTCCCAGCCCCAGTGTCCAGCCTTGGGCACTGCCAGGGATCCAGGGGCAGCCACAGCAAATCTGGGAATTCCACCCCAGCCAGGAATTCCTTCCCCAGATCCCATCCCTGCCCTCTGGCAGTGGGATCCCCTCCCCCTTGTCCCCTGAGAACAGCCTCTTGCCATCTCTCCTGTAGCTCCTTCAGGTCCTGGAAGGTCACAGTCAGGTCACTCTGGAACTTTTCTCTTTTCCAGTTGTTAGAAGAGGGTTTTTAACAATTATTCTTACATAAAATCAAATATCAGGACTGGCACAGGGTGCCCAGAGCAGCTGTGGCTGCCCCTGGATCCGAGACCAGGTTGGACATTGGGACTATTCCACGATTTAATCTAAAATAATACAAAGTTTTCAGATATTTAATGTAGATATGACCTTTTATGTGTGTTGCTGTGTGTTTCCCAGTGTGATTTCAGTGCGTTGTTATCCTACCACACCTGACAGAGATTATCAGTAACCCATAACCAATAACCAATAACCAATACAGTTTATAAAATCTGTTCTGATGGTAAACAGTTACATTTCAAAAGATGTGATTCTATCTTCCCCTTTCTTGTACAAGTCAAATGAACAGCCAACTTATGTTGAACACGAATAAGGAGACTGAGTGTGTTTTCTTCAAAGGGAAAACATGAAGAGGAAGGAGAATTCCCGCTGGTTGTTGCCATTAAAAAGCGGTTTTTAGGTGAAGAGCTGACGGGCACAGCTCCAGAGCATTCCCTTGGTGCACGGGGTTGTGCAAATGTTGTCAGCGCCGAGCAGTGCAGGAGGGGCAACCGGCTGGGAAGGGACCCCAGGGGCACCAAGGGCTTTCCCAGGAGCTGTAAAACCATTCACACAGACAGGCAGAGCAATTTGGGCAGCCAGTGAGGGATTGCTGGGTAATCAGTGATTGTTTAGGTGCTGGGTGGTTGTTCAGGTGCTCAGTGTTTAGGTGTTCAATTGTTCAGGTGCTCAGTGTTTAGATGTTCAATGATGGTTTAGATGCTCAGTGTTTAGCTGTTCAATTGTTTAGATGCTCAGTGTTTAGATGTTCAATTGTTTAGATGCTCGGTGTTTAGGTGTTCAATTGTTTAGATGCTCGGTGTTTTGATGTTCAATGATGGTTTGGATGCTCAGTGTTTTGATGTTCAATGATGGTTTGGGTGCTCAGTGTTTAGATGTTCAATTGTTTAGATGCTCGGTGTTTTGATGTTCAATGATGGTTTGGATGCTCAGTGTTTAGATGTTCAATGATGGTTTGGATGCTCAGTGTTTTGATGTTCAATGATGGTTTAGATGCTCAGTGTTTAGATGTTCAATTGTTTAGATGCTCAGTGTTTAGATGTTCAATGATGGTTCAGGTGCTCAGTGTTTAGATGTTCAATTGTTTAGATGCTCAGTGTTTAGGTTCTCAGTGGTTGCTTAAGTACTTGATGAGTCTTCAGGTGGTCAATGTTTGTTTAGGTGCTCAATGTTTAAGTGCTCAGTGCTAGTTGGGGTGTTCAATGATTGTTTAAGTGGTCAATATTTAAGTGCTCAATGTTTTTTGGGTGCTCAATGGTTGTTTAAGTGCTCAATGTTTATTTAAGTGATCAGTGTTTAAGTGCTCAGTGTTTGGGTGCTCAATGATTGTTTAAGCACTCAATAATGGTTTAAGTGCTCAATATTTAAATGCACAATGTTTGGGTGTTTGATGATCGTTTAGGTCGTGAATATTTAACTGCTCAATTTTTTGGGGTGCTCAATGATCGTTTAGGTGCTCAATGTTAGTGCGTTCAATGATTGTTTAGGTGGCCAATATTTTAGTGCTCAATGTTTTTTTGAGTGCTCAGTGATCATTTAGGTGCTCAAAGTTAGTTTTACTTTAGGCGCTCAATGTTTTTTTGGGTGCTCAGTGATCATTTAGGTGCTCAATGTTTGTGTGTTCAATATTTGTTTAGGTGCTCAACGATTGTTTAGGAGCTCAGTGTTTGCTTGTGTGCTCAATGGTCGTTTAACTACTCAACAATTGTTTAAGTGCTCAATATTTAAATACTCAGCGTTAGTTTGGGTGCTCAATGGTGTGTAAGTGCTGGGTGTTTGTGTGCTCAATGTTAGTTTGGGTGCTCAATGATTGTTTAGGTGGTCAATGATCAGTTTAGGCGCTCAGTGTTTGCTTAGGTGCTCAATAATTGTTTAAGTGCTCAATGTTTAAGTGCTCCCTGTTAGTTTGGGTGTTTGATGATAGTTTACATGGTCAATATTTAAGTGCTCAATGTTTTTTGGGTGCTCAGTGATTGTTTAAGTGGTCAATAATTGTTTAAGTGCTCAATAATTGTTTAAGTGCTCAATGTTTAAGTGCTCACTGTTAGTTTGGGTGTTCAATCCTCGTTTAGGTGGTGAATATTTAAGTGCTCAATTTTTTTTGGGTGCTCAATGATCGTTTAGGTGCTCAATGTTAGTGTGTTCAATGATTGTTTAGGTGGCCAATATTCTAGTGCTCAATGTTTTTTTGAGTGCTCAGTGATCATTTAGGTGCTCAAAGTTAGTTTTACTTTAGGTGCTCAATGTTTTTTTGGGTGCTCAGTGATCATTTAGGTGCTCAACGTCAGTTTAGTTTATTTTGCGTGCTCAATGTTTGCTTGTGTGCTCAGTGATTATTTAAGCACTCAATAATGGTTTAAGTGCTCAATGTTTGGATGCTCAGTGTTAGTTTGGGTGTTCAATGATTGTTTAGGTGGTCAATGATCGTTTAAGTGCTCAATGTTTGCTTAGGTGCTCAATAATTGTCTAAGTACACAATGTTTAAGTGCTCAGTGTTTGTGTGTTCAATGATCGTTTAGGTGCTCAATATTTAAGAGCTCAATTTTTTTTGGGTGCTCAGTGATCATTTAGGTGCTCAATGTTTTGTGTGTTCAATGTTTGTTTAGGTGCTCAACGATTGTTTAGGTGCTCAATATTTAAATGCTCAGTGTTAGTTTGGATGTTCAAGAATTGCTTAAGTGCTCAGTGTTTGGGTGTTCAGTGATTGTTTGGGTGATCAATAATTGTTTAAGTGCTCAATGTTTGTTTGTGTGCTCAATGTTGCTTTGGGTGTTCAGTGACTATTTAGGTGCTCAATGATCGATTAAGTGCTCAATCATTTAAGTTTGCTTAGGTGCTCAAGGATTTTGAAGTGGTCAATATTTAAGTGATCAATGTTTAAGTGGTCAGTGTTTATTTAAGTGGTCCCTATTTAAGTGCTGAATGTTTGGGTGCTCAGTGTTTGTTTAGGTGCTCAATGATCCTTTAGGTGCTCAATATTTAAATGCTCAGTGTTTGTTTAGGTGCTCAATGATCATTTAGGTGCTCAATATTTAAATGCTCAGTGTTTGTTTAGGTGCTCAATGATCCTTTAGGTGCTCAATATTTAAGTGCTCAATGATTATCTAGGTGCTCAGTGTTTAGGTGCTCACTGTTTGGGTGCTCAATAATTGTTTAAGTGCTCAATGTTTAGGTGCTCAGTGTTAGTTTGGGTGTTTGATGTTTACTTAGGTGCTCAAGGATTTTTTTAGGTGCTCAGTGTTTAGGTGCTCCATGTTCAGGTTCTCAGTGTTTGTTTGGGTGCTCAGTGTTTGAGTGTTTAAGAGCTCAGTGTTTGTTTGGACTGTTCCTTTAGAAAGGCAATTGCTGAAGGCTTGTTGGGGTATCCCAGGGATGTTTCTTGTTTGGGTTGATCCATGCCTGGGATCCTTCTCCATCCATCCCTGGGATCCTTCTCCATCCATCCCTGTCATCCTTCTCCATCCATCCCTGGGACCCGTAGCCATCCATCCCTGGGATCCTTCTCCATCCATCCCTGGGATCCTTCTCCATCCATCCCTGGGATCCTTCTCC
>JAOTQP010000403.1:30398172-30412409 GCA_026413545.1 Cichladusa arquata | reverse complement strand
CCTTCCTGGAATCCTTCCTTCCTGGAATCCTTCCTTCCTGGAATCCTTCCTTCCTGGAATCCTTCCTTCCTGGAATCAATCCTTCCTTCCTTCCTTCCTTCCTTCCTTCCTTCCTTCCTTCCTTCCTTGAATCTTTCCTTCCTTCCTGGAATCTTTCCTTCCTGGAATCCTGGAATCAATCTTTCCTTCTTTCCTTCTTTCCTTCTTTCCTTCCTGGAATCCTTCCTGAAATCCTTCCTTCCTGAAATCCATCCTTCCTGAAATCCATCCATCCTTCCTGGAATCCTTCCTTCCTGGAATCCTTCCTTCCTGGAATCCTTCCTGAAATCCATCCTTCCTGAAATCCATCCATCCTTCCTGGAATTCTTCCTTCCTGGAATCCTTCTTTCCTGGAATCTTTTCTGGAATCTTTCCCTCCTTCCCTCCTTCCTTCCTTCCCTCCTTCCCTCCCCAGCATATTCCACGTGTTTCCCCCAGACAGTTCCCTGCTCTCAGCACTGCAGAGCCCTGGTGTCAGTTTTCACGTGGATTTTATATTTATTGTGTTGTTCCAGGGTGAACAATTCTTGGTTTTGATTGTCTCCCTAATAATTAATGCCCTCATGCAAGGGCTAAAAAAACAAGTTGGAAATTAATTGCATGTGTAAAATATATCAACAGGAGCTTAAAATTAATTAGGCTAACTACAGGCATATAGAGAAATAATAACTCAATAGTTAAAAATATGCATAATTATTAAGCAATTGCATTTATATCTTCAGAAATGCAAAGTATAACCTAAGGCTTTAACTTATTAGTCTTTGGTGCAATCATCATTAACATTTTCTTTTGCATTTTTATGAGTAATAAAGCAATGAATATAGAAGAGTTGAACTGGCAATCCCCATTAATCCGTGTGGCACACGGGAATCCCTTAGAAATAATGGGGTGAGCCTGGGATGGCACAGGGGGTTATTCTGGGATGGCACAGGGGGTTATTCTGGGATGTAATGGGAGTTATCCTGGGATGGAACAGGAGTTATCCTGGGATGTAATGGGAGTTATCCTGGGATGGAACAGGGGGTTATTCTGGGATGGCACAGGGGGTTATTCTGGGATGGCACCAGGAATTATCTTGGGATGGCACAGGAGTTATCCTGGGATGGCACAGGGAGTTATCCTGGGATGGAACAGGAATTATCTTGGGATGTAACAGGAGTTATCCTGGGATGGAACAGGAGTTATCCTGGGATGGAACAGGAATTATCCTGGGATGTAACAGGAGTTATCCTGGGATGGAACAGGAGTTATCCTGGGATGGCACAGGAGTTATCCTGGGGTGGAACAGGGAGTTATCCTGGGATGGCACTAGGAATTATCCTGGGATGGAACAGGAGTTATCCTGGGATGGAACAGGAGTTATCCTGGGATGGCACCAGGAATTATCTTGGGATTGCGCAGGAGTTATCCTGGGATGGCACAGGGAGTTATCCTGGGATGGAACAGGAATTATCCTGGGATGTAACAGGAGTTATCCTGGGATGGAACAGGAGTTATCTGGGGATGGAAGAGGGAATTATCCTGGGATGGCACAGGGAGATATCCTGGGATGGAACAGGAATTATCTGGGGATGGAAGAGGGAATTATCCTGGGATGGCACAGGGAGATATCCTGGGATGAAAGAGGGAGTTATCCTGGGATGGCACCAGGAATTCTCAGTGGATGGCACCAGGAGAGAGACCCCAATCCCAACAGACACACAGCAGGGGCTCAGAGGGACCCCAATCCCTCCATTTACACAGGATCCATAAATAATTCAGTTATCCATGGAAATGCCTTTTATAGATTCAGTCAGGAACCACAACCTCGGGTTTTTATTTAAGCATGTATAATGTTCCCAAAGTAATACTCTAGGCCCTTTTTCTGTTTAATAAACCCCCTTAATGTCCCCTAAATATTAATGTATTGATTTAGTCTTTGCAATGTTTGCAAAGTCTAATTTGTTTCCTCAGCCAGGCCAAGAGGGACTTGCATTTGAAGCTAACGAGATAAATCTTCCCCAAATTTATTTAAAGTGGGACAAAATAAATATGCAAAAGACTTCAAAATCATCTAACAACCACTTCCCAGCTAAAACTGACAATCCATTACTCTTTTAAATTGCCAGCACTCGAGCAGGGTGTCAGTTTTCTTTACAGAATTAACTTGCTGGTGCCAGCCTCTGTTATCATCTTGTCCCTGCTCAGCACAGGGAGGAAAAGAGCTGGAAAAGCAGCACTGTCTCCAGGATTTGTGGGTTTTAGCCATTCATTAAATCCCTCCCACTGCTGCCCCTCCAGGAGCTGCGGGGGAGCTCACACTCTGAAATAAGTCTGAGTGGTTTTTCCCTGCTCTGGTGGGCTCAGGGCGCAGGAAATGTTGGTGTTGGGAGGTGATCTCATGTGCAGGGAATGAAATCAGGGATATTTTATCTGCTCTCATCTGAAACTCATCATTCTGCCACGTTGGAGGTGCTTCAGCCACGGCTGCAGCCCAATTTCCACCAGGAGCCTGGGATTTCCATCTTCTGGCAGAGGACAATGGACACAAAATGATCATTTCCTCTGGGGCTGAGGAGTGCTGGTTCTGTTCCACTGAATTAAGTGGTTGGTGACCCCTGAGAGTCTGGCTAAAGGTGTCCAAAAAAAGAGTCCAAAGAGTCTTTCAGGAGCTTCTTGTGTTACATGGCAATGCCAGGCACAGAAGGAGGAAGAAATACGGGATAAAGCGAAAACATAAACCATCATCCCCCTAAAAAAAATGCTAAAGCTGAAGAAAATAATAATTCACCTCCCTCAGTGAAACAAACCCACCCAGCTGGGAATGTCCTGGGAGCCCCAGGCTGCCAAAAGGATCCCAAACCCTTCTGAAGGACAGGGGCTGTGGAGTTTTTGGGAAGAATGGGAATGCAGTGAGGGGAGCTGCAAATGCTCATTTCCTCCTGCTCCATGTCCATGGTCAGAGCTGGGGAGATGGTGGCACAGGAGATGGTGGCACAGGAGATGATGGCAGAGGAGATGATGGCACAGGAGGTGATGAGACAGGAGATGATGGGACAGGAGGTGATGGCAGAGGAGATGGTGGGACAGGAGATGGAACAGGAGATGGTGGCAGAGGAGATGGTGGCACAGGAGATGGAACAGGAGATGGTGGCACAGGGGATGATGACACAGGGGATGATGGCACAGGAGATGATGGCACAGGAGATGATGGAACAGGAGATGGTGGCACAGGAGATGGTGGCACAGGAGATGATGGAACAGGAGATGGTGGCACAGGGGATGATGGCACAGGGGATGATGACACAGGGGATGATGGCACAGGAGATGGTGGCACAGGAGATGGTGGCACAGGAGATGGAACAGGAGATGATGGCAGAGGCTTCTCCTGGGATCTGCTGCTGCTCCTCTCCCAGGCAGGAGGGAAGGAACTGAGCAGTGAGTTTGTCTACTCTGCCTTTAAATCCCTGTCAGCCTGAGAGATGGGATCGTTCCCCTGAGCAGTGGAAGTCCCTGATTTATGTCCCTGGTGCCAGCTGTGCCTCAGCAACGCTGCTGCACGAGCTCCTGTCTCCTTAAAGCCCCTGAGCCATGGCAGGGGTGCCCCAGCTCTGCTGAGCAGTGATAAATCCATCAGCAGGAGAGGGGGAAGGAGCTCGTCAGGAAAAGCAGAGGAAGAGGGGAAATGCACAGACCTGCAGCACTTCAGCAACCTGGGGCTGTGCAAGGATGACATTCTTACACTGGGATTTATTCCATGGCCTGGATTTATGAGCTGAGAACTTGGAGAAGAGAAATGTTTTGTCCTCTGAGCTGTGCTGGGTTTGTGGTTTTGGGAGAAAACCAAAAAAAAAACCACCCAGGCAGGGGAAAGCTCTGGTTCAGCAGCTCCTCCTCAGGCTCCACACTCCAGGAGCGTTTCCTTACATTCCTTCTTCATTTCCAACCCCCCAGAGTTTAATTTCCATTTCTTAGCCTAAGAAAGGGTAAAGGGAGGATGATGACAATATCTGATATTTGCAAGCAGCCAAATCCACCAGTTGGAAAGAGCAGAACCAAATGCCTGTCTTTAAAAAGAATGCATGGAGCTAATTTAGGAAAAATTCTGGAGACGAAGAAGTGAAGTGGCAGATTCATCCTGCAGGATTGAATTGTGAGGAGTTTGAAAGGCAGCTCTAAAGGACTGGGATTGAATGTTTCCTGCCTGGAAAATCTCCAGCCAAAGGAGAGGAGCTTTGATTGCACAGCTTTCCTAAAGGTGTGAAGAAAACTTTGTCCATCCAGAGATTCTGGGGCAAAAATCCCGTGGTTTCTGTTCCTGGCAGGGACAGGGACAGGGACAGGGACAGGGATGGGACAGGGACAGGGACAGGGATAGGGGACAGGGACAGGGACAGGGACAGGGACAGGGACAGGGACAGGGACAGGGACAGGGACAGGGATGAGACAGGGACAGGGACAGGGATGGGACAGGGATGGGACAAGGACAGGGACAGGGATGAGACAGGGACAGGGACAGGGACAGGCCAAGGGGAGGCTGAGCTGGAGATGAAAAGTTTTTCCTGGGAAGGGTTTCCAGCCCAGGGCAGGGCAGGATCCCAATCCCTGCAGGGATTTCAGTGCCCTGTGGCACTTGGGGACACGTTTGGGGTGACCTGGCAGTGCTGAAGGATTGACCCACGGCTTTGGAGAGCTTTTCCAGCCTGAGGGACTCTGAGATTCCCTGGTTTTCTCTCCCTTTCCCCTGGGTGCCTGAGGGTTGCTGTCCCCCTTGGAGGCAGAATTCCGTGCTGGATTCTGCAGCAGAGCTGCCAGGAGATGCTCTGAGGATTTTCCTCTCAGGAACCACACAGTGCAAACCCCATCCTGAAATCAGCAGGGCTCTGCTTCCTGTGTGCTGCAATTTGTGAGGCAGGAAGGAAGGAGGATCACAAACAGCACAAGATCCTGAGCTCCAGACGAGGGAACGACCGCAGGATCAAACCACACAGCACTGACTGTACCACAATCCCATAATGTGGCTCCAACTCCTATTATACCCACTTACCACAGGTCTCTTATCCCAGCTGTTCAGATAAAAGCTCAGAAATTTGTGCAGGCAGCCCAGCACAGCCCCGTGGGTGAATTTTGAACGCTGTGCTCAAGGAGATGCACGCACAGAATCTCTTCTTTTACTGTGGATTTTGGCACCCTTTTTTATTATTATTTCTTTTCTTTTTCTTTTTTCACCTGATGTTTTGAACATTTCTCCCCTCAGTTTAATATGTTCATTTATAAGGAAAGGATTAAGCACAAATCTCACGAGACAGACGTGGGGTTGAATGTGAGTGTGCAGATTTGAATGGATAAAGAGGCACTTCAGGAGCTGGATAAAACCAGAGCGTTCCTAAGCCTCTGATTCCAAACCTGCCTCAAGGCCAGCGCTGCTGAAGACATTGCAAGGAGCAGAATAAACAGCTAAAAATTGCTTACTTCTAAAAAGCTTTGTAACACCAAAGGCTCAAGTAGAGAATTGTGAGTTATTCTGTTGACCCCCGTGGATTACTTGTTTTGTTGTCTCTGGGATTCAGAAATGTTCTTTTTTTATTTGGACTGAAATTTTAATCATCCCCACTTTGCATTTAAAATATGATATTATTTCCCCTTCTATCATCTGTAAGAGAAAATGGGGAAATTTCCTTAATAGTTGGCAGATTAGCTTTGTTATGTAAAACAGATCCTGGCAAAAGGAATTATAATTAACACAAGTAATGTTCCCTTACACAGTGAAAGGGGTGCTTTGGAGAAGAAGTCATTCTGTTGCAAACATTTCAAAGCAGAGGCTTTGTTTTGTGTTCCCACTGAACTGGATGGAGTTGGCATGCCCAAATATTTTGCCCATAAATATTCCCAAATCCCTGGGTGTGATAACAGCAATCTCTGAGTGGAACTTTCCTCAGCCCAGGTCTGGGGTTTGAAAGCTGAGGCGAATTATTTCCTTCATAACTCTGCTCAGCACAGACACCCAGAGCCCTTTAGGAACCAGAAATCATTCCCCGTTCAAGGCTCCATTGATTTATGGGAACAGGCTCACTCAGCCCCAGTTTAACCAGTTTAACCAGTCCCACTGAAGCACTGGGCCAAGGGGAATCCTTGCCCCCATCACTGCCTGGGTCAACAGGATGTGCTGAGTGGCTTTTAGCTGTCCTTTACCGTGAATTAATTGGGATTTTACTGATTTGCTAATTTCTGGGTGCCCTGAGGGCACAGAGCAGCCCCTGCTGTGGCTCTCCCTCCATGGCCAGTGCTGCTCTGCAGGGTCATTAGCTGGGCCCTAATTAAGCAGGTTTGGGGTGCTCAACTCCAGCCCCTCTCTCTCTGACCCTCCTGCAGGTTTGATTTGTCCCTTTCTGTTGGGGTCAGGGTGGTTTTTGGGGCACAGGATCCATTTGTCACTCCCACTGATCTCTGCCACAGGGCCCATTCAGGTGCCAGTTTGGTCTGTCACCCAAACAGGGGAGCAGGGACTGCATCCTATTCCCAGGCTGAAATTATGGGAGGATTTTCTTTGTTAGCCCAGTGCAGCGCCCTGAGCTGCTGCTCATTCTCAAACCCTCCTGTGGCATCACCGAGCTGTTAAAATCCCATTAAAATGCCATTAAAATCCTGTTAAAATCCCGTTTCTGGGACAATGCCCCGTGCAAAGTGCAGCTTCCCCTCATCAGCATCTCCGGGCTGGGCTGGGCTGTGCTTTCCTCTTGGGAAGAACCCAAAATCCCACCTCGTGTTCCTGCCGGGAATGAGTGGGGAGTGGAATTCTCCTGGAATTCCGCGTGGCTGTCTCTGGTCAGGCATCCCAAACTGCTGGGCAGGCAACAGCCTGATGTTAATTGGGTGTTAACTGCCTGTGGAATATGAATATTAATGAGGCCATTAATCCCCATTAATGCCAGCAGTTCCCATGCCACCGCGATGTCGGGGAGATTAAATCCCACCACTCCCAACACGTTGCCGTGGGATGGGGGCAGCTCGGCAGCAGCTCCAGAGGAGGAATTAATAATGTGGAAAGCAATTCCAAGTTTCAGTGTTAGATAAGCATTGCTAATTTCTGGGCTTTGTAGTGAGAAAAAAAAAAAAAATACTGGATAAATTCACATCCACTGACTTAACTCAGGGAACGAACCTTTCCTCCCTCGGACTGAGTGGAGGCACTGGAAACTTGCTCAGGGTGTACTTGTGTTCAAAATAACCAGAACCTCATAAACCATCCCATGGCAATGGCAGCTGAACGAGCAACATCAGTTTTAATGCTGAGCCCACCTAAGCCCAGCCTAAATTCCCTCCCTGAGGAGAGGTCCCTGCTCCTGGGAAGGGTCTGGCAGTGCCTGGGGGTCACACCCTGTGTTGGAGTGATGCAAACCCAGCTGGTCCTGGTGTGTTTGCACCACTCTGGTCCTGCTTTCTTGTCCCAAAGTCAGAAACAGCCAGACCAAAGTGCTGAAGGTGCTGCACAGCTTGTTCCAGATATTCCCCAGCCGGGGGAATGGCTGTCAGAAATTCCCTGTCCAGGGGCAGGGCAGCCTGGGGGGCTGTGGGGATCCCAGAAGGACCAGCAGGGATATCAGTGTCATAATTACACCTCTGTCACTTGCCAGTGACATCAAAGTGCAAAGGGCTGTGACAACAGGCTTCAAACTCCAAATGGGGGATTCCAGAATATGGAATCAATGGGATGAAATCCAATATGGGCAGAACAAGACAGGAGCCTGGGGGAGAAACGAATCAGCTGCTTCCCAGTGGAAATCACGTCAGGGCCATGGGGATGGTGGGGTCCCTTCCCTGGGCTCTCCAGTGGGGTGGGGAGGGAGGCACAGGGAAGGCAGTGACCTCCAAAGGAGAGTTGTGTAATTAAACTGCAGGTTCATAAAACCCCAGATTGGGTTGGGATGGGTTGGGGGAGCCTTAAATCCCCCCCAGTGCCACCCCTGCCATGGCAGCGGCACCTCCCACTGTCCCAGAGTGTCCCAGCCCCAATGTCCAGCCTTGGGCACTGCCAGGGATCCAGGGGCAGCCACGGCAAATCTGGGAATTCCATCCCAATATCCCACCCATCCCTGCCCTCTTTGTGCCATAGGAGAGTGGCAGAAAGGAAAATGCAACATAGTTCTTTGTGTAATGGAGAAGCAGAAGAGAGAGAGCTTTATTTACAGAAACTCTGCACTTATATAGGGTAGATCGTGCCACACAGAATAGAAAACGCTCTTTGGTCCGAGAAGGCAACACCTCTCTGAAAACATGCTTTGTGCCAAACATCACATCTCTCACGTATCCAACGACACCCTCTGGCAGTGGGATCCATTCCCTGTGTCCTGTCCCTCCCTGCCTTGTCCCCAGTCCCTCTGCAGCTCTTCTGGAGCCTCTTCAGGCCCTGCCAGGGGCTCTGAGCTCTGCCTGGATCCTTCTCCTCTCCAGGTGTCACCCCCAGCTCTCCCAGCCTGGCTCCAGCCCTGCAGCAGCTCCAGGGTGGGATTCCCTGAGGATTGGAGTCCTTGGGGTCCCTTCCAGCTCTGATTATCCTGTGGCTCTGTGCTTGCTGTAATGGGTGGGAGAGAGCTGGGGCTGAGAGGAAAGGACCAGGAATTGCTTCTCACATCACAGCAAAACGCTGGGAATGGGAAGTAAGCAGAGCCATATGGCTGGGATACAGAGAAGGGGGAGTGATGCAGCCAGAGAACTGTCAAGGGAAATTATTTTAATAACTATCTTGGGAATACGATGTAAATCTGTCATTCAGGCTCGCTGGAGAGAGACTGAACCTGTAGAATTCTCCAAAAGGAAAAATGCAGAGTTACAAGGAATCATCTCAAATCATTACAGCTCTTTTATTTAGTTGCTGTGACAGCATCAACAGGAACAGGTATATCACTGTTTACCTGTCACAACCCTCTAATATTCTCATTTTGCCTGTAAGGAGCAGTGATGAGGCTTCACCTCTAATTTTCTAGTCTAGAACTCTTTTCTCAGCACTTCCAACCCTTCAGTGAAAATTCCTTTGCCCAGTTAGGTGGAATTTGTGTTTAAAGATGTCCATCCCTATTTGAGTGCACAAATTCCTCCTGAGGGGCAGCACAGGGCAAATCCAACCTCTGGGACAGGGACTGGACCTGGGCCAGGGGAGGTTTAGGATGGATTTTAGGGGAAGATTCTTCCCCCAGAGGGTGCTGGGCACTGCCAGAGCTCCAGAGCCCAAGGTGGGATTTTTGGGGCGTCTGTGCAGGGCCAGGGGTGGGACTGATGATCCTTGGGGGCCCCTCCAGCTCAGAGTATTCCATAATTCCATGAATTTCTGACCCTAAACTTGCACAACCCCTTCAGCAGCCAGCAGCCTGCACACCCTGGGGGCAAGTCTCCCTTTGCCTGGGAGGATAAAGAAAGGGAAATCCCAGTTTATTTTGAATTATTTCATTTTATTGCTTTTCTGGCTGAGCAAACCATGATGCTCTGGCTGCTGGCTGGAAATGGAACCCTGCAGGATTTAGGCTGTGCTCTGGAAAGGGGAGCAGTGGGGTTTTGAGGGGATAATGTGTCCTGTGGTCACCCCTGGCTGCTGGCACAGGGGTAATGAAAAGCTGGGGATGATTTTGGCAGCCTGGGGAAGGTGCAGGGTTTGGGGATTGGTTTGGAAATGGTTTTGGCAGCCTGGGGATGATGCAGGGTTTGGGGATGGTGCAGGGGTTTGGGATGGCTTTGGCAGCTTGGAGAAGGTGCAGGGGTTTGGGGATGATTTTGGCAGCCTGGGGATGGGTTTGGCAGCCTGGAGATGGGTTTGGCAGCCTGGGGAAGGTGCAGGGTTTGGGATGATTTTGGCAGCCTGGGGATGGTTTTGTCAGCCTGGGGATGGGTTTGGCAGCCTGGGGATGATTTTGGCAGCCTGGGGAAGGTGCAGGGTTTTGCTGGAACCTCACTGAAGGCAGGGATCCACGTGCTGGGATATTTGTGGGGTTTTGCTGGTGTTTCATTGGCCTCTTTCACTCTGCAGCTCCTTAATCCCAGAGATCCCCAGGAGCTTCCTGGGACCAGGAGGTTTTAGAGATGCTCAGGCTGGTTTACTCAGATTTATTCAGAATGTGTTCTAACTGGCAAAAATTCATCCTGTCCCACCCAGCTGTCCCTTTCTTACCCAGGGTAAACTCTCCTCTTCTTGTCTTGCCTTAGCGATCACTCTGCTGGTTATAAAATAAATCCAGGGGAGCACTGGCTTTAACCAGATCAAACCTTGTTTTATTTTAACCTTTGACTGTTCCCATTCATTCTTTTTCAGCCCCCCCAGCCTGGCCTTGGGCACTTCCAGGGGCAGCCACAGCTCCTCTGGGCAGCCCAGGCAATAATTAATAATTAATCATCTCCCCTCGTTAGTGGTGCAGAAGGGAAAGGCAGAGCCCTGTGCAGCCCTGGCTGTCGATGAGCTCCAGCAATGGGGCTGTTCTGTGGCCCAGCAATCAGTGCCCAGCCACCAGGAGGTCACCTTTTTTATTATTATTTTTGCCTTTATAACTTTCTGGCTCCATTTCCATGATTAAACAGTTGGCAGAGCTGTGATTGCAGAGTGCTGCTGGCTGGAAGGAGCTCGTGGAGTGGCTGAAAGCTTTTCCAGGGAGTGGGAAAAGCTGGGCTGCACCTCCTGCTCTGTGGTCCAGGGATGTCCCACTGGCACAGCTGAGCTTCCCTGCCAGGAGCAAAGGGGGAAAGGCTCAACCACAGTCACAAATCTCATCCCAATGGCTCAGAATTCCCCAGTAGGATTGTTGCTTTTCCACTCCTGCCCCAATGTCTTGATAAACTTAAATAAACCGACCACAGAAAACAGGTGAAAATAAAGTTCCAACCATCAATGACACCCCATTAATTTACAGAGATTGTGGTTACACTGCCACAGATGTCCAAGAGCTGAAAGATTCACCCCAAATTTACCAAAGTGCCACTTTTCTGAGACCTTTCCTCACGCCTCAGCGCTGAGCTGGGAATAAATGAGGGCTCGAGACAAAATCATTTCTCTTCCCAGCCCACCCATCATTTATTTCCTCAGCCCCACTTTGCCAAAGCTGCTGTGCTTGAGACAAATTGTGTTTAATTAGGAGGAGGTGGAGACCTTTAGGCAACGCTCTTCAATCAAAGTGCCTGGAGGAGCTAATCATGGGAATGCTGGAGCAGAGGGGTGGGAGCTGCTCCTGCTGGTGACTGATTGTCAGAGGGAGGGCTGGGGAGCTCCAGCTCTGTAAATATCGAGCTCATCTGAGTATGAAATGACAAAAAAAAAATATAAAAAGTATGAAAAGCAGAGCAGTAATTTTACTGCCCTGAAAAGTACAATTATATTTTTTATGGTTGATACTTAGGAAGATGTTCAGCTACACACAGGAGTTTGTTGGAAATAATTTGTGGCGAGGTTTAGGGTTGGTTTTAGTTTAAAATCAGGGATTTGGGGTGTGGCATTCGGCGTGCAGGGTTGTTCCCAGGGCTGGGGATGGAAACAGTGCCTGGCTTTGATTTTTTTAATCAGGATTTATTTTCCCAGGGATGGAGGGACACAGGGAGTGGATCCCAGTCCCAGAGGGCAGGGCTGGGTGGGATTTGGGAAGGAATTGTTCCCTGCCCGGGCTCTGAGCTCCCTTCCCACCCGGCCCATTCTGGGATTCCATCACATCTAAAACCTTGGTGAAATTCGGGTTTTCACCCCTGCAGTGCTTCCCTGTTTCTGGGAGCTTCCCAAGCAGCTCCTTGATGGCAATTCTGGATTTTGGACTTTCACCTGACAGAGTGAGCCTTGCAGAGCCCAGCTTTTAAGGGGATTCTCTGCAACCCTGGCATTTTGAACCACTTTGAACTATTTTAACTATATTTAACTTTTCCATTGCAACCTGCATTGGGTTTGATTTTTTTCCTTAAATCTTTCCTTTGATTTACTGCTGTGTTTCCCCATTTTTATTTCCTCAAAGTGATGGTCAGACAAGATGTTCTCAGAGCTCTCTACCATTGTAGAACTGTGCTAATTGTGGAACTGTGGAATTGTGGAATTAATTGTGGAATTGTGGAATTGTGGAATTGTGGAATTAATTGTGGAATTCTGGAACTGTGGAGTTAATTGTGCAACTGTGGAACTGTGGAATTAATTGTGGAATTGTGGAACTGTGGAATTAATTTTGGAGCTGTGGAACTGTGGAGTTAATTGTGGAATTGTGGAATTAATTGTGGAACTGTGGAAATGTGGAGTTAATTTTGGAGCTGTGGAACTGTGGAGTTGATTGTGGAATTGTGCAACTGTGGAGTTAATTGGGGAATTGTGGAATTAATTGTGGAATTGTGCAACTTTGGAATTGTGCAACTGTGGAACTGTGGAGTTAATTGTGGAATTGTGGAGTTAATTGTGGAATTGTGGAGTTAATTGTGGAACTTTGGAGCTGTGGGGGGGTGCCAGCCCAGCCAGGACCTCCTGAATCACATCCCTGACAAAAAACTCCAAATCCCCCAACACACTGGGCTGCATTTAGCCAGGGCTCTGCACCTCTGCAGGCAGCCTGTGAATCCTGCACCTGTGGATCCTGCACCTATAAATCCTGCACTATAAATCCTGCACCTGTGAATCTGCACCTGTAACTCCTGCACCTGCAACTCCTGCACCTATAACTCCTGCTCCTGCAAATCCTGCACCTGTAAATCCTGCACCTGTAAATCTGCACCTGTAACTCCTGCACCTGTAACTCCTGCCCCTGTAACTCGTGCACCCAGCTGAACTCAGCTCTCTCCTCAGCCTTTTTTTCCTGAACATCCCCAGTTCTCTGATTGCTCCTCCTGCAGCAGCTCCCCAGGCCTTTGGTCACACACCCTGCCCCAAAAGGAAAGGTTTAAATTAAAAGCACTGTGCAAAAAGGGAAGGGTTTACTTTAAAACATTAAGATTAAATTAATGTTTTAATTTAACATTAAAAAAGAAAAAGCCAGGTGACTGCAAAGCACTTTCCATGTTGGGCCCCCACACCAAATTTACTTGGGAGTTTAATTTGTCTTTCATCCTTGCTTATTATCTCATTTCTTTGGCCTTCCATTAATCCATTTACTGAATAAATGTTTATTTGGTGCTTTATTTAATTTTTCCCCTGACCTTCACAGCTCCACGTGATCTGGGTGGGAGGCATGAGCTGCTGGAGTGGGGAGTAGCTCTGTGATGGGTTCAGTGTGCACTCCAAGCTCAGCAGAGCAGATTTAAAATGCCAAATCTGCTCCCAGATCAGAGTCTTTAGAGGTGTGAGAAGAAATATGGATGCAAAACAAACATTTTTTAATTCTTTATAAATATTAACATTCCATTGTGTTGCTGCACATATATTTGAGTCATAATTATAAATTCCACAGATTTCAGTGATCTGAATGCAATGATGCCTATCAGCCAGTGAATAGCAGAAAAATTAGCAGCGTTCTGATACAGCAGAAATCCTGATTTCTCTCAAACTGTGAGGCTCCAGAAATGCTATGGAAGCCAATTTCTGTGCTGGGAAGGACCATCTTCCCAGGAAATCACTACAATAATAACACCCACGATTTTCCCAGGTCAGATTGTATCACTCCTGCCATTTGGCAGAATCACACTGAGCAGCAGGGCTGCAGCTCTGTGCTTGTTTGGGGGTTGTTTTAATTAATGGACCTCTCAGATCCATTCCTTTTCTAATTCTATTTTGGAAATGCATCAGTGCTGTGACCTGCTCAGTGTCATTGTAACGAGACTTACAGACATCTTCAAGGAGGTTTGATTTAATTTCCTGGCTGTAGAGCCCAGATTAAAGAAGAGCTGGGTCAATTAGGAACGGAACAAAGCTCGTGCTTAAGAGGAAATCACTTAATCTGCACTCTGCGAGTCTGGAAAATTCTCCCCCTTCTACCATGTCACAGCTCCAGGTTTTCATGAGTATTCCACACTCATACATTCAATCCTGACCCTAGCAAAAAAAAAAGAAAATAAAAAACCAGTAGTTGTGGTGTTTGGAATCCAGGGTGAGTTCCTGGAGGTGATGGAGAGGGTTGTGCTCCCCTGAAGGAGGTTGTGCAGTTTTGTCCCTGATGGTGACCCCGAGGAGCAGCCCCTGACCCCTCTGTCCCTGTCCCCTCTGTCCCTGACCCCGCTGACCCCTCTGTCCCCTCTCTCCCTGTCCTCTCTATCCCAGTCCCCTCTGTCGCCACTGACCCCGC
>JAOTQP010000403.1:30386246-30396605 GCA_026413545.1 Cichladusa arquata | reverse complement strand
GTGAGGGATTTCTAGAATTGCCCTTGCAATGAGGGATTTCTAGAGCTGCCTTTGCAGTGAGGGATTTCTAGAACTGCCTTTGCAGTAAGGGACTTCTTTGCTCCCCCAAGCTGCACAAAATCCCTGTAACTACAGGCAAGAAAGGCTCCCCAGGCTGCCACAGCCTCTCATCATCCTGAGGAACAATTGGCTTTGCAAAGCAAGATCTGGGAAAAAACCCTCACTTTTGACCTTTAAAACAATGACAATGAATTCGGGTTGAAGTGTCCGTCAAGGGACTGGAGTAAAAATTCGGTTGTAGTACAAAATGGATTTTAACTAAATGTCAAATAAAATTTTATTGGAAACCATGGTGATACTTTGGATTAATGGCTTAAAGCACTTGAGTGGCTGCAGAAAGGAGCTGGGGTGATGTTCCTGGAGAGGGAGAAAAGGAGAATTGCTGCACTCAGGCTGGAGCGGGGGCTGGGGGGAGGCAGAGCAGCCTCACCTGGAGCTCAGGCAAAATGCAGAGGTGGCACTTGGGGACATGGGGAGCAGTCGGGCTCCAGGGGCTCAGAGGGACTTTCCAACCCAAATTAATCTGTGGGAATTAATGCAGAAGGGCTTTCCTGAACGTGTTCCTCACTCTAAGCCCCATCCAACCCGGCCTTGGACACTCCCATCCTCAGTGATCCTGGGATCCCGAGCCTTGGGATGTGTCCTGGCAGACACAGCTGGGTCTGGAGAGGGGGAGCACAGCTCCAAAGGACTCCTCACTCAGAAATCCTGGCAGAGGTGATGGGAGCAGCCCCTTACTGCCAGGACATGCTCTGTGCCCCAGTGCAGCAGGGTGTTCCCATCCCAGTGCACACAGGTACCAATGGCACCAGAGCCCCTCCCAGCAGACACAGCCTGGCTTCACTGAGAGGAAGAATTTCACTTCAGGAGCTTGTTGGGAATGAGGAAATAGAAAAACCTTATAAATTTGAGTGCTTAGCGAAAGATTTTGAAACCATAAGTGAAATAGAAATGATAGCAATTTTCGACTGTGGGGCTGAGAGCAACCATGTGAAGGTTTGAGGCCTCTTCCTTTGTTTAGATGATGCCAAATGCCACAAATACCAAAGAGCCAACAGACATCCTGTTCCAAGTATGGCAGGAAAGGTTTAGAGATAAGGTTTATAGATCAGAAAGCCATAAAACATGGTGATTATAGTGATTCCTATAGGTTGCATGCAAATATTAGGAAATTAGTATTTTGTAGCAGATTGGTTAATGGAAATTAGAATATTCAACATAAAAGAACACTTATTGTATTGTAAACGGGAAATTGCTCTCTTATTCTCTCTATTCCTCTCTCTTATTCTCTCTTACTCTCTCTCCCTCTCATACTTCTCTCTCTGTCCTGCTCTGAGTTGTGGCTGGCAGCCCTTAGCAGGACCCTTATACCCACGCCCTAACAATAAACTTCAAACTTCAAAACCAAAATACAGAAAGCTCCTGAGTCTGTCCTGACCACCGCCCACCCGACAAAAACCCCCCCAGGAGCTGCAGGAGAGCTGAGCAGCCTCAGCTTTCCGCCGTGGTTGTTATTCTGTGTGCGGCCCCTCACCTCCCTCCGTGCATCAGCTTCATCTGCACTTGCTAATTCCTGCCCGGCCTCGCTCTAATTCCCAGCGGCACTAATGAGGCTCCCAGCACATCTCCCAGCCAGCACTAAATTATATTAACGAAGCATATTTAGAGTATTCTCAAATTGTTTGTCAAAGCTGCTGCTAAAAGATAAGGAACTGAAATCTCGGAATACAAATGACTCAATGTAGACTAATTCCAGGATATGATCATGATTTACATCAACACAGCCTCGGCTCGCACGAGGTCGGATTCAATTTTTCTGAACAAGAGATAAATTGAACCTTTCGCAGGAATAAAAATAAAATGCATTTCAAGGTGATTTTTAAACTTAGTCCGTAAATTATTGGCCTGGAATCTTTATTGTGCACGTTTAACTCGCAGTCATTATATAAATGCTTGCATTCTATAAATATTCATTACGCAGCCCTGTTATGTAAATCCAGCAAATCTCCCCACTCAGCGTTACAGGGCTGCGGGTTGTAATCTCCAAATCTGTATTGTTGAAATGTCACCCGAATAAATTGCAGGTATTACTTATTTTGTTCTGACATTTCCCAGCAAAGTGCAGCATCGATAGTTTGGGGATGGAGGCAGAATGTTAAAGGATGAAGTTCTGCCGGGGACCCGCTCCAGCTTCAGCCCTGCTGTGTCCCACCTGGTTAAAGCTCTGCTGCCAGCAACACTCAGAAATATTCTGATTTAATGTTCCTCTTTACCAAAATTCAGGGCTGTGCATCAAAATTCTCTCCCATTTGGTTTTGACAGAAGTTTGCCCCGGGAGGTTCCCCAGCTGCGGGAGGAAGGGGATGCTCAGGGCAGGCAGTGCATTGGAGGAGAAGGAGGGGCAGTTTGGGCAGAGATTGGGATGGAATTCTTCCCTGGCACAGGGAAAGGTGCCCAGAGCGGCTGTGGCTACCCCTGGAAATGTGGGAGGTGTCCCTGCCCATGAACAGTGGAATGAGTTGGAATTTAAGATCCCTTCTAACAACCCATTCCAGGATTCTGGCACCTCTGGTT
Source organism: Cichladusa arquata (assembly GCA_026413545.1). NCBI lineage: Eukaryota > Metazoa > Chordata > Aves > Passeriformes > Muscicapidae > Cichladusa > Cichladusa arquata. The sequence goes on along the minus strand of JAOTQP010000403.1, from coordinate 30,393,971 downwards.
GCTCCCAGCTTCACATTCTCCAGTCCTTCCCTGCTCTCTTTCCTTTTTCTCACAGTTTTATCTCCATCATTCCTGGTCATCAGCAATTTTCCCCAAACAGGAGGGCGGCCTGGATGGAGGGATAAAGCTGCATTTGGAGGAGCAGGGCTCCAGAAACTGTGAATGAAAGCAGATTTTCCCATGTGGAATGGAAGGCAGGTCCTTGGCACCAGGACACTCGGTGTTCATTGCATCCACCAGCTCAGAACACTCCTGTCCTTTGAGGGAGGAGCAAGGAGGGATTTAGCAAAGCCTCCCTAAATCCCGAGGAGCAAACGCAGCTCGAGCTCTGACAGAGACTCGGCTCCTCCTGCCCCAGAGCCACGCCTGACAGACACGAGAAGGGCTTTGCTGGAGTGCAAGTGCTCCAAACCTGGATTTCCAGCCTGCAAATCCTGAACTGACATGAATTATTATCAGATTTCCAGGGCTTTGCCTGTGTACAGAGGGTGAACTCTTAAAATCTCTCTCTCCTGCTTACAGATGGGTATAAAGCTGGAAGTTTCAGAAGAAAGTTTTTGGCTGGTTTCTCTTTTCTTGCTGACTCCCAAACAGATATTTTGGGGAGGTTGTTTTGCCCCAGCTCCCCCCAGGTGTGCCCTGTGGGATCTCTGAGCAGGAGGAGCTGCTCTGCTCTGCTCCCACCTCCCCATCACACAGAGAGGCTGCTCCAGAACTGATCACCTTGTGGGAAGGGTCTCACTGGGAACTGCACCTTCCTGCCTCTGCAGTTCCAGGTTCAGCTTCCAGGGGCTTCCACAGCCCAGCAGGGACCTCCTTCCTCAGGATGCTTGGGCCCAGAGAGCTCAAACCCAGGATTATTTTCTCCTGGGTCAGGGAATGCTGCAATGGTTGGGTTGGGTCAAAGAATCCTGGAATGTTTGTGTTGGGAGGTGCCTCAAATCCCATCCAGCCATGGCAGACACACCTCCCACTGTCCCAGGCTGCTCCAGCCCCAATGTCCAGCCTGGCCTGGGGCACTGCCAGCTGCTCTGCTCTGTGACACCCATCAGGGACAAACCACTCTGGTGTATCTTGGGGTGTATCTTGTTGAGTTTCCCTGTGGGAATGAGTCAGGAGAAAACCTTTGGTGAGCTCCAGGAATTTGAGGGGGTTTCAGCTCTCCTGGGTCTCCTGCAGCTTCCCTTGGGTGTGTGTTGAACTCTGCTGTGCAGATGTTGGATTCCAGCTGTTCTGTGCTCAGCCTGCAGTAATTCCTTTGTGTCCTTGTTCCCTTCCAGCCAAGCCCTTTGAGAGTGGGCAGTACCTGGATATCTATGGAATTACCAGAGACCAGGCTGGCGAGTACGAGTGCAGCGCAGAGAACGACGTCTCAGTGCCAGACGTGAGAAAAGTAAAAGTGACAGTGAACTGTAAGTGCTGTTTTTGTCATCCCTCGGTGTGCTGGAGGAGGAGCAGAGCCTGCAGCAGCAAACTGGAGCTGCTGGGGCTGTCAGGGGCTCTGTGGGGCCACCTGGGTGCCACCAGGAGCTCGAGGTGCAAGCTCTCGTTTTTGGGTGATGATCTGAGCGGGCTCTGTGGATGCTGGGCTGAGCCCTGCCTGGTTTATCTCGTGGTAAATCTTGTGAGTGGAATGGGATGATAAACTCTCTTGGTCACTCAACGGGGACTGATGTCCAGGGCAGTGTGAGCTGTTCCTCAGGGTAGCTGGGGTCTGTGCAGTGCACTGCAGGTGCAGGTGACACCTGCAGCTCTGACCTGCTGGCATTGCCACTGCAAGGAGATGCTCTCAGCTTGGGTCTCAGTCTGATTTAGCACTCAGAACACGTGAGGAAACACAGGCAAGACAATGTGAATAATTTCTGTTGTTCATTCTAACAATTTTCTTTGGTTAACTTCAATTACCCAGCGTGTAATTTGTTTCTGGTTCTGGAGTCGCTGTGGCAGCTTTATTGGTCACAAATATGAGATGTCAGCGTTGTGTCTCCCCCAGGGACCTTGTCCCAGCTGGTGTGGGCAGCAAAGCCCCTCATCCCCTGTCACTGGGGGCATTCACTGCTGTCTCTGGGGGCATTCACTGCTGCCCAGCCTGTTGTTGCTCACGTGGCACCAGAGCTCCTTGGGCACGTGGGGACAGTGCAGTGACGCTTCTGGAAGAGCTGGATTGTGCTCCAGGGCACATGGGGACAGTGCAGTGACACTTCTGGAGGGGCTGGATTGTGCTCCAGGGTTCCTTGGGCACATGGGGACAGTGCAGTGACACTTCTGGAGGGGCTGGATTGTGCTCCAGGGTTCCTTGGGCACGTGGGGACAGTGCAGTGACGCTTCTGGATGGGCTGGATTGTGCTCCAGGGTTCCTTGGGCACATGGGGACAGTGCAGTGACGCTTCTGGAAGAGCTGGATCCTCTCTGTGTGCCAGGGCAGTGCCCTGTGCTGCTCTTTGTCCCAGTGCAGCCACCTGGGCCAAGCTGGGAGTGTCCTCATGGATGTACTGGTATCGTGTCACATTCAGGCAAACTTCTGGAATATGCAGAGTAATTTATTTTATTTTATTTTTTTTAACAACTTCTCCCAGCTCCAGAGTCTCATGGCAGCAGTGTGGAGCTGGGCTGCGGCTGCAGCTGTGCCAGCATGTGCACATGGCTGGTTTGTCACAGTCAGCTCATTGCTCACACTGGGCTGGGGACGTGTCCCCAGCAGCTGAGCTCAGAGCAGGAGCTCTGCAAACATCTGTCTGCAGTCACTGCTTGTAAGGAATTTACAGCAATTTATTTTCAAGTTTAAATCTCAAAGTTGTTAATGAAAGAAAATGAGAGGAAGCTCCTCTGGCTGGGCAGTTTCCTCTGTCAGATGTTCTCCAGCCCTGTTGTTCTTTAAAGCCATCTGTTCATTTCCATAGCAAACTGGTAAGAGCCAGGATTTCTCCCTGTGAATTCCATCCTTTCACCTGGTGCTGTGCACGTGGGGCAGGGCTGGGGGAAGGTGGGACTCGGTGTCTTGGAGGGGCTTTTCCAACCTAAACCATCCCGTGAGTTCTGTTCCTCTGCTGCTGCTCTCCCCCACCCCTGGTGGCATTCCATGGTGGATGGGGCTCCTGGTGGCATTCCAGGATTGTGCTCCTGGTGGCATTCCATGATTGTACTCCTGGTGGCATTCCAAGATTGCATTCCTGGTGACAACCCATGACCCAATTCCTAGTGACATTCCAGGATTGTATTCATGGTGACATTCCAGAATTATATTCCTGGTGGCTTTCCATGATTGTATCCCTGGTGGCATTCCATGATAAATGGTGCTCCTGGTGGCATTCCATGATTGTGCTCCTGGTGGCATTCCATGATTGTATTCCTGGTGGCATTCCAAGATTGCATTCCTGGTGACAATCCATGACCCAATTCCTAGTGACATTCCAGGATTGTATTCATGGTGGCATTCCAGGATTGTAATCCTGGTGACATTCCATGATTGTGCTCCTTGTGACATTCCATGATGGATGGTGCTCCTGGTGACATTCCATGACCCAGCTCCTGGTGACATTCCAGGATTGCATTCCTGGTGACATTCCATGATAAATGGTTCTCCTGATGGCATTCCAGGATTGCATTCCTGGTGACATTCCATGATAAATGGTGCTCCTGGTGGCATTCCATGATTGTGCTCCTGGTGACATTCCATGATGGATGATGCTCCTGGTGACATTCCATGACCCAGCTCCTGGTGGCATTCCATGGCTCCACTCCTGGTGGAATTCCAGGATTGTATTCCTGGTGGCATTCCATGGCTCCACTCCTGGTGGCATTCCAGGATTGTATTCCTGGTGGCATTCCAGGATTTTATTCCTGGTGGCATTCCATGGCTCCACTCCTGGTGGCATTCCAGGATTGCATTCCTGGTGGCATTCCAGGATTTTATTCCTGGTGGCATTCTATGATAAATGGTGCTCCTGGTGGCATTCCAGGATTGTACTCCTGGTGACATTCCACGGTACCACTCCTGGTGCAGGGCACTGTTAGCACGTGGATATTCACGGCACGGAGCCGCGTTCAGTCTCCTGGGCAGAGACAGGAGAATGATCAGGTTTAAATGACTTTGTGAAATTCCAGTTTCTTGGCTGGGCAGCTCCCAGCCCCCCACAAACAGGGAGCTCCCAGGACACGTGTCACGGCTCTAATGACTTCTGGGGGGTTCATTACACTGCTTGATGCACCATAATCTACATTTTCTATTTAATTTATGTCTCTCCTCCCTAATTCCCCTTTGAAAAGGGGTGGCTTGAGAATCTGGCTGAATTCCAAACAGATGTGGGGGTGCAGAAAAGGAGAGAAGCCACTGAAGCTGCTGCTGGGTGCTGAAGGAATGCTCCACCAAATCAAGTTAAAACAGATAAGACGTAATCCAATTTCATTTCACAAGTAAATCCTATTAGCATTTTCCATTACATTTTGTAAAGCAAACACTGATTTATAGATTATAATATCGAACCCTGCTTTGAATGAACCAGTGTGTGGATTTAGTGTGTCATCTGGAAGCTGGGCTGAAACTCTCCACTGTCACTTCACTCGTCCTCCCCTGCTCTATTACTGACATGCTTGAAGAATATTAAAGGCAGCTGCTAAATCCCAGAATTTCCAGTAGAGCTGAGGCCGCAGCGAGAGGATGAGGAATGGGATGTGCTCCTCAGGAAACTGGCATTGATTTGCATTTATTTCAAGGTGTCAGCTGTCTAAATAAATAGCAAATGTGGATTTAAAGTGGAGAGGCATTGTGGAATTCCCTTTTCTCAGGATAACACTCGCTAAGGGTCCGTCTGCCTGTGCTTGTACCTTGGACAGCTCCGGCAGAGCCGGAGTCTGCCCGTGGTTGTACCTTGGACAGCTCCGTCAGAGCTGGAGCTTTCAGGCTCGGCTGGATCAAGATCCAGCGGCTCTGGGGAGGGAAAAGACATTTTTGAGCTCGTTCCTGGGTGGTTTTGTCCAGTTTTCAGGTGACTTTTCCCATTTCTCGGGATGATTTCAGGGTTCTCATCCCTGGCTGTGGCATTACTGAGCCCTCCCCAGGCCCAGGTGAGCAAGACTGGTGCCCAGGTGCCCAGGACAGGTGCCCAGGTGAGCAGAACTGGTGCCCAGGTGCCCAGGACAGGTGCCCAGGTGAGCAGAGCAGCAGCAGAATTTTTCAGATTCCGTGTGCCCCCCTGAAGGCAGAATTAAGCCCAGCTCAGCTGATCTGGTTGTGTTCAAACCCAGCTGCTGCCCTGCAGCTCCACAGTCCGTTCCTAAGGAACCTGCTGCTCCTCCCCTCATCACCCAGGTGCTTTCACACCTCTTCTCACCTGAGCAGCATTCCCATGGGCATTGTTTCCCATTAATTTGGGAAATAAAGGGGCTGGGTGTCCCTCCCTGGCTGCTCCTGTGCCTGACAGAGCTTCACCTAGGCTGTGGCAGCTCCTCAGCACTCACACTGCAGCCCTGCATTTCCTTAACTCAGCTTTTTAATAAGTTTTTGAAGCTCTTCAGGCTGATTTTGTTTGTATCAGTTTGGTTTATCCAAGCAGTCACTGCATTATTCTTCCCTTGCCTTAACCTGGAATACAAAACGAAGGATTGGAGTCACTGAATTGGTGAATGTTCGGAATGATCGTGTCCCAAGCCTGACAGAGCCCAAGGGCTTGGAAATGCTCTCAGAAGGAGGGTGGGGTGTCCTGTGCAGGGCTCAGGCTTGGATTCCACGATCCTCAGGGATCTCCTCCAGCCCAGCAGCCTCTCTGATTTAACCCTTTCCTTTTCACCCACGTGTTTTCTGTTCTTCAGCAAACCATCTCCCTTTGGGGGGCTTTATTCCCAGCTTTATCGGGTTGTCCCGTGCCTCTGGACCCTGGCTCTGCGTGCTGGGAGCAGATCCCGCATTCCCTGGATTCCCTGGGTCATGGCCCTGCTCAGTCCGGAGCAGAGGGACCCTGGATGGACATCCCAGCCCTCCCAGGGGTTTCCATCCATCCCTGTGGGGTCTGGGGAATGTTCCAAAGGCAGAGCCTGTGCGTGCCCCTTCCATCCCGCTGGGATGCTCGGATGAGGAATTTCTCGGGGTTTTTCTGGTGCAGGAATGTGCGAGTTCCTCGTCAGGAATTTTAAGTGGGGTGTTTGTTTTCGCTTGGCCAGCCCGGGTTGTGCAGAACAGCTCCCCTCATTAGCATTTCTCCCCTCATTTGCATTTCTTCGAAGGCTCCTCGCTGTTGCTATGGTGTTTTGCATAACATTATGGATAATACTCCGATTTTACTTTGAAATCAGACATCCTGTACAAGCCACGCCGGCCTAATTATAACTGCAACCTTAAATCTCCTGGGGAAAAACACTCCAGGACTTCAGGGCTGGGTGGGGCTGCCAGTCCTGGACGTGTCCCTGTGACTCTGCTTTTCCTGAAGTGTCCTGTGCGACTCATTCCTCACCTAGGATCTGCATTTCCTTGGCAAGGTTTGGAGTCTGGGTTCAAGCAGGAAAACTGCCTCAGTTAAATTATTAAATGTGAAGACAAAGCCCACATATTTTCTGGAGGTCTCAGTCCTCCTCTGCTTTGGCAGCAAGTATAAAATTGCTCAGAGCAATTTAATTTTAATTTCCACTTTCCTCTAATAAAAGGGAGGGGAGGAGGGGGCTTCTCTTGAAGCAGGAATCAATAACTGATTCTTTCTGGTTTTAATAGCTACTGATTTGCAGCTCCATCTTTATATCCCTGACTAAGCTGAGGAACTGGGGCTAAGGTCAGCATTGGCTTTAGGAGCTGAGGGGACAGCACAGCCCTGGTGGAAATTTGGGTTTAAATCAACCCAGCAGAGCTGGGTTTGGCTGCAGCCACCAGCTGAGGGCTGCCAGAAAATATCTCAGGTGAAACCAGTGTGAATAACAGGTTTGGGTTATTGGTTTTTTCGGGTTTTTAACATAAAATAAAGGTCTTTGGAGAATTTCTGCAACCCCATAAACTGGAGGTTTTTTTCATGCATAATGTCACCATTTGGGGGTTTTTTCTGCTTTTTGGTTTTGTCTTGTTATTTTTGGTCACCATTAGGACTAAATTGTTTTTTAGCTAATTTGCAAGCTGGTCTCATCACTGGGAGCCTATCTGAGTTATATGATGTCCTATCTCACAGCAACACAAAGAAAAACAGCTCATACCAACCTGATAAGAGCTGCTCTGACAATTAAAGCCACCTCCATTGCTCGGTGAGGAAAGAATGTTGCTGCTTTCAAGAAAATATTTCCTTTCACTGGTGGGGAAAGAAACCTCTTGTAAAGTAATGGTTGTCATTTTATGTCCTTCAGGTGTTTTTATTAACATTTCAGAAGCCAGATTAAAACAATATAGCTCAGGTTTGAGACTGGAGTGCAATTTGGCTCTTAAATTAATATTGATTTCTTTGGAGGGGGCGGGGGGATGGTTTGTGTAGAGGTTCTGCAAACTCTGCATGGTTCCTGCAGATTGTGTATTTCTTTTGGTTTGGGGTAAATTTGGGAGAAAATTTTTGAATGGGGTTTTTTTTTAGGAAATAGATGCTGGACAGGGACAAGGACAGGGACAGGGACAGGGACAGGACAGCCAGTGCTGCTCTGCTCAGGATCCCAGGACCTTTGATGCCTGGAGAGGCTCCCTGGAACAGAATTAAATAAAGCAGGGATTTATTAAAACCCTTCCAAGGATTCACCTTGGGCAGTGCAAGAGCCTGGCTGTGG
>JAOTQP010000403.1:30354574-30366857 GCA_026413545.1 Cichladusa arquata | reverse complement strand
ATTTGGGCATGGCTGAATTTGCTTGTAGGAACATTAGACCACAATCCACGCCATCCTCAATTCCACTGCCATCCAAATCCCATCCCATCCCATCCCATCCCATCCCATCCCATCCCAGTGACCTTTCCTTCCATGGGGCAGCCCCACAGTTAATCCCTCAGCAGTAGATTTTCCCTCAAAGGGGGACAGTTGATGGACAGAAAAAGGGATTTTCTTCCTGGGATCTCCTGTGCTGGAGGAGCTTTGGAGCAGCAACTCTGAGCCTGTAAGGATCCCCTTCACTTCCCTTTTGTATTCCCTCCCTTTGGCTTTATTTATTTGTTTTATCTCCAGCTTCCTTTCCTGTAGAGATCTCAGCCTCCTCTTTCTTCCTTTTCTTCCTCCTTTTCTTATTCATGCCTTCAAAGGCACCTTTGGCAGAGAGAGGAGACAATCTCACAGAAACTTCTTCTTTGTTTTCAGGCTTGTTCAGAAAAGGAGCAGGAGTGAGGGGCCAGAAACCACCCAGTGTGAGAAGCTGAGGAGAGCTGCTCCTGCTGCTGCTGGGATGGCAGGGGAGCCTTATCTGGCCTTGCACAGCAGCAAGGAGAGCCCCAGCCCTGTGAAGTGCAATAAGGAGCCCAGAGCCTAATGGAAAAATCATTTGCTCGTAGCATTTAATTAAATATGTAAATGTATGAACGGCCCTGAAATCATCAAATTAAAAGGCAGAGCTGTCATGAATTTTGATTCTGTTTCCTCCACGGGCTTTCCCTGCACCGTGCCCCACTCGCTGTGCCTTTAATCAGAGGTGGCACCTGGGGACAGCTGAGCCTGTCCTGGGGGTGTGACGCACACAGGGGCTGCTTTCATTCCCTGCACATCCAGAGAAGGAATTCCTGCTGCTGCTGCTGCACAGGGAGCTGTGAGGGCTCTGCTCCTGCAGGGAGCCCAGCACACAGCAGGACACACAGGCTGTCACCGTGTGTCACCGTGTGTCACCATCCCCTCAACCCCAGCGGAGTCGTGATGGTTCGAGGGTGCAAAAGACAAAAGCAAGAGACTCGAGTTTTACACAGCAGAAAGCAGCAATGCAGTTTATTTCGTGTCAACAGTTCAGTTTTGCAATAGAATAGAGAGAGAGAAAGAAGTAAAGGAAACAAAGTAAAAGGAGAGAGAGAGAGAGAGAAAGCATGGGATACAGCTACCAACAGACGGGACGCATCCTCGTGGTTGTCTGACAATAGACGTGTCTTCAATCCACTGGGGAGAAAGAGATCTCAGAGTCTCTTTAGGAAAGTCACTTTTTACAATCCTTTTCCAAAGCCAGTGACCTCTGGCCAAAAGGTGGGGAGACCTTTGGGCTATTGTATGTGGAGATCATTGCTCCAACAAACAGGTGCTGGAACAGGGCGCTATGAGCAGCACCCTGCTGAGAGCAGCACCATGGCAGCACCAGACACAGCTACAGACAGTCCTGGGCAAGCACCAGGCACAGCTACAGACAGTCCATGGCAGCACCAGGCACAGCTACAAACAGCCCTGGGCAAGCACCAGGCACAGCTACAGACAGTCCTGGGCAAGCATCCACCTTGGCCAGGCCAGAACTCAGGTCCAGAGTGAGTGATGGGGTCCAGGGTCTCAGTCTCTGATGATGGTCATGAGGCAGATCAGAGAAACTTCAGACTGACTCTTACAGGGGGCTCAGGGAGTTGTGGCTGTGCCAGAAATCCTGGCTGAGCCCACCCTGCCGTGGCACAAGGAGTACAGCCACAGCTTCCTGCTCTGAGTGGCAACCGCGGGGCCCCAAGGGGCCACCGCCAGCCAAGGGCAGAGATTCCCCAGCACAGGGCCAGGAACACCCTGAGCTGGAGAGCTGGGATGGGCCAGAGCTCTGTCCCACCTCGGTCTGTCAGTCCTGGTGCAGAGAACTGAAACCTCTCGGAAAAGACAATGACGAGTGTCAGTGGCAAAGCACTGGGCGCTCAGCCAGGAGTGCCCAAGATGGGCACCTTGGAGAGCTCAGAGATTGCCCAGGATGGGCACCTTGGAGAGCTCAGGATGGGCACCTTGGAGAGCCTGGGAGATTGCCCAGGATGGGCACATTGGAGAGCCCAGGATGGGCACCTTGGAGAGCCCAGAGATTGCCCAGGATGGGCACCTTGGAGAGCCCAGAGATTGCCCAGGATGGGCACATTGGAGAGCCCAGGATGGGCACCTTGGAGAGCCCAGGAGATTGCTCAGGATGGGTCTCCTTGGAGAGCCCAGGAGGTTGCCCAGAAATTCTCTTTGGAGAGCCCAGGAGGGTGCCCAGGATGGGCACCTTGGAGAGCCCAAGAGGTTGCCCAGAAGCTCCCTTGCAGAACCCAGGAGGTTGCCCAGAAATTCTTGCAGAGCCCAGGAGGGTGCCCAGAGGGTCTCATTCATTGCGGAGCCCAGGAGGTTGCCCAAGATGGGAACCCTGGAGGGCTCATGGTGTTGCCCAGAAATTCTCCTTGGCGAGCTCAGGAGGTTGCCCAGGATTAGCACCTTGGAGACCCCAGGAGAGTGCCCAGAAATTCTCCTTGCAGAGCCCAGAAGGGTGCCCAGGATGGGTCTCCCAGGTGATTTAGGAAGGATTTTTATCTGTGCCTCATTAGAGTTTCACTGCTGTTGAATATTCACCCACCTGCTGGTGGATCCAAAGGTGCTCGTGGTGGATTTCTGCTGCTGCTCTGTTCTGATGGTGATAAAAGAGAGACAAAACCCTGGGTGCATCCTACACATAAAGATATTCCTCACTGAGTGGAAATGCAGAGTTGCTCAAATCCCACAATTATTGCCTTCCAGCCATGAAATCTCCTCCTGAACGTACTCCCCATATGATGAATGTTGTCAAGAGGTTCTAAATTCCTGCAGGAGAGATGTAACAGGCAGAAAAGAACAGGGAGCCTTTGCTGCCATTTATTTAATATTTGAGGCATCATTACCAAAGTGGGAACAATGTTACACTTATTTTAAATGGGAAATGCAAGTGAAAACAAAGGAATATTAAGCCAGAAGGAGCTGGAGCTTGGTGCATTTGCAATTCAGAGCAGGTAGAAGGAAGGTCTGGCTTCATTTGAACAGAGAAGAGCTGAATCTGTCTCTGAGCTGCTGCCAGGATTTTTTCCATCTTAAATCATGAGGTGCCTTGTAGCCACCCTTGAAAAGCACTTTGAGAGGCAGAGGTTGAAAATGTCATAGAAGTACCAAGTGCACTGGTGCAAATCATAAAAACAGATGTTCTCCATCATGAAAGAGAGGGGATGTGGGAAGCAGGATGGTCTGGGAGAAAATATGGAAATCTGGGTCTGCTCCTGACCTCGGGAGGGAAATGGGGGATGCTGGCTCAGAGGTTTGGCTCAAGGGCCAAGCTGAAATATCTTATTTTGTACTGTGATTGTTTAATGCAGGCAAAACAAGGAGAGCTGTTCTAAAGGTACTGATCTGGATTTTAGTTGGGAACGAGGATCATTTGGTGAAGTTTCCCCTTTGCCTATAATTTACATTAATATTATCTAGAAGCATTATCCCTTTAAGAAAACAACAACAACAAAAGAGTAATAGCAATTCTCAGGGTAGCAACTCGTTAAGTGTGGACTCCTTCATCCTCCAGCGAGAATTTTTTCCTGTGAAACTCTTGCATTTCGTTTTGCTGGCAGTGAGAGTGGACCATATGTGCTGGTTCAGGTGTGTGCGAGGGAGCTGCGAGCTCTGGAAGCAAATGCAGGGTTAGGGGAAGTTCCATTTGCTGCTTGAGGGTGTTAAAACAGGATTGCTGCCTTATTTCAGGGCGGGCTGCAGTCTGTGCTGCCCTGCTGGGACAGGGTCTGAGGGGAGCAGTGGCCTCGTGATGGGGGGATTTGAGAGAAACATTTTGGGGGAAACCCCTCGGGTGTGCAGGGGCATGGGAGGGGGATCCCAAATTCCCCAGTGTGACCCCACTGGCCAGCATCCCTGGGGGCTCAGTGGCCACTGGCCGCTCTCTGCTCTCAGGGTGGGTTTTTTAACAGAAATGTTGCAGCAGAGTTGGAAAACCTGTGGGTTTTTCTTTGCACATCCCCACATAACAAACCTAATGCACATAATATCCATAATGCACATAATATAGATAAATGTGATGATGTTCCTAAATGACAGCAGCTGTGCACAGCTGGGGACCTTTCTCAGGGACAGGGCTGAGCCCAGTCTCCATTACTGGGATCTGCATCCAAGTGCACAAACCCCAGAGCAGAAGGAGAAGGATTCTTTCCTTTCCCCTGGAGGGGGCTCTGGCTCTCTGTGATCCATCAGGGAAAGTGTTTGAAGTGTGGGATCCCTGATAAGAGGCACCTTTTTAAGAAAGCCTTACCATCCACAGGAAGCATCCTTGTCCTTTCCTAACAGCTGCCAGGGAAATTGTATTTTACATGGCTGGTTCTCTGATCCAGAGGTGTTACTGATGTCCAGGCATATACAGAATCCTTGGACATACTGCCAGTAACTACAAAAAAATGCAAATAATTGTGAAAAGCTGCCCAAGAGTGACATTTGGAAGGAGAAGAAGCCTTGTGAGAGGGGTGTGCTGGTATTTTCTGTGCTGATTTCATCACACAGGGACTGAGCAAGCACCTGACTGTGCCCTCCTGTTAGTGCCACACGTTTGGGATCTTGTCTCTGGCATTCCAGAGGCACCAGACCGTGCCCTCAATCTCCATCTGTTGCTTGCCTTGTGTGCTGGTTCCTACACGGAGATTCCTAATTAAACTCCTGTGTTAATATTCCCAATCCATTGGCTGAGCATTGGAAACATAAATTAAGTGAATATTGTCCCCCAAAAATGCAAATGGGCTGGGTATAAATGGTTCTCAGTGGTTCCTCAGTGGCACCAGGATCAGAAATGTAAATAAAGTGAATATTGTCCCCCAAATGTAAATGAGCTTGGTGTAAAGGGAGGGCAGGTTTTGTTGCAATAGTAAAGCAGGCAGGACTCAGTTCTTCATGCGGAAAAGCCACTCTTTAATGTCATAGCATATTTTTATAGAATTTTCACGGCTTCGTGTGAAACTTTAATTGGTTCATAACTTTCTTGCCACTCCATTCATTGGTTGGTAAATGGCATTTTACACATCCATCAAATCTCTGTGTTCCTAGAGTGTTTCCATATTTTCTTCACTGATCCTCATGGGATAGATTTCTTGTTTATTACAGGTGTGAGCATTTCTCTTACCAGAATAGGTATCTGTGCTGACTGACATTCATTATGATTTTTTCACATCTCCTGCAGGATTTCTGCCCTGGATCCTGAGCTGGGTGTGGGCAGGCTCATCAGGAATTTACACAGACTTCATTAATTAATGCCCTGTTCACAAAGTTCAGTGTCATCCTTAAACTCAGCAGTTTCATTTTATTGACTGAGGAATCACATCTCAGTGCCTTTGGGTATGTGTCAGGCTTCTGCTCAGTTTTAGCTCGACAGCTCTGCCTGGCCCACCAAATCTGACATTTCTGGAGAGAAATACTCTCTCCTGGGAAATTCCCTTTGTGTCCACAGTTTCTGCTGTTGTCCAATTACCTAAGAAAGATTTTGCTATTTTATCTCTCAAATGGCAGCCTGGAAAGCAAATCAAATTTCAATTTGCATAGCTCTGTCTCAGCCAGGCAGGCTGGTCTGCACCAGAAAACATAAAAAAGTGTGTGTAGGTACATATATATATTTATAAACTGAAATGAAAATTCCTGTTCTCATTAGGAGCCTGCTGAAAGCCCACTGCAGTCAGAGGACAGTTATTGATTTAATCAGGTTTGGATCCAGCCCAGGGTCTCCTGGAGCCATCCCTGTGCCTGGAGCTCTTTTTTCCTTCATCCCTTCATCAGGAGAGGAGATCCTGATCCAGAATGGATCCTGGACATGGACCCAGCTCCTGGAACCCAGGGCAGCAGAGCAGCAGGGCTCCAGATCCATGGAAACCCTGCTGGGAGATCCAGGAACATTCAGCCTGGGCCTTGGGATGGAAATGTTCTGCTTGGAGATCCTGTTCCCAATGAAACTGGAATGGGAAATTCCTGTTCCCAATGGAATTGGAATGAGAAATTACTGCTCCCAATGGAATTGGGATGGGAAATTCCTGTTCCCAATGGAATTGGAATGGGAAAATCTTGTTCCCAATGGAATTGGGATAAGAAAATCCTGTTCCCAATGGAATTGGTATAAGAAATTACTGTTCCAAATGAAACTGGAATGGGAAATTCCTGTTCCAAATGGAATTGGGATGGAGCACTCCTGCTCTCAATGGAATTGGGATGGGAAATTCCTGCTTCCAATGGAATTGGGATGGGAAATTCCTGTTCCAAATGGAATTGGGATAGAGCACTTCTGCTCCCAATTGAATTGTGATGGGAAATCTCTGTTCCCAATGGAATTGGAATGGAGCATTCCTGTTCCCAATGGAATTGGGGTGGGAAATCTCTGCTCCAAATGGAGTTTGGATGGAAAATTCCTGTTCCCAATGGAATTGGGATGGGAAACTCCTGCTCTCAATGGAATTGGGATGGGAAACTCCTGCTCTCAAGGGAATTGGGATGGGAAATTTCTGTTCCCAATGGAATTGGAATGGGAAATTCCTGTTCCCAATGGAATTGGAACGGAGCATTCCTGTTCCCAATGGAGTTGGGATGGGAAATCCCTATTCCAAATGGAATTGGAATGGAGCGTTCCTGTTCCAAATGGAATTGGGATGAGAAACTCCTGTTCCCACTGGAATTGGAATGGAAAATTCCTGCTCCCAATGGAAAACAGCTCTGAGAGCTCACAGCTGTGCCTAGTGGGGTTCCCAGACCGAGGAAAGCCCTCCCTGCTGTCCTGTGTCCCTCTGGGAGAAGCAGCAGAGCTGAGCCTGATCCTCCCTCCCAGGCAGGGCTGGGGGAGCCTCCGGAGCACAGAGAGGCAGAGCTGGACTCATCCCTTCACAGAGAATCAGATAAACGGCCAAATCCCCCAGTGGTGTAAGTCATAATAATTCTGTTAAGTGGTGGGTTTGAGCTTCTTCCATATGGATGCCAACTGCTGCTCCAGGTAACAATTACTGAGAGTTATGAAGGAATTTTCTCTAAATCCATTTTCCAGCTAGAGCTTTATTATGAGTTATATGACAATAAGTGACTGAGATGGGATGAGGCAGAAATAACCCGTTTGAGCAAGGCCAGGAACACAAGTTTCTCCTTCACATTTAGCAGAAATGTAAAGGCTTGAGAATGGATCAGGAAAAATGAAACAAAAATCAAACAGAAGCCCTGGGGTCTTTGCTGTGGGTTCTTGCTGAGGTTGCCCCCATGCTCTGGTGTGTTCCATTTGTGTTTAGTCACCAGTTTTGCAGTCACCCACAGCCCATGGGGTTCAGACTGCTTCTTACCCACCTGGTTAAATCAGAGGGGTTGAAATGTGGCCAAATCTTCATCTCAAGTTAATTATCACAAAGTCCTGGAATATCCTGAGTGGGGAGGGACCCACAGCGATCACTGATCCAACTCCTGGCCCTGCACAGACCTCCCACAGTCCCACCCTGCCCCTGAGAGTGTTGTCCAAATAATGATTAAAACATCCCAGGTCATCCATTTAATTTAGGATTTTATCAGGATTTTATAATAATTTAATACCCTGCCTGTGCTCCCCTCAGGGGGAGAAGTGCCCATGGTCAGAGCTCACTGTAACTCCAGTTTCTTCTCAGAGAAGAAAACCTCAAAGTAGATTTTAAAAAATTGAAAATCCAAATAATACCTTGTGTAACAAATGGGATGGAGACAAGAAGTGCTATAAATAGCACTATAAATAATGATACAAATACATTTTACCGCTCAGCCTGGAACACAAAGTTCAGCCTGGCCTCAAAACTTGGGGAGGAGGGAGGGAGGAGGAGGCTCAGCAAGGGGAGATAGGAAACAGAGGATGGAACAATCCCCAAGTGAAGAGATTAAAGACAATTACTGTCTATCCTGGGCGGGAAAAATGGGTTATTGGAATATTGGCCAGCCTGGGGACGGTGCATTAGGAAGTTTTCTCATAACACAGGCCCAGGAGAGAGTCACTTACACTCATCAGAGAGGAATTTTAAACCCAATGCAAAGCACTCCTGCATTAGAAGGTTATTAAGTGCAGAACTTATTTTCATATCAAGTTGTTGAGCAAAGCTCGAGGGGCTTTACAAAGGAATTAGATATTGATCAAGGATATCCTGAGTTTTCAGAGAGATCAGAAGATAGATTTTAAACCCAAGACTTTGGTATTTAAGCAAATAATCCAACAGGCTGGAAAATGCCAGAACTGAAATAATTTCCCAGATAAATTCTGGGTTAATTGACAAAAGCATTTGCCTAAAGCCAAACATTTACCTGTAAAGGTTGTGTGCTCCTGTCGAGTCAAGAGTTTGTAATTTAGAGATTACCAGAAAATACAGAGATGGTGATTCCGCAGCTCCACTGCACCTTCCTGGCAGCTGCTGTGAGCTCCTGGGTATCTGCACACTCAGTGAGCTGAAGGAAAACAGGAGGGGGAAAAAATAAATATCTTTTTTTTTTGGCTGCAAGAAAGCTAAAAATAACTTCAGAGGCTTAAAAAAAAAGAGGTTTTCAGTGAGCCCACACTACAAGCACTAATTAACCTCCGTGCTGAACCACAGAAGTAACAAAATGCTGAGGTGCCTCAACCAGCCTCAAAAATCAAGAGCTCAATTACTGCTACCCTTAATTCCACCTCCAGCTTTCTATGTGGAGATTTGGGCTGGATTTACAATAATAAATTGAGCACAAAAGCACAAAAGCTTTCTCTTCTCTTCCAAGCCTCAGGTGGGATGTGCTGGCATCAGAGGCTTTGATTTGTGATATCAGAACTATTCACAGAAAAAGGCCTGGAATTAATTTCTCAGAAACTTCCTTTTCCCCCTACATATCTAAAGTAACAAAGCTGATTCCTTGACTTTTAAATGCCCTGCCATGAAGCACCTGCAGCAATAACCTGAATTTCACTCTGGGGAAGGGCGCTGTTCCTGCAGAGACCATTTCTTATACATTGCCCTGATATTCCGATTTTTAGGCTTGGCAATATTTAGATTTACTTACTTTATTCCAAAATAAAACACAAACATGAGAACAAGATCGTTTAAATTCTGTTAATTTATTCAGTTAAAATTATATTCCAAGGGAAAGAAGAAAAATTTTAAATTGCTGGGGATGCGAGGAAGAAAGGAGCAAATTCCACGGAGTGACTATCACGATGCAGCAGCTTTAATTTAGTCAATTTTAGTTAATTTTGTCCGGCCTCCATCAGCCCTTCTGAGGCTGGGCTGAGCTGTCCAGGGTGCTGCAAGAACGTGAGGAAATGCCAGCAGGAACAGGAATCGGAGTGAGGATCTAACTGTGCTTACCTCAATCAAAGGGGACATAAATGTTTGGGGGGTTTTTTTGGGATTGGATATTTTTTGTTTCTGTTTTTGAAATGTAATTTTACAGCCAGAGGTAGTTTTGTGCATTTCTTCTGTTTCTTCATCAAGGTAATTCAATTTATTCATCTTAATCAAGTGCTGAGTTTAAAAACTGGCTCCTGCTAATATCAGAATGTTGTAGAAAGGATGTCTGATTTAAAAAGTACTTTTGAAAGTTGCTTTTCCAGATTTTCTCCAGGCCTGGTTGTGCAGGCAGGCGCTGCTCAGCCCTGCTCTGTTTTCCAGGACACATCTGTCCCCAGGGAGGGCAGCTGCAACAACCCACATCAGGGTTCATGGCTGCTCCTCTCTTTTCCCCTGCCCTGCAGCATTTATTGCAGGAAAATTCAGTCAAGTCTTGAATCCCAGGATGGGTCAGGTTGGAAGGGGTCACAGGGGCTCCTCTGGTGCCACCTCCCTGCACCAACAGGGACATCCTCAAGATTTCCTGGGCACTGAGATGCTCCAGCCCTTGCTCAGCTCCAGGAGCTCCTGTCCTGCTGTGCTGAGGATCCCGAGCACTCCACAGGTGCCTCCAGAGCTGGGCAGAGGGGCAGGATAATCTGCTCCGTCTTAAACTCTAACTCCATCTTAATTAATCTCCTTTCACAGAAATTGTAGTCATTTCATGAATCTCATCATGACATGGGCACATCTCCCGTGTAATTTATAGAGATTGTAATGATTCATTTGATAGGCATTGTCTGTGGGTTTCGGCTCGTCAGGGATCAGCAGAGCTATAATTACACTGTAATTACTAAATAAGTTATTCACAAATTGCTGTGCCAGTGAAAGCAAATAGCAGAGCAGTGGAAGAGTTCTGGGCACGTGTTGGAGCCGTGCGAGGGGTGAGGGGATGGGAGCACCCCTGAGCGTGGAGGGAATCCAGGGATGCTGAGGGACAGCTGGGGACAAGGGCTCTGAGCTGGGAAAAAGTGTCCAGGCCTGTATTCCATGTCTGCATTCCATGTCTGCATTCCATGTCTGTATTCCATGTCTGTATTCCACCCCTGTATTCCACCCCTGTATTCCATCCCTGCATTCCATGTCTGTATTCCATCCCTGTATTCCATCCCTGTATTCCAGAGCTGCAGCCACAGCCTTTCACCCAGAGAAATCTCCAGGAGCTGGTGGGTCAGAAATCTGAGTTTTCCCCCAGCCAGAGGAGCACCTCTCTGGGATCCCCCAAGGTACAAGGAGCCCAATCCCACAGGGACCATTCTTGGGGCACAAATGGATCACAAACCCCGGGAGTTTGGGTTCCTGAGGTTCGTGTGGCCCTCCCCAGCCAGATCCACATGTTGGAGCTGCTGCTCCCATGTAACCCAGGCAGATTCCTCTGGTTCCTTCCTCTGGTTTTCTGGGAAATACAGTGATGAGTTCCCAGTGCCACAGGGCAGGAATGGATGGAATTTGGGCAGGAATTGCTCCCTGGGAGGGTGAAAGCCCCTGGCATGGGGTGCCCAGAGCAGTTGTGGCTGCCCCTGGATCCCTGGCAGTGTCCAAATCCAGGTTGGACATTGGGGCTGGGACACCCCGGGGCAGTGGGAGGTGTCCCTACCGTGGCAGGGGTGGGATTAAATGGGATTTAAGGTCTCTCCCAACCCAGTATGGGACTGTGGGAGCTGCTGGGTCACTGCTATAGCTGGGATTTGTCCTGAGCCCAGTGGTCCCATGGCATGGGGGGCTCCCAGCACTGCCCTGGATCAGTGAGAGCCCCCCAGGACCTGGCCCTCCCTTCACACGTGTCCCCTGCTCCATCTCCTCTACGCACTTTGCTGTGTTTATCTCCAGAAATACAACAACAGTTGTGCAGATCTAAAGAGTGACCTCTGAGAACAGGAATATCATTACTGGGAGTCAGAGCAGTGCTAATCATATGTTTCTGAGCAGGAAAATGCTAACACATTTCCAGGTCTGCATTATTCATGAGCTTCCATTTATCCATATGAATGAAAGACCAAGCTCAAAGGACAACGCCAACTTTGTCACTTTTTCTTCATTTTGTTGTGGTCTCAACAGCTGTAAAAAATCATTAAAGCAGCAGTTTTCCCTGGAAAAATCTGAAATGGGGAATGAGGACTAGTGAGCAAATATTGTTTATCCCTTAGAACACTGTAGCTTGAATAACTAAATCAAAGCGTTGTCTTTCACGTCCCTTTGGTGATGCAGACACATCCACATGTCTGAGATTCAGTGGGTTTCTGTCTTTGCTTCACCTGCTCTGTCAGCCAGGAATCTCTGCCCTCATGGGGAGTCGTGCTCAGAGCAGCAGCTCAGGTGTCCTCAACTAAAATGTTCTTTTTTTGACTCCATGAGCAAAGGCATTCCTCCTCCTCCACTCATTTCAGTTAAAAACAGGTTTTATTTTTGATTTAGAATGGGACTGGGAGGGCCCTCAGAGCCCACCCATCCCACCCCTGCCATGGCAGGGACAATTTCCACTGTCCCAGGTTCTCCCAGCCCTGCCCAGCCTGTCCTTGGGCACAGGAGGGATCCAGGGCAGCAACAGCCAAGGCTTGGGCTTTTCTCCATTGCTGGTTCCCATGTGCAGGTAGCCCATCCCTGAATTTGGGGGAGCCCACTGCAGCCAGAACCTGTGGGACCTTGGCAGAAGCTTGTCCTGATGGGAAATAACAACATTTGATCTGTGTCCTGGTTTGAAGGACAGGTGTCTGCCAATAAAGGCAGGAGCCTCTCTTTGAAATGGAGAATGCAAACCCACTCCCTCCAAATTATTATTAATTTGACATTAAGGGGCTCTCAGGCAAAGATAGGGGAATTAGGAATAACAGTTCTTTACTAGGAAAATTAAAATAGAAATACAG
>JAOTQP010000403.1:30265302-30277153 GCA_026413545.1 Cichladusa arquata | reverse complement strand
GGCGGCCCGGCCCGGCCCGGCCCGGCCCCGGAGCTGGCTGTGGGCGCGGGGCAGAGGCGGCTTAGCTCGGGTGAAGCCGCAGCGCTGCCGGGGCCCGGCTCTCGGTGATCCCGGCCCGTGCTCTGCCCGTGCCCAGGTGCGGCAACGTGAACTTCGCCAGGAGGACGAGCTGTAACAGATGCGGCAGAGGTGAGTTCCCACCTCGTCCCCTCGTGTCTCTGTGCCCCGTAAAACCGCCCCAGAAATTCCTATCGGGCCCGCAGCTGTTCGAGGGCTCCCCCTGCTTTTGCTTAGAAGACCCTTAAGCGTTTCCCCTGAGCTGGGAGGCTGCTGCTTGAGGCGCTCTCGGGTCTCTCCCGCAGAGAAGACGACGGAGGCCAAGATGATGAAGGCGGGCGGGACGGAGATCGGGAAGACGCTGGCGGAGAAGAGCCGGGGGCTGTTCAGCGCCAACGACTGGCAGTGCAAAACGTAGGCTGCAAACACAGCTCCTGCTTTCCCTGGGCATTCCCTGGGCATTCCGTGTGCTGCTGGGATTGCTCTGGGCTCGGGGTCAGCACTCCTTTGCTGCACAGCACTTCAGCAACAGCGCAGCAGAGAGGTTTGGAACGGCAGCGCTGCCCAGGAGAAGGGCACGTGTGATGAGATGAGAGGCAGTGTGGAGGTGGAGGTGCTGCCTGCCCTGGCACAGGTGCCCAGAGCAGCTGGGGCTGCCCCTGGAGTGTCCCAGGCCAGGCTGGAGCAGCCTGGGACAGTAGCAGTGTCCCTGCTGTGACAGGGTGGCACTGGATGGGCTTTGAGCTCCCTTCCCACCCAAACCAGCCGTGACTGTGGTTCTTGGATGTGGCAGTTCCAGCGAGCCTGGCCTGGCAGGTTCCTTCAGGGAAGGGGCTGGAGCCCCAGGAGAGGCTGAGGGAGCTGGGAAAGGCCCTGCCTGTGCAGCTGTGCTCCTCCCACTGATTTGACATCTTCCCTGCATCTGTCCAGTGCTGTCACCTTCCCCAGTGCTGTGTCCCCGCCCTTTTATCCCCAGTCTGAAGGATAATGTTTTATCCCCAATCTGAAGTACAATCTTTTATTCCCAATCTGAAGGAGAACCTTTTATTCCCAGTCTGAGTTATCCCCAATCTGAAGGAGACTCTGACATTTTATTCCCAGTCTGAAGGAGAATATTTTGTCCCCAGTCTGAAGCAGAACCTTTTATTCTCAGTCTGAGTTATTCCCAATGTAAAGGATCACCTTTTATTCCCAGCCTGAAGGATAACTTTTTATTCCCAGTCTGAAGGAGAACCTTTTGTTTCCAATCTGAAGGGTAATGTTTTATCTCCAATCTGAAGGATAATGTTTTATTCTCAGTCTGAAGGGTAACATTTTATTCCCAATCTGAAGTAGAACCTTTTATTCCTAGTCTGAAGGATAACTTTTTATTCCCGATCTGAAGGAGAAGTTTTTATTCCCAATCTGAAAGATAATGTTTTATACCTAGTCTAAAGGATGACCTTTTATCCCCAATCTGAAGGATAATGTTCTACCCCCAGTCTGAAGGATGACCTTTTATCCCCAGTGAAGCATGACCTCTCCCTGTCTCTGTTCTCCCTGCCCTGCAGCTGTGGCAATGTGAACTGGGCACGGCGCTCCGAGTGTAACATGTGCAACACCCCCAAGTACGCCAAGCTGGAGGAGAGGACAGGTGAGCTGGGGGTGCTCAGGTGCTGCCACTGCTGCCAGAAGGGTCTCTGGAAGTCATTCTGTTTCCCCAGCAGAACTGGCACAGTTCACACACAGTGCCAGTTCTTGGCCTCAGCGAGTTTTGGTGCTGTGGGAAGTGGCGGCTCCCCGTGGGAAATCGTTCAGCCTGAGCTGCCCCTGTGCTGGATTTGGGTGTCAGGACTGGGAGCAGTGTTTAATTAATCTGCAGAGGCCTCCTGTGGGCTGTCCATGTGCAGAGGGCTGTGCAGATAAGGCTGTTATCTGCTCAGGAGGGCTGGGGCTCAGTTTCAGCTCCCCTGAGGGAACTGGGGCAGGATCTCCTTACAGCTCCTGCTCTCCCCTCTGCACCTGGCACCAGGGAGCTGACTGCAGGGCTGGGAGTTCAGAGCACAGGGTGGAACACAAGGCACTGAAATAAAGGAGCCTAGAGAAGAGCACACAAAAGGAAAAACAGCATTTCAGTATTGAATATTGTGAAAAGGGTAAAGGATATTTAATAATATAGTCGTATTTCATGTAATTGTTATAATTGTAAATAATATATCCACGCATTTATTATTTAAATAATTTATTGAAGTGCTTAGTAACTAATTAAGTTGATAAATACTCTTAGTGGTCCTAATTCATTATTTTAATTGGATTTCTGACAAACTGCATTTAATAAACGTGCGTGGGAACAATTCCTGTTGCTCCTGAGATGCCGTTATGGCAGATCTGTAATTCCATGAGGGTTTCCAGAGCCCCTGTGGAAGTTTCAGTGCTCAAAGCAGCAGAGTGTGTGCAGCTGAAGGGATTGAGTTCTTCTGTCCCTTTTCAAGGCTATGGAGGAGGATTCAATGAACGGGAGAACGTGGAATACATCGAGCGGGAGGAGTCCGACGGGGAGTATGATGAGGTAAGGGAGGGCCAGGGATGGCTCTGCAGAGACTCTTGTGTTTTTTGAGGATATCCCATAAAACTGAAATCCAGAATGCTCAGATCCCATCCATCTCTGTGGAGTCTCATTGTCCCCAGGACAAGCATCTCTGTGAAAGTTCCTTGTTGCTGATGTTCCATAGTGCTCCCCTTTCCCTTGGGGCAAGATCTTATTGAAAATTGATGATTATTTATTTTCTTATAGAAGTGTTATCAAAAATACAGTTGGTGGTTGTTTTTGATTAAGTCCTGTTCTAATCCTTGCACAAAATTCCTCAGTTTGGGCGCAAAAAGAAAAAGTACCGGGGGAAGCCGGTGGGTCCTGCCTCCATCCTGAAGGAAGTGGAAGATAAGGAGTCTGAGGGGGAGGATGAGGAGGATGAGGATGAAGATCTCTCCAAGTATAAATTGGATGAGGTAGGATGCTTTGTTGTTGGAAGCAGTTTTGAATCATGATTTCAGTGCTGCCCAGGAGCAGGGGCAGGGCTGGTCAGTGTTTGCAGCTGCCTTTGGAGCAGAGCTCTGGCTATAACTGCCCAAAGCTGCTGGAAGAGATTGCACAAGCTCTGCTTTCTTCTAAATACCTGCACTCAAAACTGGGCCCTTCCTTAAATCATAAATTACAAGCTTATCTGAGATCAAAACTCCGAGATCTTTATTTGGCACCTGGATGTGTGGTTACCGTGTATAGCGAGTTTTCTTCCTCGGCTTTTAAAACCACATCAGACTGATTTTTTATATAATGAAATAAAATATTCCAAGGGTTTTTTTCATCTTTTCTGAACAATGTGAGCATCACTTATTGGATTTTCCACATCTTTGGGCAGCAGCATGTGCAGATGGTTGTGTTTTACACAGCAGTCACCAGACTTTGCATATGAGATCCATCTCTGCAGAGCTGGGCTTTGCTTAGAGATTCTGAGGGTGAAAATTCACTTAAAGTAAGTGGTAAAAATGTGTCTGTGTGCTCATTAACTTCACTAAATAACAGAGAGGGGGGTTGCAGGGTTTTTATTTCTTTGGTTCAAAACACCAATTTTCAGCCATACAATTGCGGGGTCTCGTTCAATTCCGCTCCCCTTTCAAAGAGCACGAGGCAAGCACTAGGATACATAAAGATTGAAGGGAAGCTGAAAGCACTGCCTGACCTTGCTGTGCCCCTCCAGGATGAGGATGAAGACGATGCTGACCTGTCCAAGTACAACCTGGATGCCAGTGAGGAGGAGGAGAGCAGCAAGAAGAAGAAGGCTCCGAGGCGCAGCCGCTCCAAGTCGCGCTCCTCCCGCTCGCGCTCGTCCTCGCGCTCCTCCTCTCACTCGAGCTCAAGGTCTAGGTCCAGGTAAACGGGTGCAGGTCCAGGGTGACGCCAGGCAAAATGTCAGTATCTGCCTTCCTTCTTTCCTTTGTCTTGATTGCCTTGCAGTTGTGTCATGATGTGGATAACTCTCCGTTTACAGAGGGGGGGATGAGCCTGAGCTGCGGCAGGGGGGCTCCGTGGGGCTTGTTTTAGTGGTTTAAGTTGATGTTCGGTGAAATCCTGCAAAGAAGTTGAATCATGTGATTTATTTCCAGGTTTTCAGGCTCGTGGGCCATGTGTGGTTCTGTTGTTGAACAGAGGGGGGCACTGCTGGAGTGGGAGGAGGTGGCAGAAGAGGCAGTGATGATGCAGCCCAGGGATTCAGTGGGAATATCCTGGGAATAAAGACAAGAAGCTTGAACTTGAGTAAATGGCAAGTGACAAAGCTGTAAATGCAGTGGCAGTGTTGTCAGAACCTTCCCAACCCTGGCAGTGTCCAAGGGCAGGCCTTGGAGCAGCCTGGTCTGCTGAAAGGTGTCCCTGCCTGTGGAACAGTGAAATGAGATGAGCTTTAAGGTCCCTCCCAGCCCAAACCAGTCTGGAATTCTCTAATAACACTGAAGGTATATATGGGACCTCACAAAGTCTGCTGGGCAGGCTTAAGCTCTCTCATTACTATTTAAATTCAGTAATAAAATAACAGTTCAGTCAATGCTGTGAAATTGGGTGATGTCAGTAATGTTGGAGCTTTTCAGCTGCCTTACAGCTCATGCAAGGAAGATCCTGATTAATCAGAACAAGCTCCCAGGATCATTTATTAAATTCACATTTGTAAAGTTCAAGTTTCTTCTAATCTTCCCAGTTTATCATTGGCTCTCTGTGCTCTCAGTGCTGCCACTGCCCAAATTCTGCAGCCCCTCATGGTAACCAGGGCCCAGCCCCAGTCTCTGGCTTGGCTTCTCCCATCACTGTTGGATCCTGTTCCTGCTGCCTCTTCTGTTCCTCAGCCTCCCCTCCTTCCCACTCCTCAGAGCAGTTTGAGTGCAGTGCTTGGCTGGGAGCCTCCAAGGACACCCAACAGCCTCACCTGCCCATAACTTTGGTCATTGATTCACAAATAATAACAGTGAAGTGGAAAGTAACCTGTGCTAACTGAGATTTCAACTTCCTCTTGAACTTTTGCTTCTAGCTACAGATAATTGGAAATAATCAGTTGCCATTTATGGTTGCTGTTTTTGTGGATTTTAAATAGGTTTAAATGTATTTCCTAGCTGGGAAATGTTCACAGTGCTGTGTCCTGCTCAGTAAAATGAGAAAGTCTTGGTAACAGTGTAAACTGAGAGGCTGACAGCAAGTAGAATATATTTTACCTGAAAATATTATTAGAATTTGTTTTCAATGCTTTTGTTTCCAGTGGTTGCTGGATCCTTCTGCCAATGTTAAATTTCTCCTGTGGTTTGTGCTTTAGAGAAAATCCATCAGTGAAAAATTGGGAAATAATTTTGGCCAGTTACAAGTTGGATATGGCTGTATTTTAGCCCCAAATTAACCACTTCATTTATAATGCAGGGGGAAATCTTTATGAAAGTGTGAAATGATTTACAGAGTGCTCGTGAGAACTGGCTGGGGGGAAACTGAGCTGAGCAATCCTAATGCTCTCATGTTCTCTCTTTCAAGGAAACTGATGGGTTTCCAGTTAAGGCACAAATTAAAGCATTGATTCCATGAAATAATGAATAGATAGGAAGTTATTTCTATTTGCCAGGTAACTGCAATCCTGTTTTAATTGTTGTGCTTTGTTTTAGGAGCCATAATCTCAAGCTGACTTTATAATGTTTTTAATGCAAGATCTTGCTGTGTCAAAGTGTGTGGTTTAAAGCTGCTGTGGTGATGCTGGGGGGCAGGAGGGGATTGGCATTTTGGGACTCAGACTGTGTTGCTGCCTCATGTCTGCTGCTCTCAGGAGCAGCAACTCTGCCAAATGCCAGTCAGACACTGGAAAAAGATCTCCCATGTTGTTGCAGGTCCCATTCCAGGAGTTCTTCCAGCTCCAGATCGAGGTCCCGCTCGAGCTCCAGGGAACAGTCCCGCTCCCGTGGGTCCAAATCCAGGTGAATGAGGTGCCAGCCTGTCCTGCACTGCCAGGGCAGGGCTGCACTGCTCTGCTCCCACCCCACAGACCACCATTAACTGCTTTTTATCTTGGAAGTCAGACTGGCTGGGGCTCTGCAGCAGCACAGATGTGTTCACTGAGGAGCAGAGGTTTTGGTGCCAGAGGTTAAGCCCGGCCTAAGCCGGGCGAGCGGACGCCAGCGAGCTGCAGCGGAGGAAGAAGGATTTGAGTGCCTGGTTCCCTGCTGCAGGCATCTGGGTGCTTTTCCTGTTTCCTCTGGGGCTGCTTGAGCTGGAGGAGCATTAGAAATGCCACTGTACTTCTGGTTTTGTGTTCAGGGAGAATTCTGCATCTTCCACGAGACAGGGTTCTGTGTAGAGCTGGGGGATCACAGGGAGATGGTGGGAGAGGCTGGGAACACTCAGAGTGATTTGTGTGGAGCATCACTGAGCTGGGCAGGGCACTGAACAAAAGCATGTTTGAGGTGTCCTTGCAGAACATTCCCTCTGTGATGCTGTGGAGGGCTGTCCCTTCTCCATGCCTGCAGAGAATCCCAAAATTCTAAATCAGGAAGCTTGGGCTGGGAAGAATGACCACAAAAATGGTGCCAGCACCCCTTGTGGGCAGGGATGTGCTGTGGATTATCCCCTGAGGGTCAGCACAGGACGGAATCTGTGCTTTTGGGAAGAGGCAAGGTGTCCCTGTGCCCCACCAGAGGGGCACTGTGTTCCAAGAGATGGTTTCAAATATTCTGACTCCACTCTGAAAGGCTTTTTGCAGTGTTTTGGTTGAGGAAGGTTTTAGTCTCCTCACAAGTTTGGTTTGAGATCTGTAAATATAACAGCTGGATTTGTCACTGTCTGGTCAGATGAAGATGAAATGTCCATTAGGATAAAGTGAACCATGGTAAATCAGTTTTATTCTGGTTTTCTGATGTGTGAATTTAACTGCTGAGGAAGGTCCTTACAGAGGCAACTTCCCAGCAGCGTCCCAGTGCTTTTTGGCCAAAATGGCTCATTTTGGTGAATGCTGGGAAGAGCTTTCCAAACCATTGGTGGTCCATCTATCAGGAAACACTGCTTAGCAACATTCCTTAGCAAGGCTGCCCTGGCAGTAGCAGTGCTCTTGGCAGAGTAAGTATTTGTTCTCCACACCCCTGGAGTAAAGAGAGTAGCGAATGTTCATGAAAACTTTCTCTGCTTGTTCTGTCTTTGTGCCTCCTCCACGATCCCAGAATTAAATGTGATTTATTTCTCAATCAATAAAGATCCAGCTCCAGGTCCTACAGGGGGTCTTCCACCCCAAGGAAAAGATCTTACTCCAGCTCTCGCTCCTCGAGTTCCCCCGAGAGAGGCAAGAAGCGGAGCCGCTCTAGATCCTCTTCCTCTGGTGATCGCAAAAAAAGGCGCTCGAGATCACGGTCACCCGAAAGGTTTGGGTTTATGTAGCATAACAATGGCTGTATTGACATGTGTGATGGTTACTGTAGTTCTCCAAGGACTGAGATGCTCTGGGAAACAATTGAGTCTGAGCAGTTGTTCTCATAGTAAAAGTAGTTTCGTCACTCGCCCTACTCTTACTTTTGTTAACCCCTCTGCAATTGCTTTTTTATTTAAATAATTTTCCCCCCTGCAATGAAATTCCTCCTGGTAGGAGCATGTTCCTTATAAAGACCTGGCTCACCCTTCTTTCAGTGTGTGACAGTGTTAATGTGTTCATTATTGAATTATTTTCTTAAGTAAATACTGCATTGAAATAGAAACTGTATTCTGCTCTCAGTATTAAACTTAGACTTTCTTTATTAAATAAGTGGCTTAAAGTTACTTGTATATTCTTATAAGGCCCCCATGAGATATACTTGGCTTCCAGCTATGGTAGGATGCTGCTCAGAGTGGGTGCCAGGATGAATCTGAGCTCATTTCTGTGCATGCTTTCTCCATTTGTATCTTGCAGACGCCGCAGATCTTCCTCCGGATCCTCCCATTCTGGTTCCCGTACGAGTTCTAAAAAGAAATAATGTATAAAAGCTCACACTTACAAAAACCCACCAAAATTCCAGTCAGTGCATGAGACATTTTTAAGAAGTTGGTGTCTTACTTGGTCAGAAGTGCTCAATCTGCTAGTAGAGGTGCATGTCTGTCCTGGCTTTCTGGCAAACTGCAGCTTTGTTCATCCATCACCCAAACCCACAGTAGCATTTTAAGCCATAAACTCCCCAGCACAGGGGCAGGTTCTGTGCTCTGGGGGGGGGTTTATTATTTTTCAAGATCAGTTCCTCTGTTGCTGGCTCCCTCAGCTGGAGGAGCAGCTGGGAATGCCCTGGCACAGCTCTCTGTGTGAGTTTTGCAGGGCAGGATGGAGCTCCCTGGGACCAGAGCAGGGGCAGGGCTGGGGCTGAGCAGTTTTCTTTTGCCACGTAGCAGTGCCAGTGCAGATGGACACCCCTCTAGCAGCTCAGAGCCCCAGTCCATCATGATTGCAGAGGGAGTTAGCTTCATTCCTGGCCAGGGAGGACGGTGCTGTGGCTGTGCTGGTTTCCAGAGCCCGGACTCCAGGATCCCTCCTCACAAAGGGAGCAGTTGGGATCTGCTCTTGGGCTGCAGGAGTGTGGAACTGGCTCATTGGAATCAAGGGAAGCTTCTGCAGGCCGCCTGTAAAATTTCCTTTGGGGCTGACTAGAATTTTCAAGGTATCTTAATTTTATTTTTCTTTAAAAATGAGAGTGAATAAACTGCGTAGAAAGTTCTGGCATCTTCCACGTCTTCTTCATCGATCATTCTTTTGCCCTTCTGCATAACTTATGGCTTAAAATGCTTTATGGAATCCATTTGAGTCTAAAACTCGGTCTCTCTTGAGCTCCGTTTGGTTAAGAAAGGTTTAAGTTTCTTCAGTGCCATCACAAGGTAAGTATGGTAAGGAGAATTCTTCTTTTTAAGCAAGCAAAGAGCAATATACCTTCATTTATTTCAGTAATAAAACTGCCAGATTTGCTGCTTGTTTTGATAAACTGTGCAGAAACAAACGGAGCAAAATCAAAAAACTCCATTCTGCTTTTTTTTCTCTTTTTTTTTTTTTTTTTCTCTTTTTTTTTTGAGCCACGTCTTATGGACTGGTCTAGAAGCAAAATGTTTTTGGTGTAGAGGTATTTTGATAAATCTCTTTGCAGAAAAAATGCAGTTTCTTCTTTAATGCTTTCTTTTCTCTCTAATTTCCATGCTAAATGTGTGTAGGTTGCACAAGAGCAGGTTAGTCTGTAACTGTGCCTCTGACTTCAACTTCCAACTAAACTGTAAAACCAGATCAAGTAGACGCTCTGTTGTTAGCCTTGGGTTTTCTTGTGCTTTGTATTCCAATTGTTGCTGTACTTAACAGATGGGAGGTTTTAAATTTAGCAACTGATAGGCCACAGGCAAGGGAGGAGGATGCTTCATTGGGCTTAGAGAACGTGTGAGGCAAAATGATGCTGTAGACAAGTGTAAATAAAACCTGTGAGTCAACTGTGCTCGAGTGCTTTGTCTTGGGGACACTCAGACTTCCCTGTCACCTGCACTGACCCTGTCACCTGTACTGATCCTGTCACCATCA
Source organism: Cichladusa arquata (assembly GCA_026413545.1). NCBI lineage: Eukaryota > Metazoa > Chordata > Aves > Passeriformes > Muscicapidae > Cichladusa > Cichladusa arquata. The sequence continues at coordinate 30,267,533 of JAOTQP010000403.1, read as the reverse complement.
CTGACCCTGTCACCTGCACTGACCAATTCCCTGTCACCTGTACTGATCCTGATCCTGTCACCTGCACTGACCCTGTCACCTGCACTGATCCTGACCCTGTCACCTGCACTGACCCTGTCACCTGCACTGATCCTGTCACCTGCACTGATCCTGACCCTGTCACCTGCACTGACCCTGTCACCTGCACTGACCCTGTCACCTGCACTGATCCTGTCACCTGCACTGACCAATTCCCTGTCACCTCACCTGGCCCATGGATCCCCACCTGTCCACAGCTTTTAAGTCCTTTAAGTCTTAAAAACATTTTTTAATTTCAACAGCAAATGACCTTTTGCGAAACTCCAAGGCATTTTCACAGAGTCATGGAGTATCTTGGGCTGGATGAGATCCCAAATCCCCCCCAGTGTCCCCTCCTGGCAGGGAGTTGTGCAGAGCCAGAAAATTCCCCCTGAGCCTCCTTTGCTCCAGCCTGAGCCACTTCCCATCTCCTCAGGGATTCTCCAGCCCCTTCCCATCTCCTCAGGGATTCTCCAGCCCCTTCCCAACTCCTCAGGGATTCTCCAGCCCGTTCCCGGTCCCTCAGGGACTCTCCAGCCCGTTCCCGGTCCCTCACCCTCTCCGCTCTCGCTCCCCGGGCCCTGCCCGCTCTCCCGCCCCGGGGCGGTCCCGCCCGTCCCTCACATAAAGCGGCCGCTCGGTGCAGCCGCGGCGCTCCGGCTCGCTGCCGGCTCGGTGCCGGGCTGGTTCCCGCTCCGTTCCCCGTTTATTCCCGCTCCATGCGGGCTGTCCCCGCTCCGGGATGAGCCCCTGGCAGCAGCGGCCGCCCAACGGCAGCGCCGCGGGCGGGCTGGGCCCGCGGGGGAACGGCACGGGCCGGGGCAGCGCCGTGTCCGTGGCCATCCCGCTGAGCATGATGCTGGCCGGCGTGGCGGGCAACGCGCTGGCCATGCTGCTCGTGTCCCGCAGCTACCGCGCCAAGGGCAGCCGCAGGAAGCGCTCCTTCCTGCTGTGCATCGGCTCCCTGGCGCTCACCGACATGCTGGGCCAGCTGCTCACCAGCCCCATCGTCATCTCCGTGTACCTGTCGGGCCGGCCCTGGGCGGCCATGGACCCCTCAGGCCGCCTCTGCGACTTCTTCGGCTTCAGCATGACGGTGTTCGGGCTGTGCCCGCTGCTGATCGCCAGCGCCATGGCGGTGGAGCGGGCGCTGGCCATCCGCGCCCCGCACTGGTACGCCAGCCACATGAGCCCGCGGGCCACCGAGCGCGGCCTGCTCGCCATCTGGGCGGCCGGCGTGGCCTTCGCGCTGCTGCCGCTGGCCGGGCTGGGCCGCTACGCGCTGCAGTGGCCCGGCACCTGGTGCTTCATCAGCACGGCCGGGGGCAGCGCCTTCGCCGCCGCCTTCGCCGCGCTGGGGCTGCTGTCCCTCGTGGTCACCGGCGCGGGCAACCTGGCCACCATCGAGGCGCTGGTGGCTCGCTGCCGGGCCAAGGCCCGCGCGGCGCAGCCCGGCCAGCGCTGGGGCCGCATCGCCACCGAGACGCTGCTGCAGCTGCTGGGCATCATGTGCGTGCTGTCCGCCTGCTGGTCACCGCTGCTGGTACGTACCGAGCCCGCGGGGGCTGCCTGAGCCCCCCGGGGCTGGCTGAGCCCTGCCGGGGCTGCCTGAACCCTCCGGGACTGGCCGAGCCCCCCGGGACTGCCTGAGCCCTCCGGGGCTGGCTGAGCCCTGCTGGGGCTGCCTGAGCCCTGCCGGGGCTGCCTGAGCCCTGCCGGGGCTGCCTGAGCCCTGCCGGGGCTGGCTGAGCCCCCCGGGACTGCCTGAGCCCTGCCGGGACTGCCTGAGCCCTCCGGGGCTGGCTGAGCCCTGCTGGGGCTGGCTGAGCCCTGCCGGGGCTGGCTGAGCCCTCCGGGGCTGCCTGAGCCCTCCGGGGCTGCCTGAGCCCCCCCGGGACTGCCTGAGCCCTCCCGGGGCTGCCTGAGCCCTGCTGGGGCTGCCTGAGCCCCCCGGGACTGCCTGAGCCCCCCGGGACTGCCTGAGCCCCCCGGGACTGCCTGAGCCCTCCGGGGCTGCCTGAGCCCCCCCGGGACTGCCTGAGCCCTGCCGGGACTGCCTGAGCCCTCCGGGGCTGGCTGAGCCCTCCGGGGCTGCCTGCAATAAAAGTGCAAATCACAGACACCAGAGGTTGGCACAGCTCACTGTCCCTCTGTCCTTGAGGCCACCACTTTGT
>JAOTQP010000403.1:30237642-30251819 GCA_026413545.1 Cichladusa arquata | reverse complement strand
CCTGAGAGCCCCTTAATTTCAAAATTATAATAATAATTTGGAGGGAGGGGGTTTACATTCTCCATTTCAAAGAGAAGTTCCTGCCTTTATTGGCAGACACCTGTCCTTCAAACCAGGACAATGTCACCCTGGTGTCACCCTGGTGTCACCCTGGTGTCACCCTGCTCCCTGCTGCACACGCTGCTGCCCCTCCCTTCCCTCCGTGTGTCTGGAATTCCCGGGAAGCACAGCAGGAGTTTTCCACCAGCTGCTGCTGGGGCTTTGGGAAGGACCCCAGGTTATCCCAGCACGCTGAAGGGAGCGAGCCTGAGCCCTGGGGAGGCTCCAGGGGCTCTGTCCCCCCTCCAGCCCCTGCAGGGAGCACCAGCACTGTCCCAAGCACCCCCAGCTCCCAGTGCAGCTCCCCTGGACCCAGCCCGGGGCTGCCCTGGCTCCCTCCAGCCCTGCCTTCACATTTTTCAGGGATGAAGTCAAAAGGAGAATTAATCCTGAGCTCAGCCAGGCTCGTCAGGGAGGCAGAGCAGCCCCAGCAGTTCCAGGGCTGCAGGGGCTGAGCCCCCCCTGCACTCACAGGGCACATGAAAGAGCTGCTCTGAGTATGAAATATGTCAAATATGCCCAAATGCGTTTTGTAAAAGACAATGTATTTATGTTTGGGGCTGCTTTGTTTGAAGAATCCATCGTGGCCAGGGATAGAAGCCCCAGTTATTTTTGTTTCTGTAAACACAGTGGCTGGACAGACCTTGCCCCCCGTCCCCACACAGGCTGTTTGGAGGAGCCACAGTTCTTCCATGCATCCATCAGGACAAATAAATCCAGCATTTCTAACAGCTCTGGGGCTGGCAGATGAAAGGAAGTGCTCATCCCCTCTTGGAGTGGCTGTGCTGTGGAGGATGTCACTCCCAGCTGGTGGTTTGTGTGACAGGTTGGATTTTGTCTGATGTGTTTGCAGTCCCCTGGCTCTGAACGTGAACAGACCTCAAAGAACAAGACAAAAACAGGCCTGGGAGCCCTCTGCCCACATTTGGGCACAGCTGTGTCCTGTCCTGGCCTCAGAGGGAGCTCAGAGCCTGGCAGAGCCACCAGAGAGCTGTGCCCACCCCAGAGGAGCTGCACACCAGAGCAGGGTCCAGGTCCAAGCCCAGGGGGTTCACTGAGCCAGGACTGAGCCAGGGGACTGCAGCTGCAGGGTTGGGCTGGAGGTGCCCTGGCACAGAGCCCAGGGCATCACCCCAGGGTGGGAATGCTCCAAACCCCCTGGACCCCAGCCCCCCTCCACCCTCCCCAGCACTGGGGCCTCTGTTCCCTGGGGCTGACAGGGGTCTGCAGCCTGTAAATGCCACAGCTTTAGACATTCAAACCCATTGAATGGGCTGGGGACAAGGTGGGGATCAGCCAAAGCTTGTGCTCAGTGTCCTGGAGGTCTTTTCCTGAACAGCTCTGTGATCCTGTGGCTTTGGAACACGAAATCTGTTGTGGCACTCGGCTGTCCCAAGGGCAGGGCAAGGCCAGCTCTGAGGGACATCTCCTGTGGCTGAGCAAAAAGCAGCAGGGCTCAGGCTCAGACAGAACCAGCCCTGCTGCCCAGCTCCACCTCCAGCCATGTTTACACTGCCACGGCCAAGAACTGCCTGTCCCTGTGTCCCTGCCCTTGGGGACAGCAGGGACACACTCAGTGTTGTGTCTGTGCTCTTGGGGACAGCAGGGACACGCTCAGTGTTGTGTCCCCACCATTGGGGACAGCAGGGACACGCTCAGTGTTGTGTCTGTGCTCTTGGGGACAGCAGGGACACGCTCAGTGTTGTGTCCCTGCCCTTGGGGACAGCAGGGACACGCTCAGTGTTGTGTCCCTGCCCTTGGGGACAGCAGGGACACGCTCCATGCCCGCAGCAGGACGTGCTGGTGGCAGTGGCAGGGGCAGGGACACCCAGGTGCCACCTTTGCAGGGCTCCTCTGGAGGTGGCCCTGTCCCACCCCAAGCAGTGTGACCACGGCAGGTGCCACTGTCCATGTGCAAGGACAGCCCCACAGCAACCTCCAAAAACAACCAGCAGTCAAACCCACTAAATACCACGGATGGAATTAGGATTTTCTCTGAATACATAAAGGGAATAAAACCCCAGATTATACAGAGCCAGCCAAACCTGAATTTCCTCTCGTCAGCTGAACTCACATCCTTCAAGTGAACAATGAATTAATGCTGTGGCTCAGGCACAGCCAGAACCCAGGGCAGCACATCCTGGCTGCTGGAAACGCCCTGCAAGCCGTTCTGGAGCCACCAAGCTGTGCCAGGCTGCGGGGGGACAGCCTTTAACCGGGGGGCAAAGCCGGGAATCCCATCAGGAGCTCGGGATAAAGGATCACCTGTGGCAGGTGAGGGCGTGGCGACACTGGGGACAGCCCGGCCCGGGCCGGGTCTAACAGGCTGGGACACGCTGTGGCAGACACCGGCCGTGCCTGTTTGGCGCTGTTTGTCCCCATTCCGTGCTGGTGTCACCAGCACAGGGCTGGCACAGCCGGAGCTCGGAGCGCTCTGTCCGTAACCGGGGCGAGCTGCCAACATTGGCACCGTCAATGTGTCTCCAACAATGGCACCGTCAATGTGTCCCCAACAATGGCACCGTCAAAGTGTCCCCAACAATGGCACCGTCAATGTGTCCCCAACATTGGCACCGTCAATGTGTCCCCAACAATGGCACCGTCAATGTGTCCCCAACAATGGCACCGTCAAAGTGTCCCCAACATTGGCACCGTCAATGTGTCCCCAACAATGGCACCGTTAATGAGTCCCCAACAATGGCACCGTTAATGAATGTCCAACATTGGCACCGTCAAAGTGTCCCCAACATTGGCACCGTCAATGTGTCCCCAACAATGGCACCGTCAATGTGTCCCCAACAATGGCACCGTTAATGTGTCCCCAACAATGGCACCGTCAATGTGTCCCCAACAATGGCACCGTCAATGTGTCCCCAACATTGGCACCGTTAATGTGTCCCCAACAATGGCACCGTCAATGTGTCCCCAACAATGGCACCGTCAATGAGTCCCCAACATTGGCACCGTCAATGTGTCCCCAACAATGGCACCGTCAATGTGTCCCCAACAATGGCACCGTCAATGAGTCCCCAACAATGGCACCGTCAAAGTGTCCCCAACAATGGCACCGTCAAAGTGTCCCCAACAATGGCACCGTCAATGTGTCCCCAACAATGGCACCGTCAATGAGTCCCCAACAATGGCACCGTTAATCATTCACAGCTGCTCACACCGGAGACATTCACACCAAACACCTCGTGCGAAGGACACCGCTGTCCCCGCTGTCCCCGCTGTCCCCGCTGTCCCCGCTGTCCCCGGTGTCTCCGGTGTCCCCAGTTCCCCGCTGTCCCCGGTGTCTCCGGTGTCCCCAGTTCCCCGGTGTCCCCAGCTGTCCCCGCTGTCCCCTCTATCCTTGGTGTCCCCGGTGTCCCTGCTGTCTCCAGTGTCCCCGGTGTCCCCAGTGTCCCCGGTATCCCCGGTGTCCCCGGTGTCCCCGTTGTCCCCAGTGTCCCTGCTGTCTCCAGTGTCCCCAGTGTTCCCGCCATTCCCGGTGTCTCCGGCGTCCCCAGTGTCCCCGGTGTCCCTGGTGTCCCTGCTGTCTCCAGTGTCCCTGGTGTCCCTGGTGTCCCCAGTGTCCCTGGTGTCCCCGCCATCCCCGGTGTCCCCGGTGTCCCTGGTGTCCCCAGTGTCCCTGGTGTCCCCGCCATCCCCAGTGTCTCCAGTGTCCCTGCTGTCTCCAGTGTCCCCAGTGTCCCCGCCGTCCCCAGTGTCCCCGGTGTCCCTGGTGTCCCCAGTGTCCCTGGTGTCCCCGGTGTCCCCAGTGCCCCTGCTGTCTCCAGTGTCCCTGGTGTCCCCGCCATCCCCAGTGTCCCCGGTGTCCCTGGTGTCCCCAGCACCGAGCTGTTTCCCAGGGCTGAGTGCAGAGCAGGTGCTGTGGGACCCTGAGGTGTCTCTTCCTTTGCATTTTTCACCCCAAACAAACACACCTGGAGGTGGCTCTGAAAGCCTCCCGTGGCTCCAGCGGTGACACTGAAGTGCCCCAGCCCCAGCCTGGTTTCTGGGATGGTTTGAAACGCCCTGAGGAGCAAGGGCCAGGCAGGGCCAGCTGCATTCCCTGTTTGGGAATGTCCCTGCTCATGGTGACAGTGTCACTGCCCCCACGGTGTCACTGTCCCCTCGGTGTCACTGCCCTGCCTGGAGTGTCCCACGTGTCCCCAGGGCCTGCTGGGCACTGGCACAGCTCAGGGCAGGTGCACCTGAGCTCAGGAGCCTCTGCAGAGCCCTGGGAAATGCAGCTCAAGGCTGGCAGCAGTTTCCCGGTGGCACTGCCTGGTGCTGGGTGGAAGGTCCCCCTGGGGAAGGCTCGGTGTCCCCACGTGTCCCCTCGTGTCCCCTCTGCTCTGTGCTGGGCCCCACAGCCACCAGGCTCACCCCAAGCAGATGCCCCTGGCCAGGAGGGCATTTTAATTCCAGTTTAATTGATCCAAAGGTCCCCATCCCTCCTGGACACCATTACCCTTGGCTAATGCCACCTTGGAGTGGAAACCTGGAATTAAATCACTCAGTGCTGCTGGCTGATCTCCATGACCTTCTCCAGTCCCATTTAGAAAAACCAGGGACCAAATTCCCCTCATTTCTACACCAATGATTTTAATTAGCATATTAAAATAAATGTCAGCCTGTGACTGTCACAGCCAGAGCTGCTCCTAGTGCTGGAATTCAGGGAGCTCTGCTGGGTCTGAAGGAAAATCACGGCAGGAGCTCCAGGGCCCCTGGAAAGCCAGCTGCTCCCTCCTGACAAAACAGGGATTTAGCAATGCCTGGCACCCCGACGGCCTTTTCCTTCCCAAGGAAACCGGGCTGAGCAACACCCCAAAAATGGAAGCTGCTCTCCCACATCAGAGGGGTTTGTGCAAGCGTGACCCTGGAGTTCAGGGTGGCAGCAGCCACGGCGTGCCCAGGGGACATTCCCAATCTGCTTCCCGGCACCGCCCCTCTGGAGACTCCCCCTGATCCACACCAGGAGTGACCTTTCCGGGAATGGGGCTGGGAAAGGCTGGTGAGAGTGCACGGGCTGCTCTTCCAAGGGCTGCTCTTCCAAAACCTGCTGTCCCAGGGGCTGGCCCTCCACGGATTGGTGTTCCAGGGGCTGGCATTCCAAGGATTGGTGTTCCAGGGGCTGGCACTCCAAGGATTGGTGTTCCAGGGGCTGGCATTCCACGATTAGTGTTCCAGGGGCTGGAATTCCAAGGATTGGTGTTCCAGGGGCTGGCCCTCCAAGGATTGGTGTTCCAGGGGCTGGCACTCCAAGGATTGGTGTTCCAGGGGCTGGCCCTCCAAGGATTGGTGTTCCAGGGGCTGGAATTCCAAGGATTGGTGTTCCAGGGGCTGGAATTCCAAGGATTGGTGTTCCAGGGGCTGGCATTCCAAGGATTGGTGTTCCAGGGGCTGGAATTCCAAGGATTGGTGTTCCAGGGGCTGGCACTCCAAGGATTGGTGTTCCAGGGGCTGGCACTCCACGGATTGGTGTTCCAGGGGCTGGAATTCCAAGGATTGGTGTTCCAGGGGCTGGCACTCCAAGGATTGGTGTTCTAGGGGCTGGAATTCCAAGGATTAGTGTGCCAAGGATTGATGTTCCAGGAATTGGCATTCCAAAGGTTGGTGTTCCAGGGGCTGCTCTTCCAAGGGCTGGCATTCCAAGGGCTGGCATTCCAAGGGCTGCTGTTCCAGGTGTCCCCACAGGCTGGCCCTGGGCTCTGCCACTGTCACTGCCCTGCTGGAGCACAGCCCAGCTGTATTCCCAAAGCCTTTGGATTGATCCATGCCGAGGTTGGAGCTGGTTGTCACCACGTGTTCCCAAACCCAGCCCTCTGGGCACACCCGTGCTGCAGTGCCAGTGCAGCCTCCCATCGCTTTTCCTCCCTTTTGTGTCCAGGAGCACAGAGCTGGAGCCAAACCCCATCAGATCCGTTCTGGGATGTCCCTCGGGTGCCCCAGTCCCTGCTTTGGGGTCCAAGCCCCATCAGATCCATCCTGGGATGTCCCCAGTCCCTGCTTTGGGGTACAAGCCCCATCAGATCCATCCTGGGATGTCCCCAGTGCCTGCTTTGGGGTCCAAGCCCCATCAGATCCATTCTGGGATGTCCCCAGTCCCTGCTTTGGGGTCCAAACCCCATCAGATCCGTTCTGGGATGTCCCCAGTCCCTGCTCTGGGGTCCAAGCCCCATCAGATCCGTTCTGGGATGTCATTCAGGTGCCCCAGTCCCTGCTTTGGGGTCCAAGCCCCATCAGATCCGTTCTGGGATGTCCCAAGTCCCTGCTTTGGGGTCCAAGCCCCATCAGATCCATTCTGGGATGTCCCCAGTCCCTGCTTTGGGGTCCAAGCCCCATCAGATCCGTTCTGGGATGTCCCCCGGGTGCCCCAGTGCCTGTTTTGGGGCAGCCCTGCTGCTCGCTGCTGTCCTGCAGGGTTCCCCTGCTGCAGGTGGCACCTGCGGGGTTTGGGCACTGCCCAGCCGCAGGAGCGGCCAGGGGAGTTCCCTTTGTGCTCGCAGGGCAGAGCTGCTTTGTGGCCGATGCTGTGGCCTGGGGACACGCTGTTTCTGCGGCTCAGGGAGCCGCGCTGCGATCCTGCAGCGCTTCCCGAGCTCGGGCTGTGCAGTGCCGGCGCTGCCCGTCTGTGCCCCGGGGCGGGCGCGGCTCGGAAACTGCTCATCCTGGGAGCTCCTGGCAGGGACACAGGGACAGCTGAGCCTCAGGGCTGCACCTTGCACTTCCCAGCGGGATCAAGGAGCACTGTAAATTAAGCACAAGAGCCACAATTTATTCCTTTTTTGGGAAGCTTTCTTGTCTCCTCTGAAACATCCCTGCTGCAAACCCTCCCCCTGCGAAGGCAGAGGGAACCCGCCCCACGAGGGCTGAGCCCGGCGTTTTATTTGTGCTCTGCTCGCTATTTATGGGGTTTTTTAATTAACTTGCTAATGTTACTTAATTCCCGAGTAGGTTTAATTTCGTGGAGCTCCGAGTGAGGCTCTCCAAGGCAGAGCCCCGCTGGTTCCCAGCTGGATCAACACCACCCAACTCCCTTCTCCGGCACATTCTGTGGCCACGCTGAAAAAACCTCTGGCAAAGAGTGGTTTTGTCCCAGTCCCACCTGTTTTTTCCTTTTTCCACCTCAGTCTCAAGTGCCAGATGAGAGCTGGGTGAGCTCCTTCCCCGTTCCACTGCTGGGAACAGCAGCAGAATTCCATCCCTTCCACAGCATCCCGCGGACCCAAAGCACTCAGGGAACAAAAGAGCCCCAGAGGCTCGGTGTGAGGGCAGCCTGAGCACCTGGGAAGAGCCTCAGAGGCTCCAAATCAGGGCTGGCTCCTCGTGCCAGCACTCAGCAGGCTGCAGAGCTCAGCTGAGCAGAGGAAGGATGAGCACAGCCTGCAAAAGGAGGAGAAAAAATTTTAAAAATAAACATAAAATATGAAAAAGCAGAAATCGACTCCTGTCACAGCACTGTCCAATTCCCAGTTCCAAGGTTTGGTTTTCACATCCACCCAGTCATGGGGAAAGGGGAAATGCTGAGGCCTGGAGGGGCATTTCCAGGGAAACCGAGAGGTGACCCAGACATTCCATGGCAGAGGGTGAATCATGATGATGTCACGGTGATGTCACAGTGATGTCACTGTGATGTCACGGTGATGTCACGGTGATGTCACTGTGATTCATGACAAAGGCCACCCCAGCCTTTGCCTTCAGCACCTGCGCACGTGGAATGCAGGTGCCCCCTCCAGCACCTCTTCCCAACACCCTGTGGGGCTTGGATTTCATGCTGGGCTTCATTTCCAGTTGGGTTTGGTTTCCAGTTTGGTTTCATTTCCAGTTGGGTTTAATTTCCATGCTGGGTTTCATTTCCAGTTGGGTTTTGTTCCCATGCTGGGTTCTGTTTCCATGCTGGAATTTTTTTTCTATGCTGGATTTTGTTTCCAGTTGGATTTGGTTGCCAGTTGGGTTTCATTTCCCGTTGGGTTTGGTTTCCAGTTGGGTTTGGTTTCCATGCTGGGTTCTGTTTCCATGCTGGGTTTTGTTCCCATGTTGGATTTTGTTTCCATGTTGGATTTTGTTTCCAGTTGGGTTTTGTTTCCAGTTGGGTTTGGTTTCCATGCTGGGTTCTGTTCCCATGCTGGATTTTGTTTCCATTCTGGATTTTGTTCCCATGCTGCGTTTTGTTCCCATGCTGGGTTTGGTTTCCAGTTGGGTTTCATTTCCAGTTGGGTTTAGTTCCCATGCTGGATTCTGTTTCCATGCTGGATTCTGTTTCCACCCTGGGTTCTGTTTCCCATGCTGGATTTTGTTCCCATGCTGGGTTCTGTTCCCATGCTGGGTTCTGTTTCCACCCTGGGTTCTGTTTCCATGCTGGATTCTGTTTCCATGCTGGGTTCTGTTTCCATCCTGGGTTCTGTTCCCATGCTGGATTCTGTTCCCATGCTGGGTTCTGTTCCCATGCTGGGTTCTGTTCCCATGCTGGGTTCTGTTCCCATGCTGGATTCTGTTCCCATGCTGGGTTCTGTTCCCATGCTGGGTTCTGTTTCCACGCTGGGTTCTGTTTCCATGCTGGGTTCTGTTCCCATGCTGGATTTTGTTCCCATCCTGGGTTCTGTTTCCACGCTGGGTTCTGTTCCCACGCTGGGTTCTGTTTCCATGCTGTCTCCAAGCATCCCCCAGATTTTGTGGGGCATGACCCAATCGATGCCATTTTATGTCTGCTCTTGTTTTCCTGATCTTTCATGGAGATTTTCCCCAGGGATTTCTGGACAGGAATTTTGGGAAAAGCTGCTGCTCCCGAGGCCTGGAGCCTCCCCTGGGCAGCACTCTGGGCTCCAGCCTGGAGTGATGCTCCCCCTGAGCTGGGGTGTGCCCAGGGGACCCTCCCAGCCCCACAGGCTCTGGGACTCGGGGCAGGTGCCCATGGAGGGGAAAGGGGGTGGAATGTTTCCCATTTCCCAACAGGAAGGGCAGCTCAGGGAAATTCAGCCCCTGCTCCACGGAATCATTCCATGGGCTGCTTTCTGCAGCCTGGCAGAACACAAATAGCACATTTACCCCTCTAAAGACATTAATAATTCCACAGGCTGGAGTCTGAAAGGTGTTTCTTTTATTCTAAGTGTTTGCAGAGTGAAATTAAACTGCTGTAAGCACCCAAGAAAGGTAATTTATTTTTGTTTCCATTTTCCCTTTCAGCCATGGCATTAAATATTAACTGCAGCTTATTTTACTTATTTAAGCACATCAGTTCATTTCCTGTGGGGCAGAACCAAACAGGAGCTCTGATGGTTTTAATGAGGCCCTGCATTAATCAGAGCAGTGACCCTGCAGGATTTCCCAGGAGCTGGAAATGGGGTTTGAGGGGGACAGGAGCTGCTCCTCTGCTCCTTGGGGTCAGTCCCAGGTGGGGAACAACCCCAAAACACCCTGAGCCCCCAGGGCTGGGCTGGCTCTGCTGGGGCAGAGCTCCTGGGTGAGCCAGGACCCAGAACCCAACCCTGCTGCTGCTCCTCTGGGTTTAAATCTGGGAGCAAGAGGAGGAGAAAAACCTTGAGCCTCACCTCCAGTGTCCATCTGGGGGGCTTGGTGCCCCCTGAGCTGGGGGACAGGAGAGAAATCTTCATCCTTTTTAGAACAAGCCACAAGAAAGGCGTTTCCCTCAGCCCCTGCTAATTCACAGAATCCATAAGGTTGGAAAAGTTCTCCAAGAGCATCACATCCAGCCTGGGGCCAGTGCCCCATTCCTGTTCTCATTCAGATTTTAGTTGTAACCACATCTGCACATTGCCACACTGGCCAGTGAATATTGAAGGTTGGGATCCCTGTGGATCCTTTCCAGCTCAGAATATTCTGTGATTCTGTGATTCCCCTGGCTCCAGTTGTGCAGTTTCTTTCCAGGCTGGATTGTTAAACGAAAGCATCGACAAAAAACCTCAAAAAAGCATCCTCAAATAACCAAACCAAAGCAAACCAAACTAAACTAAACTAAAGTAAACCAAACCAAACCAAACTAAACCAACCCAACCCAAACCAAAACAAAACAAACCAACTCAAACCAAACCAAACCAAACCAACCAACCAACCCAAAAAACCCAAAAAACAACCAAACAAGAAAATAAACAAAACCAAAAGACAGTCCCATCTGTCAGGCTTTTTTTCCAACCTTCCACAGGGCTGTAGAGTCACAGAACAGTTTGGGTTGGAAGGTTTGAGGTTCCTCTAATCCACACCCCAAAATAGATCACAACAGGGTGGAGGTTGGTTTTGCTTTCCCAGCAGATGCACGTGGCTTGTCTGTCATTAACTTACTCTTTAAACTGCTTTTTTTTTCCTTGCAAAAAGCCCTGACTCAGAGTGCTCTTGAACAGGACAACTTCCCTCCTTCAAAACAGCCACAGCTCTTTGAAAATAACCAACCCTCAAACCACTTCCTTCCCTCTGAAGTGAAAGCTCCTGGAACAGTGGGGTCAGGCAGCGCTTGTGGTGTCTGGGGAGTGTTCCTGCTCCTGTTCCTGCTCCTGTTCCTGCTCCTGTTCCTGGCTGCACACTCAGAATTTGAAATACTGGAGCCCCTAAAAGCAGCTGCTGAGAGCTGCTGCTGTGGATGTGTCAGCCTGACCTCCATCCTCACAGCTCCCACAGGTGTGGAAAAGAAACTGAGACAATTCCTGCCCCTGGCTCAGTTTGGGTTTGAGCACTTTGGGTTCCAGCACTTTGGGTTCCAGCACTTTGGATTTGAGCACTTTGGATTTGAGCACTTTGGGTTTGAGCACTTTGGGTTCCAGATCACTTTGGGTTTGAGCAGTTTGAGCACTTTGGGTTTGAGCAGTTTGGGTTTGAGCAGTTTGGGTTCCAGATCACTTTGGATTTGAGCACTTTGGGTTCCAGAGCACTTTGGGTTCCAGCACTTTGGGTTCCAGATCACTTTGGGTTGCAGCAGATTCCTCTCCCTGCCCAGCAGCACTTTAACCTGGGGACAGCAGCAGCAGGCACTGCTCCCCCACATCCTGCCTTTATTGCCATTTATTTATTTCCATTTGTTTATTTATTGCTCCTTTGGCACCAGCAGTTGCCATGGCACCAAACATGGCCCAGGGACAAACCAGTGCCCTCCCCTGCTCCATAAATCCCAAATTATGGCAGAGCAGCTCAGGGCTCTCCACTGGGATAATCCCATCCAGTTGCTCCCCCACCTTGTTTCCACAGGACATTCTTTGCTTTCTAATCAGGATTTACCTTTTTAAGCTCCTTTATCCCCATTTCCCTCAGTCCCTGAGCAAGTGTGGGGCCATCCCATGGTCCAGTGTCCAGCAGGACCCAGAGCCAGGAGCAGCCCTCAAGCTTCCAGGGGAGCAGGGGAGGGAATCTGGGAGTGTGGGGAAGGGAATGGGCTGGAAGTGGAGCTGAAGCAGCAAAGCTGGTGACAGCTTTTGGCAGTTTCCAGGAAGAGGGAATTACCCAGAAACAGGGAATCCCAGAAATGAGGAATCCCAGAAACAGGGAATCCCAGAAACAGGGAATCCTAGAAACAGAGAATCCCAGAAATGAGGAATCCCAGAAACAGGGAATCCCAGAAACAGGGAATCCTAGAAACAGGGAATCCCAGAAATGAGGAATCCCAGAAACAGGGAATCCCAGAAATGAGGAATCCCAGAAACAGGGAATCCTAGAAACAGGGAATCCCAGAAATAGGGAATCCCAGAAATGAGGAATCCCAGAAACAGGGAATCCCAGAAATGAGGAATCCCAGAAACAGGGAATCCCAGAAATAAGGAATCCTAGAAACAGGGAATCCCAGAAATAAGGAATCCTAGAAATAAGGAATCCTAGAAATAAGGAATCCCAGAAATAAGGAATCCCATAAATAAGGAATCCCAGCAACAGGGAATCCCAGACTGGTTTGGGTTGGGAGGGGCTCAAAGATCCTCTCGTGCCACGGGCAGGGACAGCTCCCACTGCCCCAGGTGCTCCAAAGCCCATCCAGCCTGGCCTGGGACACTCCGGGGATCCAGGGGCAGCCCCAGCTGCTCTCACCCTGTGCAGGGTCTCCTTTACTCCCTTCCACTCCACCCTGGCACTGGAGCTGTGTCACAGGTGTGGCCCTGTCCCCCTGGGCTGGCAAAGGGCAGTTTTCAGCGTGAGATGGTTTCTCAGTGTGAGGTGATTCCCACAGGAATGTGCTGAGTGGGCAGATGTCCACCCTGCCCCACACCAGCACAAACCCACACTGATGCTGCTCTCCATCAACAACGTCCCCAAGAACATCCCCTGCCCCTTTCCACCCCAGACCTCGGGAAATGGCCTGAGTTAAACCCAGCAACCTCAGCTGTCCCCTGGAGTTCATTCCTCCTGGCCAGCCTGGGAGGTGCTGCTGCAATTCTGCAGGATCAGGATGGAGGACAGAGCAGTCTGCAGCCATGGGAGTGGTTTAAAGCTCTTCCAGAGCTGGGTTCTGGGGAGATTCAAGGGGGCTGCAGCTCCAGGGATTGTTTTTGTCCCTGGGAATCAACAACAGAGTGTTTGGCTCAGCGGGGTCTGTGTACAGCACTGGGGATGGAAAGCAGCAGAGGAAGTTGTTTAAGAGAAATAAATAAAAAGAAAACCCAAGTTGTTTCTTTTTCCCCCTGCTAGGGAGCCAGGTTTTGTTCTCCTGGATATCCTGCCAGGATACACAGACTGTGACAGTGCCAGGAGTGCAGGAGCCCCAGCCCTGAGCTCGGGGTCACAGAGCAGGGGACACTCCTGGGCTGCTGGGGGGGCTGGGGGTGCCAGAGCCCGGGGCTGGGGGCTCTTCCTGACACATCTGGGCTCAGGTGGCACATCTGGGGCTCAGATGGCACATCTGGGCTCAGGTGGAATATCTGGGGCTCTTCCTGACACATCTGGGCTCAGGAGGCACATCTGGGGCTCAGATGGCACATCTGGGCTCAGGTGGCACATCTGGGCTCAGGTGGCACATCTGGGGCTCTCCCTGACACATTTGGGGCTCAGGTGGAATATCTGGGGCTGTCAGGAGCACAGAGGGACCCCACACCCCGGGGATTTAGTGAAAACCAGCCCCAGAACACCTCGGTGCTGTGATCCACTGTGCCTGCATTTCCCTGAGACCCCGAGCAGGGCTGGCAGCAGGAGGGGCTGTCCTGCTCGGGAGGGTGACTGCAGCCAGCCCAGCCCAGCCCAGCCCCAGCTCCAGGGCAGCCGAGGCTCCTCCACAGCCTGGAAAAACCTCCCAGCCCGCAGGCAGAGCTGAGTGCGGCTAATTAAATTCCGTCCTTAACGAGCGGGTCTGCAGGGGTTTGTTCTGAAGAGCAATTTAAACCCGGAGGAGAAGACAAATGCCAGGGTTGGGATTTGGGCTGGCAGGGAGGGCTGGAGGGGACCCAGGAGGGACCCAGGAGGCTCCTGGCACCGAGGGGGACAGGGACAGGGGGCACCGGGGGGTCCTGAGCCCCGAGACCCTCGGACATCGCCCCAGGGCCCCCAGCCCCGTCCTGGGGGCTCAGAGCCCCCCAAACCCCTGATCGTGTGCTGCTCATTAACAGAACCAGGATCTGCTCCTCATTAACAGAAACTGGATCTGCTCCTCATTAACAGAAACTGGATCTGCTCCTCATTAACAGAAACAGGATCTGCTCCTCATTAACAGAAACTGGATCTGCTCCTCATTAACAGAACCAGGATCTGCTCCTCATTAACAGAAACGAGCATCACCTGTGATGAGGATCCCTTAATGAGAATCACCTGTGGATCGCTTAATGAGAATCACCTGATGAGGATCCCTTAATGAGAATCACCTGATGAGGATCCCCTTAATGAGAATCACCTGATGAGGATCCCCTTAATGAGGCTCCTGAGCCACACCCCCCCCAGGCTCTTTCCCTTTGTTAAACAAACCCAGCTGAGGAGGTGCCAATATTTGCTCAATATCGATGAAATAAACAGCCTGGAGTGGAAAGTACATTAATGCAAGTGCTTTATGGACATGTTTTAATTTTTTTACAAAAAGCAAAATCGGTCCAGAGGAGGCTCTGGAGCCAGGCTGGGAGAGCTGGGGGTGACACCTGGGGAGGAGAAGGATCCAGGCAGAGCTCAGAGCCCCTGGC
>JAOTQP010000403.1:30222931-30233370 GCA_026413545.1 Cichladusa arquata | reverse complement strand
CTCCTTTTTTTTTTTTTTTTTTTTTTTTGTGTGTGAGCTGCCAAAAATCTTGCCTTGTTCCTGTGGCTGTCAAATCCAGGCTGGAGGGCAGCAGGTGCAATCCCACATTTGAATTTTCCTGCTTGGAGCTCCCAGTCAATGCTCTGGTTTTATTTCTGCTTCTTGTTTCTGTTCCAGTCACTCTTTGCAGTCACTCCAGGACAAACTGCTCCGAGGGTTTTGTGGCTTTGCTACAGCCCTGGGTTGTTCATCAGCTGCCCCCTGCTCCAGATATTAATGATTAGGATTTAATTTTATGAATTTATGCTGGTCCTTGAGGAGCAAAGCTCTGTCATCCCATCACCTCAGCTTTCCTTACGTATTTATCTCTGATTCTGGATTTTGGGAGCACATCCACCAGCCAGATCTTCCCTTTAGTGTTATTTTGGGAATTTTCTTCAGAATATCAAGAGTTTCCAGTCAGAACTGTGGATTCAGCAGGGGTTCAAGCTGCCTCAGACAAGCTGTTAAAGGCATTTATTGCCTGGAGCCAGGCAGGAAAACCCCACACATCCCACAAACGCCCTCATCCCAGGCTGCCTGTTGTTCTAGGATTGATGGAACCAACCCCAAGGACCCCCACAAGGCTCAAATTTCTGCAAAGACAGGAGCTAATGCTGTGCTTTGGTGTTTCCTTGGGAGCCACCCTGATTGCTGAGGTCAGGATAAATCCAGCAGCAGATCCAAGCTCCTCTCCTGGGGTTTGTTCTCCCATCCTCAAAGCAGCCAAAAACAGCAAAAAAAAAAAAAAAAAAAAAAGGATTAGCACAGCCTGCAGCACTCCAGGGACATTCTAAAGCTTAAATTTGAATTTTCTCAGGGGTTTTACCTCCTTGCTGTCTGGTTTCTTGGCTTCTAACCCCAGCCATTCCCACTGCTCTGCTTTTCCCTCCCCTGCAGTGCCCACTGGGATCCTGGATGTCTGGTACCGGCAGCAGGACCTGGACTCTGGGCACCAGAACCTCTCCCTTTTCTGGAAGGTGAGTCCAGTGAAACCCCAGCAAAACCCAGCCAGGTGAGAGGGGAAACCCAACCCAGAGCCAGGTGGGAGGAGGAGTGAGGATTGCAGGAAAGGATTGAAGCCTGGGAGAGCACAAGGGTTTCACCAGTTCCCAGGGACAGGGACACAAACCGAGGGTCCCCTCCCTGGGAGGAGATCCAGCATCGTTTTCCCAACTACAGTTTCGTGGAATGCCAGAATTATTTGGATTGGGAGGGACCTTGAATGTCTTCTTATCCCATGGAAGGGACACTTCCACCATGCCAGGCTGCTCCAAACCCCATCCAGCCTGGCCTCGGGCTCTTCCAGGGATCCAGGATCTCTGGGAATTCCCTCACAGCCAGGAATTCCTCCCCAATATCCCAATATCCCAACATCCCACCCAGCCCTGCCCTCTGGCAGTGGGAATCCATCCCCTGTGTCCTGTCCCTTCATCCCGAGCCCCTCTCCAAATTCTCCACCATTTTTGGGGTTTGGTGGGCAGAGCTGGGAGCTGGGACCCCACAGGGAACATTCCACACAGAATTTGGTTTAAAACTCACCAGAGCTGGGTAAAAAAAAAAATTCACTGTGTTCCCCCACTACACACACCAGGCTGCAAGTGAAAGCAGAAATTCTCATGAGATTCTGTGGCCCCAGATATTGTGGCTTTAACTTGAAGAACTTTATCTTGCAGCACTTTCTTTGTGACTTCAGCTGTGACTTCCTGCAGCATCATTCATAAAACAGGGTAATAAACTGCTTTTAGAGGTTTCACAGCAGTTTCAAACCAGGCTGAGACTCAGGACCACTTCCTACCAAGGGTGTGTTCTTATTCTCAGGCAAATACCCAGAAAAGGGTTGAACATTTAATTTCAGAGAGTTTCCAGCGCTGCCTCTGTGCTGAGCCACTGCCAGGGCACTGCAAACATTCTGGTTTGTGCTTTGTGCCTTGGTTATGACAAAAATCAGCCAAACAAATGAATTAATGTCAGAGAAACAGCAGGAAACTGAAACTGGGAGTACAACTGCAGGCACCCAGAGGGGAATTAAAATCAGGGTGTGGTGTTCCACATCTGTCAGAGATCTGGGTTCTGAGTGGTTAATTTTAAATAATTCTGTATGGTGGCTTTAAGTGAAATTCAGGTTTTTCCTCCCCTAGCAAAACCTGCTCATTTTGACAAATCCAGCTGAGCTGTTGATCATCCTTTTTTTTTTCCTTCCTTGTGAAAAGTGTGGCTGGAATTCAGGGCAGGAAGGGTTTCACTGTCCCCAGCTTTGCTGCTGCTGGAAAAATCAGCATCTCCCAACAAAAGAGCTTCACTAAACTGGAATTGAGTGGGGAAAAATAAATCCTGGAATGGTTTGGGTTGGGATGGAGATTAAAGGTCGCCCAGTGCCACCCTGGCCATGGCAGGGACACCTCCCATTGTCCCAGGGTGTCCCAGCCCCAGTGTCCAGCCTGGCCTTGGGCACTGCCAGGGATCCAGGGGCAGCCACAGCTGCTCTGGCACCCTGTGCCAACTCTACCCATCCTCCTAGGGAACAACTCCTGCCCAAATCCCAATTATCCCATCCCGAATGGATCCCTGCCCCAATTCTGAGATCCCCCAGGATCTTGTGCAGCTTTTCCAGCTCTCTGCGGTGCTAAAACAGAGCTGGCAGCGGTGGGATTCGAACCCACGCCCCCGCAGGGACTGGAGCCTTAATCCAGCGCCTTAGACCGCTCGGCCACACTACCCTGGCACGGGGAACCCCCGGGAGCGGGATCTGTGCGCGGGATCTGTGCGCGGGATCTGTGACCGGGATCGGAGCGGGATCGGAGCGGGATCTGTGCCCGGGATCTGTGCCCGGGAACGGAGCGGGATCTGTGCCCGGGATCGGAGCGGGATCTGTGACCGGGAACGGAGCGGGATCTGTGCCCGGGATCGGAGCGGGATCTGTGACCGGGATCGGAGCGGGATCGGAGCGGGATCTGTGCGCGGGATCTGTGCCCGGGATCTGTGCCCGGGATCTGTGCCCGGGATCGGAGCGGGATCTGTGCCCGGGATCGGAGCGGGATCTGTGCCCGGGATCTGTGCCCGGGATCTGTGCCCGGGATCGGAGCGGGATCTGTGCCCGGGATCTGTGCCCGGGATCTGTGCCCGGGAACGCTCCGTGCCCGCCCCGGCCCCTCCTGCTGCTCCGATCCCCCGGAGTTCCCCCCAGGAACTCCCGGCGGGACGGAGCCCCGGCTGCCCGGCCCCAAACCCGCCCGTCCAGTGCGGAATTGCTGCTCTGCCACCTCCTCTCCTTCCCTTGGCAGCCTGCGTTAATTAAATTCATGAAATTAATTAACTCCACCAGATCCACCAGAGCCTTCCACACCTCCACATTCACCCCTCTCCTCTTTTCTCAGCAGCTGAGGACAGCCCCTCCATCCTGCTGGGAATCAGACCCGGAATCAGATGACAGCCCCTGAATCCTGCTGGGAATGAGACCCCAAATCCCATGACAGCCCCTGAATCCTGCTGGGAATCAGACCCCAAATCCCATGATAACCCCTAAATCCTGCTGGGAATGAGACCCCAAATCCCATGACAGCCCCTAAAATCCTGGGAATGAGACCCCAACCCCGACCTGCATTTTGGATTTGTGCCTTTCCCCGTGCCTGTGTCCCAGTGGCCCCGAGGGAGGAGGGGCTGAGGTGCCAGTGGCAGTGGCTGTGTGGCCCTCAGAGATCCCAGGCTGCAGCTTTGGGATCAGGGAAGGTGCCAAACTCTGCAGGAAACTCCTGCCAAGGCTGGGAGCCAGCCCCAGGGAAGTTGTGCAGTTCCATAAATATTTTTCTTCCCCGGTTAAACACAGCCACTTTCTCCTTCCTCAGCACGGCGATAAAAGCACATTTCAGTAAACAGGGCTTCAAAGGGATGTTTGCATTTGGCTCCTCTTCCAGCCTTCTTCATTCACTGCAGCAGCTCCTGCCTGGAGAGACCCCCAGCTCCCTCTGGAAATCCAGCACCTTCTCCCAGATGCTCCCATTCCAGACACGTTCTGATTTTTATCAGTAACCATTGATAAAAAGGAGATGTCTGTGGTTCCTTGGGTTTTTTGATCCATGTTGCTCCAATGCTTGGAGTCCCTAGACCCAAATCCTGGGATTTGTCAGGGATCCTGTGCAGAGGTGATGGAATTCCAGATGTGAATTGGTTATTTGAGGATAATAATTGGATTTTCATTAAAGGGAAACTCATGAACTGCTGCAGATTTCTGAAAGTCGATTTATTTCCAGCCAGAAGCTGCCAAATCATTCCCAAATAAATTCCAGCCCCATGGAAGTTTTTCAGCTCCATTTGGGATCCTGTGGATTTGGGGACCCTGATGTGCCCCAGGGGAGCTGGGAAAATGAAGGATTTGAGGAATTTTTCACCTCATTGTGTGGCAGGGGTTGAGAAGCTTTCCCAGCAAACATCCTGCAGGGCCAGGGAGGTTTGGAATTAAACCTCAAACCACTTTAATAAATCCAATGGGATTATTTCAATTAAAAAGAAGTGATTACAACAGCCCTTATTTTCTTATTAGGGCACTTAAGCTGCCCCTATTAAAAGATTAGAATATATTGAGCCTTTGTAGGACTCTCAAAAACACTGGAATATCCCTGGTTAAAATTATTGCCGTTTAAATACTTCTGCCTAAAAATTACATGAATAAAATTGGACATCCCTGTCCCAGTTTGGGACAGCAGCTTTGAGAAGTCCTGAGACCTCCCCAGGGACCACCCATGGCCACAGAAAGCCCAACTGGGCTTGTGGAAAATGTTTTTATTGCCCTGAAACAGAAGAAAAATCCCTTCAATATTCCCGGATCTGCTCGTTCTTGTGTTCTCCAGCCCAGCCCAGGGCCAGGAGCTGCCAGGAGCAAATAATTCCCATTTCCATAGATCAGGAGATGAATCACTCCTGGTATTTTTAGCAGGTCATTAAGGGCTGGCAGGGATATTTGCAAACTGACTTGTGAGGGTTTGGATTGGTGTGAGCACAACCTCAGAGAGAAAACATCAACTGGGAGTCAGAACAGAGGGAATGGGAGTGCTGGGAATTGCATCTCCAGGTCTGCAAATTCCAGGAAGGGATGGGGATAAATGGGGTTTGTGGGAGCCTGGGCCTCACTCCACGGAGAAGTGGCAGCAGAAATGATGGGGTGAGGATTGGTCCCCAGCCCAGGGATTTTTATTTACACACCCTGGGAGGGATGCTGCAGGCACTGGGAACTGCTGGCTCCTGTGGGATTGGATGGAAAGGGAATTTTCCTGCTGGTTTGTGGGCAGGGAAGCTCCTTGGGAGTTCAGAGGAGCATCAGGGCACCTCAGAGGAGTCATGGAATGGTTGGGTTGAGATGGATCTTAAATCCCACCCAGTGCCACCCCTGCCATGGCAGGGACACCTCCCACTGTCCCAGGGTGTCCCAGCCCCAGTGTCCAGCAGGGACAGTACTGGGTGGGATTGGAGGTCCCTTGATATTGCTGTCCCCTCAGGGAAGGGGGAAGGACAAGGGGAGCTCTCCCCCAGCACGGGCAGCACAGAGCTGCCAGGCAGGGGAACACACCCTGACCACAAGGACAGCACAGCACATCCCAAAGCAGCCCCAGAAAGGCCAGGCCCAGGAGCCTCAGAGCTGGGAAGGGGCAGGGGCAGCTCCCTCTCCTGACAAGTGCTTGTTGTGCAATCCCCAATGGCAGCACACAGAAATCCTGAACACAAACTTGCCATTTCCTCATCCAAGACGCTGCAGAACTGAGTTGAGCGCTGCCTGCTGGGATGGAATCCCTCCCTAGAAGCAGCCCATGGGTTTGCCAGGGAGCCTGGGAACAGAGCACACGGCTGCTGGCTGGGATGGCTCTGTTCCTGCCCTTCCCTGCCTGTCCAAGCAAGAGAATTCCTTTTACGTTCATCTGTCCTCATGGAAGCCTGCAAGAGGAGAAGAGATAAATGATCATAAATGATTAACATCATCTAAATATAATTCCTTCATTCTCAGAGCCTTTGTGACAGGCTCCCTTGGGAAATATTCCCAGCTGAAATGGAATTTTGCTCCGTTCCTCACACATCTCCCGTTGCTCTTGTGAAACACACGAGGCATTAAAAGTCAGCAGCAACAATGTCAGCAATGTCCTGGGGAGAACCCAACAGGCAGCTTGGAAATGCAGGCAGACAGGGGAACACTGGGAAAAACCCACCCTGAGGGTTAAACCCTGCAGCTGCCCTGGATAAAGATCCATCGGGGTGGGATGTGTGTGAAAAACGGGGTTTGGGACAGAAGGAAAATGAATTTTCAGTGCTGTTTAAAGAGTTAGAAATGATGGATGAAAACTTGGGAGGAAACACCTTCCCATTCCTGCCCTGCTCCAACATCCCAGGAGCCAGAGGGTGGGACACAGGGTGGGAATGCTGGGGTGTCTGTGGGTGTGTGTCTGGGTGATCCCTGGGGATCCCTGGGTATTCCACGGGTCTGTCAGGCTGCCAGGGTGGGAGCCACGGCTCCAACTCCATTTCCCAAACATCCTTTAGCAGGACAGGAGAGAATCAGTACTTTCCTAGTGATTAGATGATAAAAGGGAGATGATAAAAGGGAGATGATAAAATTGCCTTTCAGTCAGCTACTGCACACAGCAGCAGATAAAATAATTACAGAGCCCTCACAGGGCTCAGGCTCATTCCAGATTCAGGGGGATGTTGGGCAGCTGAGCAGGGACTGAAGGGCAGCTGCAGTTTGTGCCTTGGAGTTCACTCAGTCCATAAATGTGTGGGGTGGCAGCTGTGGGTCCCAGCCCAGCAGCACCCCCACATCCCCGTGCCCATGGCCAGTGGCACACTGAGGGCAGTGCCACAGCTCCCAGAGTGGCCCTGGATGGGAACTGGGAGCTGAGTTCCTCTCCTGGGGACACAGGGCTGCAGGGACACAACTTCCCTGTCAATGCAGGGCCGAGTTTCTGAGAACTCTCTGACTAATGTGGCTCAGCCTTGGCTGGGGAACACAAACCCCTCCTCAAAGCCAGTGAGAAATGGCAGAGGAAGCTCCAGTGCAGGAATGTGAGGCTGGCAGGGAGCAGGCTGACCCCAGCACCCAACACTGGGGCTGGGAGCCAGGCCCTGCCTCGGGCTCAGCTGGGCTGGACTCAAGGCTTAGTGCTGCTCCTGTTTCCCAGGGACACACCAGGGATCTGGGCACTGCCCTGCAAGTGCAGAGAACCTGACTCCAACCTGAACATCACATCCAAGGAAAACCACACCCTGTGGCTACAGGAAGATGGAATATGGGAAATACAACCCAGAGCAGGGGCACAGGGGTGGCTCCAGGGAAGCCATGAACCAGGAGACACTGAAACATCCCAAAGGATTCTCTCCTGCTCAGAGGGAGGCAATCATGGAACAGCCTGAGCTGGAGCCCCCAGGGACCATCCAGTCCAAGCCCTGGCCCTGCACAGACACCCCAGTGGTGCCACCCTGTGCTGAGCATGGTCCAAGCAGTCCCTGAATCTCTGGGAATGTGAGAAACTGGTAACAGCCTGGGAGCAGCTCAGTGCATTCCCCCACCAGCTCTCTAAAGAGAAACCAGGACCTGGCAGGCCCAAGCTCAGAGCCAGCCTCAGGCTGATGTTCCACGTGCCAGGAAAATCATGGAACAATCCATTGAGAGCTCCCCTGCTGGCAGAGCTCTCTGTGCCTCCCCCAAAGAAATGGGATAAGGGAAATGCAGGGCAGCAGGAGGCTGAGGAAGCTGTGGCTGCCCCTGGAGCCCTGGCAGTGCCCAAGGCCAGGCTGGACAGGGCTGGGAGCAGCTGGGACAGGGGGAGGTGTCCCTGCCATGGCAGGGGTGACACTGGGTGGGCTCTAAGGTCCCTTCCAACCCAAACCATTCTGGCATTCTGTGACCTCCTCCTGGACTTATTTCCTGGGCCACAGAGTTTTGTGTCTCCTAAACCCTTCTGTTCATCTTTAAACTCACTTTGTGTCTAGAGTTCATTTTTCAGCCTTGCTTGAAGAAGAGTAACTTAGAGAAAACACTTCATGTATTCATCGTGGCACCACCTCAGCCCTCCCGAGGAGGAGCTGTTAAACGTTTTCAACAGTTTCCAGTAAAACTGGTGGTAGCTGGTAAATGTTAAACAGGATTTTTTTTTTTCCCCTTCTAGTCAGAAACAAACTTTAGGAAGCTCGAAGTGAGTGCTGGAGAGCTTCCAACACAAATGTCAGGCTTGGCATCTCCTGGGAACGGGAGGGGTTGGATCCCTCCAGACGTGGAGGGTGAGGAGCAAGTGTGAGTCCTGACCTGCAGCCAGAACCATTTCCTTGTGCTGCCCTCCCTCCTTCCCCTACAAGCAATTTGACAGCCTTGTCTTGATAATAATTAAAATAAATCCTCCCCACAGGACCAATGGCCACAGCTGTGCATGTGTGTACCTGTGCACAGGTGTGCAAGTATGTGCACACACGTGTGGGATAAATGTGTGTCTCACACTGGGTTGATGTTTTGAATGGAGCTCACAATAGTTTCTTTCTAAGTGTTAATTGGTCCACGTGATTTTCTGTGTATTTTCTATGTATTTATATTGATTTTTTGTGTATTTATATTGATATTCTGTGTATGCTTTGTTGCACTGGAGATCAGTACAGTTTCAGCCTTTCTGCATGTTGTGTAAGGATTATATATCATTCTATGTATCAGTGGTTGTCAGGGCTCCATGGAAAACCAGGTGCACGAGCTCAGGACATGATTATTGAATGCTCATGGCTGTCAGCTTCACAGCAAAGGGAAAAAACCCAGCGAGGTACTTCTCAAACACAACAGGGAGTAGTGCAAGGAAATAAATTATTATATCTTACATTAACTTACTCAAATGCTTTCTTTGAACCACAGTGAGGAGTTCTGGCATCCTGCCAAGCTTGAATTTGACCCTTTTTTTAATCCTTATTATTATTCTCATGAAATGAATACAGAGAGGCCTTAAGCAAGAGCTGATTCTTGTTTTACATCAGCCCCTGCCCTGGAAAGCTCATCATCTAAGTTCTGGAAAAGGAAACAGGGCCAAGCACTGACCTAAGTGCATCTTGAGGGAGCTGGAGCAGAACTTTAATCTTCTAGTCTAGTGCACTGTCCGTGAATCACGGTGATTTTCCATAGTTCACATCATTTTCTCTATATATTTGAAGATGTTGCAAGATGAGTTTGCCCAATACATCCTCGAGGGTTATTGCTAAAAGCTCCTTGTAGCCTTGCAAGAAGGATGTGCTTGGGCATATCTATTACCCATTAAACCTGGCGAAATAATGGAGCTTTCCCATGTCATAACATATCACACCCGTGCCAAAATAGCTGCAAACATTCTCTAAGACTTAATGAGCTCTTGCTGGTTCATAGTGGTCCAAACAAGTTGTTATTGTGGCTGTTAGAGAGTGCAGAATTATATTATTGAAACAGTGTCATAAAAAGAAGATGGGGTGTCAGAGAAGCCAATCCCACACTGCAGGGAGCTGTGTGGGGCACACAAAGGCACTTTTTTTCCATGGTAATGCAGTTTATAGATGGGTAATCTTGTGTAATTCTCCTGTGATTAAACAGAAGGTGTCTTTCTTCCTGAAGTTCCTTCAAGCTGTAAGAGAAGACAAAATAGAGAGAGGGAAATATTACATATTTCCAGGATGCATAAAGCAGCCCTGCATCCCAAAATGAAGCAGAAGAGGGAATTTGGGGAGCTGAAGTCGACTCTGACTTTCAAGAGCTTCTCTCAAAGAAGCTTCCACACACCACCATAAAAATGTCAGTGTGAAATATCCGAGCAAGAGCAAATTGAACAATCTGGTGATTCTAGTGCCTTCATCTGGAGTCTCATGCCTGCAAGGGTGTGCAAAAGTCAATAACTGGAATTGGAGGTTATTGATTATTTCACTGGGCTGCTGTTGAAGCATCATATGTGCTTGATTTGGTCTTCAAGCACCCGGTAAACGCTTGGGTTTAGTTTTACCTCCCTTTGTGAAAATAATTGAAAATACTATAAAACTGAAAGTGTCTGGAGTTTTTTTTCCCAGTTTTAAAGTCTTTTTCTTAAATAAATGTTATTTGTCAAGGTTCCCGTCACTCCAAGGTGGATGTTTCATGCCACAGGTGGGGGCTGTTCATAATTTATAAGGAATTGAACTTTCTGTTGGACACTGCCACCTGCAGCCCCATAGATTTTAGGATGTTTGGATTAGATCTGTCTCCTCCTGCCTCTGCTTCTTGGAAACCAAAACAGTTATGGAAATGGCCTTTTTTTCTTTTAAGCTGAGAGAGAGTAGTTTAGGTGGGATATGGGGAAGGAATTGTCTCTGTGAGGGTGGGCAGCCCTGGCACAGGGTGCCCAGAGCAGCTGTGGCTGCCCCTGGATCCCTGGCAGTGCCCAAGG
>JAOTQP010000403.1:30132446-30145071 GCA_026413545.1 Cichladusa arquata | reverse complement strand
GGGGGATTTGGGGGGACAGACAGAACAGCTCCTGCCAGGAGGGGACAAACCTTGGTGGCTCTGGGAGGGACAATAATGGCTCTGGGGGAGAACAAACCTTGGTGGCTTTGGGAGGGACAAACCCTTCTGGGGGGTGAGGAGCTGTGCCAGGAGGGGACATGGCTCTGGGGGGGACACCTGGCAGGATTTGGAGAAACAGACCTTGGGGGATTTGGGGAGACGCGTTGGGGGATTTGGGAGTGACAAACCTTGGTGGCTTTGCAGGGGGATGAACCCTTCTGGGGGTCGAGGAGCTGTGCCGGGAGGGGACATGGCTCTGGGGGGACACACCTTCGTGGCTTTGGGGGTTTGAAAATTCCTTCTGGGTGTCAAGGAGCTGCTGGTAGAAGGGGAAACAGCGTGGGGGGGACACACCTTGGTGGCTTTGTGGAGACAGTGATGGCTTTGGTGGTGACAAACCCTTCTGGGGGTTGAGGAGCTGCTGCCAGGAGGGGACAGAGCTCTGGGCAGGGGGACCGTGGTGGCTTTAGGGGAACAGACCTTGGTGGCTTTGGGAGGGACAATGATGGCTTTGGTGGTGACAAACCCTTCTGAGGGTCGAAAAGCTTCTGCCAGGAGTGGACACAGCTCTGGGGACACACCTTGGTGGCTTTGGGGGAACAGACCTTGGTGGGCTTTGGGAGGGACAAACCCTTCTGGGGGTTGAGGAGCTGCTGCCAGGAGGGGACAGAGCTCTGGGCAGGGGGACTTTGGTGGCTTTGGGGGCTGAGGAGCTGAGCTGTGGCTGCCAGGAGCTCTGTCCCCAGCCCTGCCCAGATCAAACCCCACCAATCTCTGCTTTTCTTGCTTTTTTCCCCAAATATACAAAACCCAGCTGCATCCAGACACCTGCACAAGTTCTGCTCCCAGCACCACCTTCCCTGGGCTGCTGCCCTTCCCAGTGCTGACCTTTGCAGAGCCTTTGGGGCAGAGGTTCCTCAGCCCTGGGACACGTCTGGGAGATGCTTTTGGCCAGCCTGGACCAGAGGGACAGTGATGGGATGGTGATGGAGCCGTGCTGGGAATGGAGGGATGAGGCTGGGAAAGGGGCACTCACTCCATAATCAGCATTAAAATCAGGATTTTGGTCCCCTCCCAGCTGGGGATATCCTGGTTCTACCCTCCTGAAGGTGCTGGGGTTTTGCTGCACTTTGATTTCACCCCAGGTATTTGCTGTGTGTGGCATCGAGGCAGCTCTGCCTGTTGTTCCAAGAAATATTCCTACATTTTCCAGCCTGAGCACTAAATTGGTGGCTTTCAGCAGTTCCCTAATTATGTGAGACATTTTTTGTACTTAACAAATGGTTCTGATTCCTGCCAGCACTTCAGCCCGGTGTTCCAGGCCCGTGGGTGTTGGGGAACAGAACATATTTCTGTGTCTGTGAATATGATCCCACACGTTGTCTTAAGTGGGAAAATGTTCACAGCCCTTATATGGAGAGGGATTTTTTTCCCCCCTAAATCCATCAGTGCTTTCTCCTGCAGTACTAACGCAGTTTGATCTTCCTGGTGCTCTCCAGGCTGGATTAGGAACCAGAAATTCACAGTGGGATTTCTCCTTCTCCTGGCAGAAGTGTGGCACGACCTGCTCAGGAGGTGGGGGATGCTTTTCCTCACCTGCACAGCCTCCAGGTGAGGGTACCTGGGGCCATCCAGGTGCTGTTTCTCCTGGAATTGTGCATCCCCTGGCTGGGATCTCCCCCCCCCAGCCGTGTTGGTGGCACTGCTGCAGCCTCCCAGCCCTGCTGGCAGCCAGGAATTGTGGAAAATCTGGGATGTGGCACAGCAGGGTGACGTGTGCCCCACTCCTGTGCCAGGGGATTGTGCCATGCAGGGAACACAGGAGTTCTGGGAGCACTTCTGGTGTCCTGAGGGAGCGCTGGGTACAGACTCATGGAACACAGGGCTGCCATTGCCCTCCAGTGGGTTTTGGCCAGGAATACTCGTGGCTGCATGAGGTGCTCCTGCCCCATGGCATCGCCCCCAAATCCTCTGGGGCTTTGTGATGCTCAGGGAGGAGCAGCAGTGGAGTGAGGTCTCCTCTGTGCTGGTTCCTGGGAAAGGTGAGCCTGGAGCACCAGCTCAGTGAGTGCACCTGTATCTCTAGGAATCCTTGGGATCATAGAACAAGGTTTTCTGCATTTGTCCATCCGTGGCTGCAGGTGCTGCAGGATTTTTCTCAGGATTTTTTTTCCTAGCAAAGCCACTTTTCAGGATTCCTGAAATACCTGGGAGAGGTATTCTTGAAATACCTTTTGAAATATCATTTCCTGCAGAAATACCTGGGAAAGAGGCCATGCTGAAAACTGGGAGCACATGCACAAAAACCCCTTAAATCAAGGATTTCTGTGCATTTTCTGTGCTGTCCTTGTCTCCATCCTGCCAGGAAAAGACGCTCTTCTAACAGGATGTCATTCTCACTCTGCTGGATGAACATTCCCAGTTGTGATGACAACCATGTGGGAACTTGGACAAGTGAAAAATGGAGCTCCAGGAGCTGCCTTTCATCAGAGCTGCTATTTTGGGGGGACAGATTCAGCACCAGCAGGTGTGAGGCAAAGTGTCAGCCTGGATTTAATCCCTGCCCAAGACATCTTGGGTTTGGAGTGGTGGCTTTGGATAAATCTCATCCCCAAGGTCACTCTGTATCCATGGGGAGGGCTGGGAAAATCCACACACAAAGCACACAAAGGAAGGTTTCCTCCTTCAGTTTTCCTTTAATCCAACTGATGCTGTGGGAAATACAAAATAAGGAGGCAGGAGAGTGGCATTCCAGGGAAATTTGGAGTTCCCATCCCTGGAGGTGTCCAAGGAATTCCTGGACGTGGCACTGAGTGCTCTGGGCTGGGGACAAGGTGGGGATGGGGCACAGCTGGGATTTGGTGACCTTGGAGGGATTTTTCTCAGTAATTCTGGGATTCTGTTGCTCAGGATTTGTCTCCTCTGTGCAGCTCCCACATCTGGAGTCTCATCCATGGGGGTGGTGAAGGCAGGGAAAGCCTCACTGGCATCAGCTCAGCCTGGGGCTGGGGAAATCTGAATTCCCTCTGGGTTTGGAGCTGCCTGGCCCCTGAACCCACCATCCCAGAGAGGGAAGTGCAGGAGCCACCACCTCCCTGCTGGACCCACAGGGACACAAAGAGTGCCTGGAACTGGGGGTGGGAAAAGCTTTTCATATTTGGGCGCCTGTTGTCAGCTGTGACCTGTCATTTCCAGTGATTATTTCCTTCCTAAGAAATCCTGGGCAGCTCAGCCCCACATCCAAACCCATTTGCTTTTTGCTCAGCCTAATTTAATTCCTCTCTGCCCAGGAGCTTCTGACCAGATGCAGCAGATCTGACTCTGAGCTATCCCACAGATATTTTTTTGCTCTCTGGAATACCCAGAAGGTCAAATCCCACTCCTTTGTGTCCTCATCATTGAACTGGGGTCAGGAGAGCTCCAGAGTCATTCCTTGGATCCCAGGGCAGGACAGGAGGGTGCTGGAGCTGTGGCAGCTTTTGAGGGAATCAACTGCTCTGTTCAGAGGCTCATCCATATTTATCTTAAAAAACCTTCCCAAATTTCCTCTGGAGCAGCTACAACCCAGCTAATCAAAACAGGAGTTTGAAACTGGAGTAAAAACAAAATAAATAGAAAATAAAGCAAATGGATATCGAAATAGAAATGAAACACAAAGTGGTGACTGCTGCCACCATTTAACTGCAGATACAACATGAACACTTCTTCTTAATTAAGGAGTGGGAAAAGCTAATTAGCAAACTGCATCATGGCATTGTGGTGGAGATGAGGGCTTTGTGATTAGAGCTGCTTTGAGGAAGCAGGCCAGGAAAGAAATCCAGGTTTCCTGGAAGATCTGTAATGATTTTGTAATTGATTTCCTGGAGCAGGGTTTTTTAATTTGATGGGATTTCAGCTGCTGGTGTGTTTGTGATTTATTTGTCAAGGAGAGGAGCCAAAGCCAGGTTGGTTTGGAGCAGTTCTGGGAGTCCTGGGACGAGGTTTAGTGGGTGAAGTGCAGGGCACAGGAAGGAACTTGAGCTGTGGTTGATTCTGTGCAGGTAAATTGGGAATTTGGGATGGAGTTAGAGGAGCTTTGGGGCTTGGAATTAAATGATCTTTCACAGAATCCCAGAATATGCTGAGTGGGAAGGGACCTGCAGCATTACTGAGCCCAGCTGCTGTCCCTGTGCAGGACATCCCACAAAATCCAAGTGGGAATCCCAAAAAGGGGGAAACACCCCAAAAATCTGTGGAGTCCAACCCAGACCATCCCACAATCCTGTGATTCAGAACCAAAGCCCTGCAACTCATTTAAAAGTTAAAAAAACCTTAATTTTAAACAGCTTCAGACAAGTCCAGGGCATGTGGAGAAGCTGGAAATGAAAGGAGCATCCTTTCCCACAGGAATCCTGGGGTTGGGCAGTGCCCATAAAACTGGGATTGCCTTTGTTTGGAGCCCTAAATAAAATTTCAGAGTCCAACATGAATACATCTTTTTACCTAGATGTTTTCACACCTTGACACATGTAGTATAGAGAAAAACCCCATCAGAATATTTGTACTCAAGTTCTGCTCATTTCTTCATGATTTTCTCATTATCCCTGGAAAGCACAGAAGCCCAGGCTTGGAGGAAGCTCAGATTTACTGCAGACTCCGAACCTTTACAGACATGAGTGCATTTTAATATTATTGCTGTTGCTCCTGTCTTAAGGTCTGTCTGCACTGAGAAGAAAAAATGCACATTGAACCATTTCCTGGCCTTTGACCACTAGGACCTGAAGGCCCTATATATTTGTGTGTGTATATATATATTTTTTATTTATTTATTTGTTTGCTTTTCGCTTGTATCCACTTGTCAGTGACCATTTTAAAGTGCTGCAGAAACTGAAGGGCAATTCTGGAAGGCATGAACTGCTTCATCACGTGTCAGTTTGAGAGAAGAACAACTATTTTATTTTTTTATAGGACCAGCTTACTTCAGGGAATAAAGTTATTGGGTGGAAGCAGCCAAACACCCAAACCTGCCTCCCATGCTGGGAGTGGCCAGTGCTGGTCCCTGGGGCCAGCTGGGAGGTGTTTGGTGGCCTCAGGGCAGGAGGGGACCTGTCCCCTGCAGGTGTTTTCCCTCTGCTGGGGAAGCAGAATTCAGATTTTTCCCCTGCTCTCCGAGCCAGGCTCCTGCTGCTCACATTTGCAGCTTCATTTCACCTGGGACAGTGCCTGGAGCAGCCCCAGGGGATCCTGGAGCTTTATGGATGAGATAATCAGCAGCTCCTGGAAGTGATTAAACAAAGGTGGCATCTCCCCTCGGCGCTCTGGGGTGGTTCTGCCAGGATTTGATGGATTATTTGAGTGTGTTCAGGAGACTTTCCATACTGGGAGCAGCAGGCAGAGCATCAAATCCAGGAATCCCAGGGCCTGCTGAAGGTCAGTGCTCCCTGTCTCAGGTGCAGGGCTGTGGATGCAGCACAAATATTTCAGTTTTTACATGCATGGGGTGGTTTTTGTGTTTTCTCCTCCTGTTTCTGCAGTTTAATCGATGCACTGCTCTATAAAATAAATGTGGGGAGAAGTCATGGCAGGGAGCAAATCCTGGGATTTCTCTCCCATGTGCTCCCTGTGGCCTGGCAGCTGCATTGCTCCCTTTGACCTTGTGGCAGAGCAGCTTTTTGTGCAATCCCAGAGTGGTTTGGGACCTTAAAACTCATCCCATCCCACCCCTGCCATGGCAGGG
The DNA here is from genome assembly GCA_026413545.1 of Cichladusa arquata. Taxonomy (NCBI): domain Eukaryota; kingdom Metazoa; phylum Chordata; class Aves; order Passeriformes; family Muscicapidae; genus Cichladusa; species Cichladusa arquata. The sequence continues at coordinate 30,139,295 of JAOTQP010000403.1, read as the reverse complement.
ACACCTTCCCCTGTCCCAGGTTGCTCCAGCCTGGCCTGGGACCCTTCCAGGGGCAGCCACAGCTGCCCCCTGCCAGTGGGAGATCCTAAAACCCAGATTTTAAATTTAATATCACCAGCAAAGTTCTCCTCTGACCATTTACCCGCCATCTGGTAGTTTCTGGGAGGACAAAAAATTGTCTTTCTTTAGAAACACTGAGCTCTTAAAAACCACATTGATGGTAATTAAGAGGGTTAATTAGCCAGGCTTTCCTGGTGGGTTGTGGCAGCATTAAAGCACAGCAAGGTGAGTGTCCCAGCCTGACTTGAGCTGCATGGAGGGAGCCCTGAGGGTCACACTCTGCAGGGATCACAGCCAAGTTTGGTGCCAGCAGCACCCTGAGTGAATTTGGGATAACCCCAGGCGGGATTTGGCTGCCCAGAGCAGCTGCAAATCTGGCAGTGCAAGCACTGAATATTCGAAATTTTAACAAATATTTTAAATATTTCCCAGCCCTGCAGATGTGGCACCAATGGAATAAAGGTCCCTGCCCATTCTCCACTCTGGATTTGGGATCAGCTCCAACATTTGGTGATGTAAAGATTCCAACAATTGCAGAAGAAACTCTCAGGCACTCTGTCCCTGAAAGGCTTTGTTCCTTGTGATGGTTTCCAACACTGCTCCCAGTTCCACAGGTTTTAAAAATATCCTTCCCAGTTTTGGTAGGAGGAAGTTTTCCTGCAGGAAAAGCGAAATCGCCATAAAAGGCTTGTTATTAAATCTTACGAGCTCAGGGTTTTTAATTTAACTTGTTACATCACAGGAGTGTGAATTCATTAAACTTCCTATTCTTATATGTGGGATCTATTTTAGCTGATGAATCTCCAAGAAAAAGGTTGGAGATGCGTCAGCAGCTCCTGTGGCTCTCTGGGAGGGAGAAATGTGGAATTAAAAAGGATTGTATGGAAGGGAAGGGAGCAGTGCTGGGCAAGGAGGAGGGAGCAGACCCAGAGCACAGCCTGGATATTTGGGATATTCTCATTCCTTTCCAGCGCTCTGGGTGTGTTTTATCCTCTGTGGGATAATGAGGAGCCCCCAGCTTGTGAGCTCAGGGCTTGGAGGGGACCCTGCCCTCTCAGCCTGGGCTTTTCTGCCAAACCTCACACCTGAGCTGCTCTTGCAGCTTCTTCAGGAACAAGGTCCCTTCGTGAGACCTGAGCTGTGCAAAACGGGGTTTTTATCCCAAAATCTGGGGGTTTTTATCCCAAAATCTGGGGCTCATGCCAGTGCAGGGGAATGCTGCTGGTGCTTCTGAGGGAGGGTCTGGGAAATGCCCTGCCCCTTCCTCAGGGGATGTGACACTGCTGGGGCAGGGCCAGCTCTGGGTCTGCTCTTTGCTTTTTATTCTATTTTTATTCCAGGTATTGGAACACCCCAAGCAGAGATTCCTTCCTGCTCTCCCAAACCCCTCTGCAGCACAGCACTCCCTTTGGCTTTCTCTGAACTTACATTTCCATTTTGGCTGGGTTCAGAGGGGTCCCAAATCCCACCCAGTGCCATGGCCACCTCCCCTGTCCCAGCTGCTCCAGCCTGGCCTGGGACACTTCCAGGGATTCCCTGGGAATTCCATCCCAGCCCCTCCCCAGGGAATTCCTTCCCCATATCCCTTCCATCCCTTCTTCCCTACAATTTGGCTTCTTCCCTGAACTTTTCCTGTGTGAGCCCCAACTCTTGAGTGCAGCACCCCGAGCTGCCTGTGCAGCTGGAAAAGCAGCTCTGGGATCCCTGACCCCACTAATCCCAGCTGCAGGTTGGGAGGCACACGTGGACTGGAATTAATTTGATTAAGCTGCTGTAATTCTCCCTAAATAATGCTGTGTGCTGCTGATTCCATTACAGTGTGCAGGATCAGTGTCAGGCTGCCAGGCCTGGAACTATTCCTGTTATCCCATTTTCTCCAGTAATTCCTGCCTGCTCCCTTCTAATTCCCTTGGCCAAGGAAGTGCAATTTGTCACAAAAGTGTTATTTTAGCTGTAGCTTAGTGCTTGTCTTAGAACACAAAGGCTCCAGACACAATCCCAAATTTTTTTGGAAAAGAAGGTGCTATGGAAAGCGGGGATTTGCAGGGAACATTGGCCTGGACTGTCCTGGGGGAAAAAAAAAAACCAGAAATTCCCATAAATTGTCATTAATCCAGTGTTAGAACCATCAAAGACACATCAATATATTCACTGCTCCAATAAGTGATCAGTTAATTTTATTTTCAGATTTCTTCCCAAAATCCTGGCAGTGATCACCAGGGCACCCCTCTGGCCTGAGCCCTCCCAAATCCTCTTTGGGATCAGGGAAATTCCTGCAGAATGTGGGAAACTGCTCTTGGCTGGTGGGGGATCCCAGCCAGAGTGGCTTTTGTGAGGCCACCTCCTGCTTTTCCAGGGATGATTTAACACTCCATAAATCGGTGAAAAAGGACAATATCTCCTGGTACCATAGAGAAAAGTAACATTAGTTACAAATTTAGACAGCCGGTGTCAGTGCAAGCCTGTTTGCTTGTTTACAAGAGAAATAATTCACCCAAACTCAGCAGCGAGGGAAGGATTTTTTTGGCAATTTAGTTGTCAGGAAAAACATTGCTGGAAAATACAACTTTTGTGTCTCTAAATAACTGGAATAAAGTGATTTTTGGGGCTGATGGTGCACCTTGCACCGGGGGAACTCACACTTCCCCAGCTGCAGAATAAGGAAATTTATTTGAGGAAAGGCAGAGACATCCCCAGTGCTGTTCAGGGTGTTCCTGAAGCACCAGGGCAGGATTTGCTGCCTCTCCTCAGATACCTGGAGAAAATCTGGAGGAAAATGATGTAAAGCTGCTGCTCTGGGTTAATTTAATTGGATTTCTCTCTTACACCAGTGACTCCTGTTCAGGAAAACCTCTCAGGAATTTGGAGGTGCAGGGCAGAATCCCCTCTGAATTCCAAGCTGCCCTTTCATTGAATTCCATGAATTTCCTTGAATTTCTCCTGAATTCCATGAGCTGTGCTGAGAACAAGGGGAGGGAGGGACAGACTGCAGCTGCACAGGAGTGAGTCCTTGCACTGAAATGAGCCTGACTGCTGGGATTTCTTGGGATAAAGGAGAGGAGAGATTCCTCGAGGAAGCAAAGGAAGAGGGAAAAGAAAGGATTATTTATTTATTCCTTTGCCCAAAGAGGAGCCAATCCCGGACCCTTTATTCCCAAATCCCCAGTGGAGATAATTGGATAACTAAAGATAAATATTGTGGTTAAATGCAATGCAAACTTGTCTGGTTTAGTTCAACCCTTTTTAGATTTTGCTTCGAGTTTTGCTGTTCAGCTTTAGCAAACAGCTGAGGTGAAACCTGATTTTGGGATCCTTTGGGATCAGCTCGGGCTGGGCTGCTCAGGTGCTGGATTTGTGCTGGGCACTGAAGCTGGGAACTGGGAAATCCCTCCTGGATGGCCTCTGGCAGAGAGCCCAGCTGGGGAGGGCTGTGAAAAACAAACCTCTGTTTTAAACCATCCAGTTCCCAGTGCTTCTAAAACTCACCTCTGTCTGCTGGCAGTTCTGCTAATGTGCTCCTGGCTTTGAAATATTCAGGGAGTCACAATCCTTTGGATTTTCTTAACAAAGTCCTGATGTTGTTTGTTGGACAGGGGTTTGGAGGTGATGGATCTGTGGTGAAGGCAGGAGGAAAGGGAATTGCACAGAAATTTTAATGTTGTTTAGGATCAGGAGTTGTGTCTCTGTGAGGGAACTCAGCTGGGTGTTCCAGAGCCTCCCCTTTTCCTGCTGCTCTGTGTCCAGCTGCTCCTGGCAGGGGGACAGGTGATCCTCACACTGCAACTCCTGCCTTGGCCTTGGTGATTCCTGCCAAAATCAGGGAATCAGGGAATCACAGAGCTTGGAAAAGAGAGCACTGAATGCCTTGGTGATTCCTGCCAAAATCAGGGAATCAGGGAATCACCGAGCTTGGAAAAGAGAGCATTGAGTGCCTTGGTGATTCCTGCCAAAATCAGGGAATCAGGGAATCACTGAGCCTGGAAAAGAGAGCATTGAGTGCCTTGGTGATTCCTGCCAAAATCAGGGAATCACAGAGCTTGGAAAAGAGAGCATTGAGTGCCTTGGTGATTCCTGCCAAAATCAGGGAATCACAGATCACAGAGCTTGGAAAAGAGAGCATTGAGTGCCTTGGTGATTCCTGCCAAAATCAGGGAATCACTGAGCTTGGAAAAGAGAGCATTGAGTGCCTTGGTGATTTCTGCCAAAATCAGGGATCAGGGAATCACTGAGCTTGGAAAAGAGAGCATTGAGTGCCTTGGTGATTCCTGCCAAAATCAGGGAATCAGGGAATCACTGAACTTAAAAAATCCCTCTGGGCCCATCGAGTGCCGAGGCCACCCCTGCCCGGTGTCCCCAAGTGCCACATCCCCAGGGATTTGACTCCCTGCAGGGATGGGGACTCAGCCCTGCCCTGGCAGCTGTGCCAGCTCTGCCCACCCTTTCCACGGGGAAATTCCTCCTGCTGTCCAACCTGAGCCTGCCCTGGCACAGCCTGAGGCCGTTTCCTTTTGTCCCATCCCTTTTTCCTGGGGCAGGGACCAGCAGGATCTCCCCAGGTGAAGCCAGGGTGCCCAAATCCGTGTGTAGGGATGTGGTGTGGGGGTGAATCCTCCTTTTGGAGAGCCTGGGGAGCAGCAGCAGCAGCAGGAAGGGGAGATGGAGCTGCCTTAGGCTCCTGTGGGGCTGGAATTCCCAAAAGCCACTGTGGGAGCTGTGCTGGCTGGGATGGAGGCAGCACCCTCCCCATGCTCCAGTGGGAATTGGGATGAACTCTTCCCATGAAATCCTGGTTCTTGGAGTTCCTGCTCTCCCATCCCTTCCTCCATCTCCATTTCATTCCCTGTCCTCCCTTTCCAAACCAGGAACACCCCTCTGGATGTTCCACACCCCCAGAGTGTTCTGTGGAGGTAAAGGACACTCCAAGCTCTGCTGGGAGAGCAAAGCAATCCCCCTCTTGGATCTGACCCAAAAATTCCAGTCAAAAAACCCCAAAAATTCTTGTGCTGTACATTGGGAAGTTGGAGTGAAACTCCTTGTGACAGGAACATGAGCACATCCCAGCCTTGGAATGATCCCAGTTCCAGAGGGCTCCAGGAATGCAAACAAACCAGGATTTTCATATTTAACCAGGAGCTGCATCTTTTCTTTCCTGGCTGGAAAAAGAGAAAGTTGTGTCGGGTTCTTGTTGGAGGAATTTGGTCAGTGACAAAGAAATAAGGATTTGTGTCTTGGTTTTATTTGGGATGGAGGGAGAAAGTGAGGAATTGAGGAAGGAATTCCATTATTCCCGGGAACTGATGAAGGAATTCCATTATTCCCAGGAGTTGAGGAAGGAATTCCATTATTCTGAGGAATTGAGAAGGGAATTCCATTACTCTGGGGAATTGAGGAAGGAATTCCATTATTCCCAGGAACTGAGGAGGGAATTCCATTATTCCCAGGAACTGAGGAAGGAATTCCATTATTCTGGGGAATTGAGGAAGGAATTCCATTATTCCCAGGAACTGAGGAGGGAATTCCATTATTCCAGGGAATTGAGGAAGGAATTCCATTATTTCGAGGAATTGAGGAAGGAATTCTAATATTCATAGGAACTGAGGAGGGAATTCCATTATTCCCAGGAGTTGAGGAAGGAATTCCATTATTCCCAGGAACTGAGGAAGGAATTCCATTATTCCAGGGAATTGAGGAAGGAATTCCATTATTCCGAGGAACTGAAGATGGAATTCCATTATTCCTGGGAATTGAGGAGGGAATTCCATTATTCTGGGGAATTGAGGAAGGAATTCCATTATTTCCAGGAATTGAGGAAAGAATTCCATTATTCCCAGGAACTGAGGAAGGAATTCCATTATTTCGAGGAATTGAGGAAGGAATTCCATTATTCCCAGGAATTGAGGAAGGAATTCCATTATTCCCAGGAACTGATGAATCCCAGTGCTGGGAAAGCTCCCTGGGAGGGTCCTGGATGAGAGGGACTGACAGGGAGCTGGGACTGCCACATCCCAAAAATCCAGCCTCTCCTGGTATCCCTAAAATCCAACATCTCCTCATATTCCTATGATCCAACCTCTCTTGGTCTCCCTAAAATCAAATCTTTCCTGGCATCCCTAAAATCAAATTTCTCCTGATATCCCTAAAATCCAACCTGTCTCGGAATCCCACAGATCCAGCCTCTCCTGATATCCCAAAAATCTAATCTCTCCTGGTATCCCTAAATTCCAGCCTCTTTTGATATCCCTAAAATCCAACATCTCCTGTTATCCTTAAAATCAAATCTTTCCTGGCATCCCTTAAACCAAATCTCTCCCAGTGCCTGTGGGCCCTGCCATCCATTTTTTCATTTTTCATGGAATTTCAAGGGAAGGTGCAGCTGGAACTGGCCTCGTATTTCTCTCATGGAAATATCCCTGAGTGCTGGAACAAGCCCAGGCTGGTGAATTGATATCCCAGAAAATTCCCAACATTTCTATTGGTGCAAATCAGTAATGGAAGGAGATGGGGGGAGAAGTGTCTTTCCCTGCATTTTGTGGGATAAAAATCTCCTTTGTGACAAGAGAGCTGCTGTCACCAGAGGGTAAAACCCACCAAATAAAGCAGTTAAAAGGTTCATTCTGCTCCTAAAAAAGGGCTCCTGTAATTCCCATTACTGTCATTCCGAGTTAAGTATGGAGGATGCACAGGAAGGGAATTTCAGACTTTAAAAATAATATTTTTACTATGAAAATGGATATTAAATTATCAAAGTTACATTTTAAAATATGTTTATTTAAAATTATATTATATTAT
>JAOTQP010000403.1:30098021-30109408 GCA_026413545.1 Cichladusa arquata | reverse complement strand
GGAACAGGGACAGGAGGAGAGGGAACAGCTCAGGCTGGCCAGGGGAGGCTCAGGGTGACACCAGCAGGAATTTCCCCATGGAAAGGGAGCTCAGGCACTGGAATTGCCCAGGGAGGGCTGGATCCCCATCCCTGGGGGTGCTCAGGGAATGTGTGGATGTGGCACTTGGGGACCTGGCCAGGGCTGCTGGGTGACAGCAGAACTCACAGATGTTGAAGACCTTTTCCAACCTTTACAGTTCCAGGGTTCTGTGATTCCACAGAGGTTCAGCTCTCCCTGTGAGTCTCCCTGTCACTTTTAATTAAATCTCCCTGTCCTGGGTGGCTCCCATTCCCCTCCCTGGCACTGCCACCTGCCAGCTCAGCCCGTTCCTGCTGCCTCCTGCTAAACTGATTCATCAGCCAGGAATAATGCAGCTGGACTGGGATGGAACCACTGGCAAGGAATTGGGGATTCTGAGGAAGAAACCCAGAAGTTTCCTTGTTCCTGCTTAAATCCCAATTTGTTCCCCTGGTGCCTTCAGCAGGTAAATGATGTTTTCTCTGCTGTTCCTTTGGAGAGCACTTCCAGCCATTGCTCCATAAAGCATCAAATAAAGCCCATTTCATCCCGAATTTCACAGCACATCATCTCTTAAACGGAGGGATTACTTCACATAAAAGCTGCAGCACATCAAAGATCCGAGCAGAAATGCAAATTCCCTGATTTCCAGACAGCACGCTTCCCAAAGAAATCTCTCTTGTTTATTGGGATCCTCTCCTGCTGAAATGTCTGCAGGGTGAGCTGTCAGTGTGATTGGAATTTCTAGCAATTAACAGCATAATGATTAATTTTCAACATGTGCCACTAATGTGCAACAAATTGCTGGAATTCTGTCACTCCTATAAAAAGAATCTGGGGTTTTCCTTGAGGCTGTGCAAGAATTGTCTGTGGGGAGGACAGGACACAGATTTTTTTGATAACCAAACCAACCCCAACAACTGCTTTTGCTGTCACTAAAATGTCTTTGCAATTGGAGCCATCAGCATCTAGGATTATCCAAAAATATTTACTCAGAAAAGCTCCTTTAGGAAGGAATTTCAAGGAAGGAAATCAGGAATTTCAAGGCAAGGCCAACAGTAACCTTTGGAATCAATTAATATCTTATCAGAAAAGATAAAGATTTGCCTTTATGTCTCAAAGGTGTGAGGTCTGGGCATTGATAATTGGCAGAAATAATTCTTCAATTGTACTTTCCCCCTTTTGTGCACCTTTCCCAGATGAGGTGCTCAGGTCTCCAGGGACCTGCCAGGACCTGCAGCAGGGCCAGGGAAACTTCCCCTCATTAACATTCCCGGGAGACAAAAGCTGAAATCTGATTTTTCATGCTTGGTTATTTTATTTTAGGATTAGCCAAGTCTGAATGTGAACCTGAATGCAGACCATTGTAATGGGGACATAATGAAGAGGATTCAATTATCAGCATTAAAAGGCATTTCTGGGGGAGATATGCTGCTTATCTGGGAATTTCTGTGCAGGAAAACAATTCAGATAATATTGCACACCCCTCTCTTTGATAAGACCAATTCCCCTTTGGAAGCTCCCTAATAATTCTGTTATTGTGACTTCAGAGCCAGAGTTCCTTAATCTTTCAGGAAAGTTAATGAAGGCGATTACCAATGTCTCACACAACCCGAATAAATCCCTAATTTTGCATTTCCAATTAGGAGCACAGCAGTGACATTCCTGCCTCCCTCACCTGGGCAAAGTTTGGGAGAAAATGCTTCTTGTTTCTAAACAGGGTGTGGAAAAGTGTAACTTGGGGGAAATGGAGTGAGTGGAGAATCCCAGGGTTCCTGAGGCTGGAAAAGCCTCCCAAGGCCATTGAGTGCAGCCTGTGGCTGATCCCCTTTGATGTTTTTTTGGGATGTAGAAGATTCCAACCCTTTTCCATGGGCAGGGACACCTCCCACCATCCCAGGCTGCTCCAAGCCCCAATGTCCAGCCTGGCCTTGGCCATTCCAGGGATCCTCTGGGCACCCTGTGCCCCCCTCCCAGCCAGGAATTCCTTCCCCAAATCCCATCCTGTCCCCCTCTGCTCACCCTGGAGCCTCCTCTGGACTCTCCCCAGCAGCTCCAGCTCCTCCCTGAGCTGGGGCAGCTCTGCAGGTGCTCAGGGTCTCACCTGGGCAGAGGGGCAGGATCCAGGCTGGCATTGCTCCTTCCCACCCTGGCATCTCCTGGAGAAATCAAGCAGGTTTTCCAGGAAGAGCAGTGCTGAGCAAATTCCACCTCATCAGAGACCTTTTCTGAACGGGAAAATGGGGAGGAAATGCAAAACAGCAGCAAGGATTGATGCCAGAGCTTACATAAGCACAATTCCCGTGTCACAGGTATGGGATTGCAGCTGGAGACAAAAAGTTTGGGATAAAGGATACAAGGTAGAGGTAGGGGCAGTTACACAACCCACAGAGCAAAGAAACAAGGTGCTAAATCCTCCCAGTTTTCGTGCAGAGCTGGTGCCCACAGAGCTGCAGCCTGCAGAAAGGTGAGCAGCAAATCTGAAAACCAAAATCTGGGTGAGGAGGTGGCAGAGCTGCAGAAAGGCTCCACGTGGCTGTAAATGCAGAGAGAACCTTCCTCCCTTCCTTCAAAGCTCTGGATTATTACCAGGGTTGTGTTTCTAATTGAAATGTGGTGCTGGAAATGAAGATGATTCCAGGGCTTTGAAGTTCCCTAATTATTGCAGTGACCCAGACTGCACTGGACACTGTGGAAATCAGCCAGGCAGCCCACAGAATTAATTAAAGGGAAGGAAGGAAATAAAAGTGGATGCCTGGCCAGTGCCAGGAGAATATCCATGGGGAAAAGGCTTTGGGCTGAAGGAAATTTGAGGGCTGTTTTCTTTTTTAATTCCAACCTTAAGCTCAGCTTTGTTCCATTTCTTATGTGTGGTCAATCTCTGTTATCAAATCTCTTTTGGCAGAGAAAATGTGAATTCTGGGGTGTTGGAACAAACTGGGAAATTCCCAGTGCCCTCCTTAAGTCAGAGGAGGGAGCAGCTGCCCTGGAACACCTGCAGGAATCCTGGTCACTGCTCCAGAAAGGGCTCCTGCTTTCCAAACAGGATTTTATGGGATTTGGAGAAAGGAGGGATGTGCTTTAAAGAGAGAAAGAATCCAATCTAAAACTTCCTTGGAGGTTGAGATGGGACACTGGGAAGGAATTCCATATTAATGGTGTTGATTGTGGTGGTGATAAGAGAAAGGAAAGAGGAGCAGGAAAACCATTCCTGGTGTGAGATGGGTGAATTCCCTGCTGCTCTGGAAACAACCCCTGTTTTCTGAACCCTCTGGAAATGTTTTTCTGCTCGTTCCAGCCCTGCCAGGCTCCCATCCACACTTCCAAGGTCTTGATTTTCAGCATTTCTCAGTAACTTTCTAGCTCTGCCAGATCCCTGCAGCTGGGATTCCTTGGAGTTTTCTGAGTGAAATTGGAAGAGCAGGAGGGGTTTGGTGTTCAGTCAGACAGCTCAGGTTGGTCCCTGAGAACCCAGAACCCTTTTCTGGCTTTGGCCCTGCCTGAATTTTGGCTCTGGTTATTCACTGTGGTTATTCCCAGCTCCCTGAGATACCAACACTTCTGTGAAGTGTTCCATGCAAAACTTGTTTGGGAGAAAAAAATTAAATCCATCATTAATGTATCCTGCAAACCAGCCAATTGAAAATTGATTTATCCTGCCAGTTACACAGAGGAGACTTGTGGATTTTTTTGGGGCAGCATTTTCACCAGCTCTGTTCCACGCCCCCTGCTTGGCTCTCCAGGAGATCCCAGAATTCCAGAATGGTTGGGGTTGGAAGGGATTTTAAATTCCATCCCATCCCACCCCTTCCACCATCCCTGGGACACTTTTAGGGATCCAGGAGCAGCCACAGCTCCTCTGGGAATTCCTTCCCCAAATCCCATCTGTCCCTGGATACATCTCCTCATGTGCAGGCCCACTGCAGAGGATAAAGCTTTTGAGGTGAAAAAAGAAATTATTGGGTCTTTTTCCCTCTTGTTCCAAGATATTTGGAATGCTGGAATCTGCTTCACCCCATCTTTGCATCAGCTGGGTGAACCTGCAGCAGTTTTCTCTGTCTTCCCAGCAGGTGAGGGAAATGTCTTCTCCTGTGGCTGCTGATAAACAGGGATCAGTGTTTTCCTGCACAAAAGATCCCTGAACTGAGAGGGGATTGGATTTTATTGTAATTGATTTCCATAAAGCTCCTGTTTTCCTCAGATGAAGGAGTTTCTTTACAAGACAATAAACTGCAGGAGCTGATAATGAGCTGCTCGCTGGAGCTGAAAAGGAGCAGGTTGTTTTATGCTGCTTTCCTCATTCCTCTGTCTTTATTGAAGAAATAATCTGATTTTTGAGCTCTTTTGGAGGGTCTGCTGTCCCTGTGTGATGTGGGGAAATGAGCTCAGGACTCAGCTGTGGGGAATTTTAGTTCTAAAAAGGGGAAAAGCAGCAAGCTCAGGTGTTTGCAGGGGGAGTGGCAGAGGGTGAGGGATCCCTTGCAGGGACTGAGGGAGGGATGGAGCTGCTCTGTCCCTGACTCAGCTCAGATCCTTTTCCAGGAGCAGCCACCAGCACCAAGGAAAGGATCTCTGAACATCAGGAGAGAACAAAGTGTAGGGAAGCAAAGTGTAATTACCAAAGCTGGAATTAGTCCAGGGTGGGAATTAATAATGCTGAAATTTATAAAAGGTTTAATTACCACAAGCCCACAGGGTGTGAAATTCTCCTTTCAATTGTAGCCCAGGTCCTTCCATTCCCTACTGGTGCTTTCTACAAAAACCTTATTTTGCTTTATTTGGACTAATTTAGTGCATTCTTTTTTCCTAAATACAACTCAAAACCTTGGAAGTGGTTTGGAAAGTGGGAGTTGATTGTTGAGCCCTCCTTGCCTTTGTGCTAAATATGTTCCAGGACAGCCTGGCTTATCCAGAATGTTTAAGTAACTCCTGGAGGTGTCCAGGATGGATTTAGGGACTGCTTGACCTGTTCCAAATCTGCTTTTGGAGTGTTCCCTCCTTCCTGCACCATTTTTGTTCCAGTGGCAAGGAGTGGGGCACTGTGTAAAGTTACTCACTGAGTTAGGGGTGCTCACACTCCCTGGGGGTGAGGGAGGATCTGCATTGCTGGGATTGAGGGTGGGAGAAGTTTGGGAAAACTTCCTGGCTGTGTATTTTAGTGCAGGAAATGCATTTTGCTCAATCCCCTGTTGGAGTTTCCAGCAGTGAGGTGGCACGGGAGGAGCAGGAATGGCTGGGGATTGCTCTGTAGCCAGAATTCCATTCCTGCCTCCCTCAGCTGCTGCAGGAGCCCGTGGGGAGTGGCTGTGGGGGCTCTGCTGGTGTGGGGGATCCAGGGAATCCATAATTCCCATTTCCCATGGAACCAGAGCCAGGTGCCTCTGGTGCCTCTGCCCAGGGCTGGGCCAGAGCCCATTCTTGGCTCTGGGCTGCCGTGGGTGTGTTTGGGGTCTGTGCCTTCCCACGGCTCATTTTCCCATTCAAGCCAGGCTTGGTGTGTTCCCTTCCATCCCAGAGTGGGGAACAGCTGCAGGATCCAGATTTTCCCATTCCCACCTTCTCCTTCCAGAGAGACACCCCCAAAACCCAAACTCCGGATATCCCTGGGGGAAACCGCTTTTAACAAACCCCAATCCACAGAATCACCCCAAGAACATTCCCCCCAAAAAAGCTGCTGAAATCCCCTTTTCCCTCCCTTTTCCCTCCCTTTTCCCTCAGTATGCTGCCTGGAGATGACCAGCAAAAGGAAGCTGATCGGGCGCCTGGTGCCGTGCCGGTGTTTCCGCGGCGAGGAGGAGATCGTCTCCGTGCTGGATTATTCCCACTGTGGCCTGCAGCAGGTGCCAAAGGAGGTTTTCAACTTTGAGAGGACCCTGGAGGAGCTTTACCTCGATGCCAACCAGATTGAGGAGCTTCCCAAGGTAAGCATCCAGCTCCTGCTGGGGTGTGTGCCCGGCTCTGGGAGTGCTGGAGCTCCTGGGATGGGGAGTCCAGGGAAATTCCTTGGAATTGGGGTTGGACTGGGAGGAGTAGGGATTCCTGCTCCTTCCTCCCAGCATGGGAATGGGGCAGCTTGGAGCCTGCAGCTGGGAAAGACAATTCTCCAAAGGAAACTGCTCTGGCACCAGAAATTCCTGTGGTGTCCAGTCCCTGGATCAGGAATCGCCACTGCCTTGGGATTCTCCCTGTCCCTGCTTTTCACAGCAAGCTCTGCTTCAGGATCAGCCCTTTAACCCTGGGGGATATTCCTGGGAATCCCAGTTATCTCCTTCAGGATCAGCCCTTTATCCCTCTGGGATATTCCTGGGAATCCCAATTCTCTCATCTCCTTCAGGATCAGCCCTTTATCCTTCTGGGATATTCCTGGGAATCCCAATTCTCTCATCTCCTTCAGGATCAGCCCTTTATCCCTCTGGGATATTTCTGGGAATCCCAATTCTCTCCTCTGTGTCAGGATCAGTCCTTTATCCCTAGGAATCCCAATTCTCTTCTCTCCTGTCAGGATCAGCCCTTTAACCCTGGGGGATATTCCTGGGAATCCCAATTCTCTCCTCTGTGTCAGGATCAGCCCTTTATCCCTCTGGGATATTCCTGGGAATCCCAGTTCTCTCATCTCCTTCAGGATCAGCCCTTTATCCCTGGGGGATATTCCTGGGAATCCCAATTATCTTCTCTCCTGTCAGGATCAGCCCTTTATCCCTCTGGGATATTCCTGGGAATCCCAATTTTCCAAGCAGGAGTTTCATAACTGCTCTGGGATCATCCAAGTCATCCTTCCCGTGTAAAACTCCTCTTCTGGAATCTTCCAATCCATTCTCCTGCTGATCAAGGTTTGCTGTAAGGAATTAAAAGTTACTGCGAAAAACATGTTCTGGAAGCAAAAGAGGGAAGGGTGGAAAAACCAATTAATGGCAGGTGCTGGCTCCATAATGAGGTGTGAAGGGATGGGATCAGCCCTTCATGGGATTTTTCTCCACAATAATGAAAGATTATTACAAATCTCTAATTAAACATTGCTCCATTCTCCATCACCTCACAGCAAATTTCCCAATTTTTGCTGCACGGAGACTTTGTACAAATTCCATTTACAAAAGTACAAAATGGGATATTTTTTTTTTTCCGTGCCATGGAGCTGCTTTGCTGGGATGTGATGGTTCATTGCTTGAGAGGTCTCACTCCACAGAGGAATTCTGCACAGATGGTGGGGCAGGGCAACCAAAATCCCGTTATTTTCATGGAAAAATGCTGTGGGGAGCTCTCCTGGAGACACAGCACAGAACCAGCTGGGTTCCATCCCAGAAATCCCAAATGGATCCTGGAGAAAACCTGCTCAGGAAGCCCCGAGCTCCCTCCTTGTCCTTCTCCTCCTTGTTCTTCTTCTCCTTCTTGTTCTTCATCTCCTTCTGCTCCTTCTCCCTCTCCTTCTCCTCCTCCTTCTAGTAATAATAATAAAAATTCCCTTCTTTTCCTTCTGCTGCTGAGGAATACCTGAAGTGTCTCGTTTAGAGAGGGATTTTTTGGGATATTTGGGTTGGGCTCCTTGGGATGATCAAAGTGTTTCAGACTTGGGCTCGATGGAAAATAAATAAATCAGAGGAAGATGCCAGAATTCTGCATGAAAAACTGAGGACCGAAGGGAAGGGGTCCAAAATGCTGACATTGGGATGAAGGTGATCATTTTAATTTAGAGTAAATCGAGTTTAACATAATCTTGGCCATGTGGAAGAGAAGATTAATGGCAGTGTTAACAGCACTCATCAGTTTTTGTCTTAAGCCTTTATTAATTGTTACCAGGAATTCAACAGCTGAAATAATTCCTTTATCAAATTTTCTGCTCGAGGTGTTTCTGCTGCAGAGCTCAAGGCTTTTTTTTAATCACTGAATTAATATTTCAGCAGAGAAAGTGCCTTCTTTTTTTCCCATGAAACTGGCACTGTATTACTTAACATGAACTTCTGTGTTACACGTTCAGTTCTGCCATTCTCTCCTCCCTCTGTAAATGTGATTTCAAAGAATTTCTTCCAGAGGAGATTTTTGGTCATTTTCTGTTCTTTGCCAAATGTTCTGTGCCCCTGATATTACAAAATTCTTTTGAATCAAAACTTTTGATCATGTTTTATTATTTAATGAGGAAACAACTCAGTTAAGTCCAGCTCTACTTTCATGTGATGAACCCAGTAAATTATTTTATATTTAACTGATGCCTTAAACTCATTCTGCCTGGTTTTATTTTAATTTTTACTTTCCATTTTAGATATCACAGTGATGATTCCTTTCCTGCTGATTTTTATTTCTTCATATCTTGTATTTCTCTGGTTTTTTAAGGATTTACAAGATGGTTTTATATTCCTTACTCTCTTTTTTTGCTAAATCCAGCCAAGTCCTTTTATTCCCTTTGCCTTTGACTTCATTCCCCTGCTGCAAAAAAATCCTTTATTTGTATGAGTCAAGTGAATTGATGACTAATAAAGGGAAAATTGATCTGGATGAGAGTGGAGTCATTGGAATCAGCATCCAGAAAAACATGAGTGGGATGGAATTCTCCCCAGAGGTGCAGAATAAAACCCTGATTTTGTAACTCGGAGCTCAGTAGAATCACTTGGGTTTGGTCTGAGAGGAATTAAAGTTGCACATGGGCAGAGGGAATGATGATTCCCACAAAATCCTGATGGCCAGGGGGCTCTGGAAACTGGGAAAAAATATCTGTGAAGCATCCAGTGGGTGAAAAAAAAGCAATTTTGGGACCTGATTCCCACATTCCATGTGTGATGTTCCTTCTGGTGCAACAGCACTTCATAAAATCATTCCAGAGGGAAGATTTTTAATTGGGATTAAACTTCCAAAAGCACTTCCAAAGCCTTGGGTGTGTCCAGGTGGGGACAGAACTCTGAGTTCTGAGCCTTCCTCAGCTCCCAGAGGAATTCCTGGTGAAAACTGGGAATCCACCTCTATAAAACTGGAATTTGGTGGAAAAAGTTAGAATTGAGTCCTGAATTTTGGGCAGGGATTTCAAGAGAATCAGGTATTTCAAAGTATCCTTTGGATACTGCCAAATCTTTTTTGGACCTTGAGGATAATTATTTAATCTGAATGCAGTCACAATATTTTAAAATCTGCCGTGAAACTTATTTATGAAATCAAATATTTTAATTTAGCGCGAGGCACAAAAATTCGGGGATTTTTATGACAAATATGAAATCTGTCAATAAATATGAATTGCATGTGATGATATCAAAATCACAAGGCATTGATTGCAATGAATTTGCAGATTTTGGCTGCTTTTGACCATTCCTGCCACTCGTGACCTCTGTGTCCTCTCCCTGTCGACTGTGGGAAAACCTTCCCAAAAAACCCGCTGGGACCCCCAAATGGATTTTTTTTATTATTTTTATTTTATTTTTTTCCATGAAACCTCTGGAACAGCAACTGTTCAACTGCCAGGCCCTGAGGAAGTTGAGCATTCCTGACAACGACCTGTCCAGCCTGCCCACCTCCATCGCCAGCCTGGTCAACCTCCGCGAGCTCGACATCAGCAAGAACGGTGAGACCTCCAAATCCCAAAAAAAACATCCCAGGATCACCAAAAAACAAAAAAAAATGGGAGCTGGGGTGAAGTTTTTACTCCTCGTGGTGAAGAAATTCCTGCTCCATCTCGGGTTTCCCAGCAGGGGATGATCCATGGAAATCCAGCTCCAATTTTTCCTTTAAAAATCAAAAGTCCAGCTCCAATTTTTCCTTTAAAAATCAAAAGTCCAGCTCCAATTTTTTCTTTTAAAATCGGAAATCCAACTCTGGTTTTTTCTTTAAAATCAAAAGTCCAGCTCCAATTTTTTCTTTTAAAATTGGAAATACAGCTCTGATTTTTCCTCTAAAAATCAAAAATCCAGCTCTGGCTTTTCCTTTTAAAATCAGAAATCCAGCTCTGTTTTTTCCTTTAAAAATCGAGTTTTTCTTTAGCTTCCTGTGCTCTGGGGGTTTCTGCCCAGTTGGGAATAGGAACGTGAGGCCAGTTTTCCTTGGAGCATCCCAAAAAAAAGGGAACTTTTTACTTCTTGTGAAGTAAAGTGAAGTTTTTACTTCTTGTGGTGAAGAAATTCCTGCTCCATGTCGGGTTTCCCACCAAGGGACGATCCATGGAAATCCAGCTCTGGCTTTCCCTTTAAAAATCAAAACTCCAGCTCCAATTTTTTCTTTTAAAATTGGAAATATAGCTCTGTTTTTTCTTCTAAAAATCTGAAATCCAGCTCTGGCTTTTCCTTTTAAAATCTGAAATCCAGCTCTGTTTTTTCCTTTAAAAATCGAGTTTTTCTTTAGCTTCCTGTGCTCTGGGGGTTTCTGCCCAGCTGGGAATAGGAATGTGCAGCCAGTTTTCCTCTCACTTAGGAAAATTCCACTTCCAAAGTGGTTTAGGGCTCTTTTATGGGGAATTTAAATTTCCAGGATTTATCCAGACTGGTTTGCTGCTGTGCACTCCCAATTCTGCATTTTCATATCGATGGGCCAAAATTCCTTTGCTGTCTGAGCTCCAGGGCCTTTGTTTTTTAAAAAATGAGATTTAGGAACTCCTGGGAGTGTTGGGAAGTTTCCTGTCAGTGCAGGCCTGGAGATTCTGAGGATTCTGTGAGAGAGGAGCAGTTTGGGAAGGGGTGAAGAAACAAATCTCAGCACAAATTATGTCACTGTTAATTCTAGAACATGATATAGACCAAGGCTTAGCAGAAGAGTTATAATTTTGTATTTTTGTGTATTTATTTAGGGCTTGAGCATCACCTTTTGGATGCTAATTCCAAACTGTGTTTCCTTCCTGCTCGAGCTGAAGTCTGAGCTGAAAATCCCCAGGAAGCATTTATGAACAAACCAGGCTGAAGAGATTTTGTGTGGATAAAATTTCTCTGTGTCTAATAAACATTTTTTGTGTGTCTGATATTCTTTCCGTGCTCTTTTAGGAATCCAAGATTTCCCAGAAAACATTAAGTGTTGTAAGTGTTTAACCATAATCGAAGCCAGCGTCAACCCCGTGTCCAAGTGAGTACCAGGAGCTCGTTTAATTAATTCATTTAATTTAATTAATGAATTAATTTAATGAATTAACCTGAGTTTGAAACCCAGGCTGGGTTTATCTGAGCTCTGTCAGTGCCACTCAGGCTGGGCAGTCTCTAAGCACACAGGTAAGGCTCCACCTGGACACTTTGCCACTTTATTCCTTATTCTTTTCAAAATATTGCAAAAATAGCAACAAATAATGTGTTGGCTTTAATTTCCATTTATTGGGCCCTTCTCCAGAAGAGATTTTGGCACCCTCACGGATGAGCTTTTTCTTAAATTGC
>JAOTQP010000403.1:30064427-30076005 GCA_026413545.1 Cichladusa arquata | reverse complement strand
GAATGGGATGGGGTGTTTGTTCCATGGGGTTTTCCATGGAATGGGATGTGGTGTTTGGTCCATGGGATGTTCCATGGGGTTTTCCATGGGATGTTCCATGGAATGGAATGTGGTGTTTGTTCCATGGGGTTTTCCATGGAATGGGATGTGGTGTTTGTTCCATGGGATATTCCACGGAATGGGATGTGCTGTTTGTTCCATGGGGTGGAACGTGGCAGCTGTGCCCTTCCCACTCCCCCTCAGTGGTGCCTGGTGACCCAGATCCTTGACCTTCAACCCTTAAACCTGGCTGAATTGTCTTCAAACCTGGTGGAATCTTCTCTTCTGCTTTTCTGGAGTGCTTTGGGAAATGAATCTTTCCAAACCTTTCCTCCTCCATTGCTCCCAGCTCCAGCTGAGTTCAAACCTTGCATTGCTGAGATCTTGGGATAATTCTCTTGTTGTGGAACTTCCCACCTTAATGAAAACCAAAAGATTCCGACATTCTGCACCAAAGAGTTTGGATTAAGTTCAGACATCTTCTTATTGTTGGATTTTTAATTATTTTTTTTACTTTCTGGTCCCAGCTTCCCTTTCACCACCATTCCAGCAATCCCTGTTGTGGGGGGTGAATTCCATTTTTTCTCCAGGAATTACCTGGAGACCCTTTTCTATCCTTAAAGAGTTGAGTGAACTCACCCTTCCTGTTCTTACAGGGCTGAGAGAATCCCTCTCTGGTGCATTTTGGAGCTGGGGCTATTGGGAATCCCAGATTCTGTTCTGCTCAGGGGAGAATCAGTGTCTGAGCCCCTCTCTGGTGCATTTTGGATCTCTGATCTTTGCCACTACAAACCTTCACTCTGTTCTGTGTCTTCTCCTCATCCCTGGATGTTGGGACTTGCTGATCTTACCTGGCCAGAAGCCTTCAGAATTTCAGGATTTCCTTCAGACTTCCATGTTGGAATTCCACTTAGCCCAAGACAATTCCTCCAACTTTCCACACCCTCTAAACTGACTCCAAACTTCTCATCTCCACCCCTGGGAGTCCTCTCTCCCTTTATCTTCCCAGCTCCTTTCCAAAGGAGGAATTCGGGATTCTCTTGGCTCTGGCCAGCAGAGCCAGCAGGGGCTGGATCTGGATCCAGATGTGGTGAGGTTTTGTGCAGAAGCAGCTCTGGGAGCTCCAGCTCATCCCGAATTTCTCCCAGGGGTGGCTGCTCAGCCTCAGGCACTCGTGGGAGTCTGGAAATCCCAAATTCCTTACCAGTAACCGGTGTCCCTGTCCATGGGCAGCCACAAACACCTTGTCTCCCATCTGCTTCTCCTCTCTCCTCAGAGTCCTTCCAGGTCTGAGCCCTGTGATTGAGAGGTAGAATTGTTAGAAAGTCCCTTTGGGCTACACTTCCCACAGAGCCTCAGCTACTGGTAAGTGACCTTTCTTTTAGTTCCAGATTGTTCTTAAAGAGCTGAGAGAGCCCCCCCTTCCTGTTCTTGAAAGGGCTGAGAGAACCCCCTCCTTCTGTTCCTAAAGGGACTGAGAGAATCTCCTCTTTCTGTTCCTAAAGAGCTGAGAGAATCCCCCTCTTTCTGTTCCTAAAGAGCTGAGAGAATCCCCCTCTTTCTGTTCCTAAAAGGACTGATAGAATCCTCCTCTTTCTGTTCCTAAAAGGGCTTAGAGAACCCCTCTTTCTATTTTTAAAGGGCTGAGAGAACCCCCCTCTTTCTGTTCCTAAAGAGCTGAGAGAATTCCCCCTTTCTGATCTTAAAGAGCTGAGAGAATCCCCCTCTTTCTGTTCTGAGAGAAATCCTCCTTTTCTGATCTTAAAGGGCTGAGTGAATTCTGCCTCCGTGTTCCTAAAAGGGCTGAGGGAATTCCCAGTTTCTAAAACAGCTGAGTGAATTCCCCATTCCCATTCTTAAAGAGCTGAGAAAATCTCCCATTTCTGTTCCTAAAAGGGTTGAGAGAATTCCCCTTTCTGTTCTTAAAGGGTGAGAAAAATCCCCTTTTTCTGTTTTTGAAGGGCTGAGACAATTCCTCCTTTCTGATCATAAAGGGATGAGAGAATCCTCCCTTTCTGTTCCTATATGAGCTGGCAGAAACCCCCCTTTCTATTCTCAAAGGGCTGAGAGAACCCCCCTCTTTCTGTTCCTAAAAGAGCCAAGAGAAACCTCCCTTTGTCCTAAAAGAGCTGAGGGAATCCCCCTTTTCTGTCTGTGCTTCTGGGGTCCCAACTTGTCGCTCCCAAAAAAGTCAGAAAAGCTCCTCAGACCCCAACATCCGTCCACACAAATTCCAAACCCTCTTCTCCTTCTCAGGAATTAGGATTTAGTCAGATTGTTTCCACGAGTGCTGCTACAGATGAAGAATTTTTCCTGCACTACAGAATTTAAAAGCAATAAAATTGTATTTAAAAAAGAAGCTTGGCTTGGCTGGAAATATTCAAAGCCCTGCAATGATTTTGGGTGCTCCCCATCTTTCATCTCGAATTTAAAGTTTTTCCTTTCAAAGACTCTTTAAAATCAGGCCTTGTCTGATGTTTAAAAGTTGTATCCAGGGGGCCTTGGCAAAGCAAATGAAAAATGGAGAGTTGTGTGGTTTGGTTGGGTTTGGAACTGGAAAATCAGCGTGGAATGGTCTCGTCCCACATCAGTCCCGAGGGTGTGGCCAGTTCTGCTCCCTCTGATTCCCATCTCTCCACCCTGGAGCATCCCAGTGCCCTCCCAGAGACAACTCCCAGTCCAGTCCTGACTTCTGTGTGCCCAGAAACGTGGGAATCACTTCCCTGGGAGGCAGGGTCTGAGTCTGGCACTAAAGGGCTTTTCTTCCAGATTTTTCCCAAATCTCGTTTAGGATTTGGGTTTGCTGATGCTCCTTTGGTCACTCTGGTTCTTCCCAAATCCTTCAACTCCCAAAATCTGGGAGAGCCACAGTCCTTGGCTGGGCCAGGGGGAAAGAGCAGGGTTAGGTGGGAAATGGGGAAGGAATTCCTGGCTGTGAGGGTGGGGAGGCTCTGGAATAGAATTCCCAGGTTTGCTGGGGCTGCCCCTGGATCCCTGGAAGTGTCCAAGGCCAGGCTGGAGCAGCCTGGGATGGTGGAAGATCCCAGATGGGATGGGATGGAATAATGGGATAATGGGATGGGATTTAAGGTCTCTCCCAGCCCAAACCACCCTGGATTCCATGATTCTATAAAAACTCCCTGTTCAGAAGGAGTTATGGGAAAAACATCAATGAAGATTCCACAATTATCCTGCCATCCATTCCCATTCCCACTCCCAGACCCCTTTTAGAAAATTGTGTTTAAATGTCTCATTAAAATACTTTTTTTCCCTTGCTCCATTTAATTTTATCATTTAAGTTATGAATATTTATATTATTTTAATCTTTGGTCTGACATTCTGACAAAAATGAATTTTCCATCATCTTGGAATATTTCTGTTCCAAACTTCCAGTGTCCAATAAAGGGAGCTCTGTGAGTGACACTGAGGTTCCTCTAAACCTCCCTGGGACCAGGAATTTTTCTTTTTTCTGTCTTGTATGTGTAATTTTATTGCACTGTAACCAAATGAAAATATCTCAGTCTCTCCTCACTACCAAAGGATGTGATGTCAGCAGTTCTACTTTCCAGATAAAACTCTTAATGTGGAATATTAATCAGAGTAATAATAACAACAATAATAATAATAGGAACAATAATAATAATAGGAAGAATAGGAACAATAATGATAGTAATGGTAATAACAGGAACATTGATAAAATATTGCATTTCAGTAAAACTGATTTTTAAAAACAGTGAATTTTTAGCTATTTCAGTGTGATAAACATGCTACATATAAATCTTTAAGTAAATGATTTTGGAAATGAAGGATTCACCTTGTCCCAATATTCTCCTTTACAGACTGAAGAATTTGCCCTTCACTTTCACCAAACTCAAAGAACTGGCAGCCTTGTGGCTTTCTGACAACCAGGTAATGTCTTTAAAAATATTCACATTATATATATATATATAATATATGTAATATATATTTTTTTAATATATATATAAAATATTCCCATTTTCCTTAGGAAAGGGGCTGCCAGTGAACCCTGTCACTCAATACAAGATTTAGAGAAATTTTGGAAGGGTTTGCTCCCAGCCCAGCTGTAGATTTCCATTTCCATATCCAGCCATAAATCCTGCTGGGTGTCATTTTTTACCATGGAAAAATCACCTTTGTAGGATTTATTTTACCAGGATCAGCTTCTGCCTCCTTACCAAAGTAGTAAATAAAGGGCAAAAGTAGCACGGGAGTATTTTTGAAGTTGAAATTCTAGATGTTTGTTCCCAAACTCGTTATTATCCTGTTTTATTATCCCAGCCTTTGCTCCATCTGCTCCTCTATCCTTGGCTTCCTCTTCCCTTTTCCCACCCATTCTCCCATCCCTGCATATTTTTAACTCCACAGCAGTCAGAGGGAGTTCAAACAAGTCAAAGATGCACGAGGATTTTGGGTCTTGCTTTGGAGAAAATTCATTTCTGTGCCTTTGAAATCTGAGGGGGCCTTTCTTTGTTCCTTATAAAGTCTGGTTTATAGCAGATATTCTTTGGGATTCCATTTTAAACCAAATTATGCAACAGGAACCCTGAGAAATGCAACGGTTCCAGCAGCAGCTGAGCCCTAAAATAAGTCTGAAATGTACATTTAGTTTTAGAGCTGAGCCAAAAATGTGAAAGCTGAAAGGTGGCGGGGGGTAATAAAAAATTATGATTAAATTTTAATATGTTAAATGAGGATTCTTGGGGGTTTTTTCCCCTCTGATTTCCATTTATAAAATTAACATTGCCTGGCTGTGCAGCCCAGGCACAGAACACCCCCAACCCTTTAAATATACAACATTTCCCAGCATTTTGACTTTCCTGTGGCATAGCATGGATTTATCTCCATCCTCTGGACTGTGACAGTCGCTCCTGGATCAGAGTGACTTTGGGTAGAGCAAAGCAAAGATAAAACACCCCCAGCTGAAGTCAAACACAGCAGGAATTCTTAGGGAATGCTCCATGGGATTCTGCAGTGCAGGTTTACTCCCAGCTGAACTGACAACCACCAGGAATTTGCTCCTCATCATTAATTAACTCTTTGTTAGGCCTGGCTTAAAATGCATCCCCAGGGGTGTTTTGTTGCGTTTGTGCCATAGGAGAGTGGCAGAAAGGAAAATGCAACATAGTTCTTTGTGTAATGGAGAAGCACAAGAGAGAGAGCTTTATTTACAGAAACTCTGCACTTATATAGGGTAGATCGTGCCATACAGAATAGAAAAGGCTCTTTGGTCCAAGAAGGCAACACCTCTCTGAAAACATGCTTTGTGCCAAACCTCACGAGACACTCACAGGGCTCTCACACACCCTGCAGGTGTTTAATCATTGTTATAATTTCTTGTCCTTGAGCAGCCTGAGAAATCCAAGGCTTCAAGGCTGCCTTTTCCCTGGTTCCCAGCAGCATCCAATGACAGTGTGTAACTGTGCAGTGCCAGGTCTGTTCCTGGTCCTTTTCCCCTGGAGCCCCCAGGCAGGATTCCCAATCCAATTCTGCTGGGAGTGACAGGAATTGCAGGAGAGAGGAAAGGGGAGAGGAGGCTCCACGGGGAGTTGGTTTTCCTGCAGAACTGCAGCCAGCCTTGCATTCCCTGTGCAGGGGAAGCTGGATCCTGCCCGTTTCCCAGGCATTAATGGCTGTGTGTTCCCATTCCCTGCAGTCCAAGGCTCTGATCCCGCTGCAGACGGAGGCGCATCCCGAGACCAAACAGCGAGTGCTCACCAACTACATGTTCCCCCAGCAGCCCCGCAGTGACGAAGGTAAAACCCCAGCAGCTCCTTCCTTGGGGCCAGGCTGAGCTGGAACAGACACCAGGCAGAGCAAAAGGCATAAAATAGGTTCATTATAGTCAATATAATATTTATTGAAAAGACTCACCTTGGGCAGTGCAAGAGCCCAGCCTGGGCTGCACCCAAATCACATCCAGGATGGACCCTGGTCACGAGTTTTACACTTTTATAAGTTTTGGTTCATATTGGAGTCAATTATCCAACCACAGCCCCAGGCTATGAAGTCTCAGCCCCTGGTTTGCCCCTTTCCCTTCACTGCTGTTTATGATTTTTGGGTACCAGCTGTCCTTGATTCTCCAGCTGGGAAGGAATTGTTTTGTCACTACCCTGTGAAGAGAACTAACTAACAGCTAACTAACACCTTACTACACCTAACATGATGTTTCATAGTTACCAAGCAGCACAGATTCTGAAAAATACAAAAACTAAAACCCAAGGCATCAGCAAAAGCTCCATTTCTTACAGCTCCATATCCTGGAGGAAACTGTTACTCCCTTCCACTGAAAAATGATGGCAGGTTAGGAAATTCCAGGGCTGGAGGAGGGTGAGAATTTGATTTTCATGGAAACACTTAAGATGTTTCAAACTGCTGCATCTTCTCCTAATTATTTATGAATTTAGAAGAGTTCAACATAGCAGGCAGCTCCCCTTGGTGTTCCCTGAACTGCCAGAACTTTGGTGGAAATGCTGAAACAGAAAAGGAGAAGTTTCCTTTTTGTCTCTTGTTGCTCTGCCTTTCACTCCCAAGTGAGGACAGCTCTGAACTCTGGATTCCCCATTCCCCCAAAGTCCCCAGGCAGTTGGAAGAGGGATTTTTGCTTTTTTTTTTTTTTTTTTTTGGGTTCTGCTCTCCACATGCCATTCCTGTTTTAGAGCAGCATCACAAACATCAGAAAGAGCTGCTCAATGAT
This sequence comes from Cichladusa arquata, assembly GCA_026413545.1. Lineage (NCBI taxonomy): Eukaryota > Metazoa > Chordata > Aves > Passeriformes > Muscicapidae > Cichladusa > Cichladusa arquata. The sequence goes on along the minus strand of JAOTQP010000403.1, from coordinate 30,069,251 downwards.
ACAAAGGCTGAAATAACATCCAGCAACCCAAAAAGCAGGAAATTTAGGACATGGAAAAGCCTCTCTTGTTAAAGACACTGAGAATTCCAGGCTGAGTTTTTCCAGGGAGTCACCAGCTACTGTTTCCTTCGTTTTCCAGGGAGAGGAATAAGATTTATGCAGAGATTTGCAATGCTAAAATTGGCAGTGAGTACTTTGAAGAAAAAATGGTGCAAACCATCTCTGGAGCTGCCAAAACCAAGGAAGTGCAATGTGAGACCATCACCATGGCAGAGAAAGGTAAACCTGGGGGAAAAGGGATTTTTTACTTCTATCTCTAAGCAGGAAATGTTTCCTCAGGTTCCACTTCCAGAGCTTTAAGTTCAGGCAGTCTGGGTTGTGGTGGCCTTTTCTGCCCCTCCTAAATCTTGAATTTAGTGCTGGAACACTGAATCCATTGCAATTAAAATGTTATTAGCACTCCCAGAGAATGTTATTTTTGTGTGTAAGAGGCCAACAAAATTATGGGGAATGCTGTTCCAAACACTTTTCCTTTGTGTTACTGTCTGTAAAATGAGGGAATAAACCCCCAGAGTAGATAATCTGTTTTGAAAAGCTATTTGCCACTTTTTTTTTTTTTTTTGTGTGTGTGTGCCTGGAGCATCAGCAGGGCTCATTCCAACCCCTGAACACATCAAGGCAAGTTTTGGGTGGTCAAGGGGAACCACACCCCAAAAAACCCCTGATGGAGCTGCAGCAGTCACACAAGAGGAGGAATTTTAAAGTTATTTTATCTGCATTCATGATTCTTATTAAGCACGGGCAACCTTTGCTGTAAATTTCCAAAAGATAACTCTTAAAAGATTAAATCAAAACATTAAATCAAAAATATCAGTTCAAATATCAACATCTTTGGGAGCAGAGCTGGTTCCAAAGCCCCCCAGCCCAGCAGTTGGGGTGTAGGAAGCTCCTTGCAATAATTTACCAAAAACAAGAGCCCTGTGTGAAGGGAAATTCATTCCCAGGGATGATGGTGACTTTCTGGGATTTGGACAATTCACTGGAGGCCTCAGAAACAGAAGCTGCACAGACAGAAGAACCCAGAGCCCCAGCAGGGAAAAGCAGCAAATCTCCCTCAGCTGAAGAGCACAGTCAGGCTGTGGCTGCTCCTTCTGCCAGAGGTAACATTTCCCAATTCTCATCCTCCTAAACCAGAAACATCCCTGGGATTTGTGGGGAAAACTTCCTGAAATACACTGCCTGGAACCTGCAAGAGAGTTTGCTAAAGAATCTTGGGCAGGGCTGCACTTCTCTGCACACTGCCATCAGGAATTATCTCAAATAAAGATAAATACTCAGGGACAAGGTTTGCTGGTTCACCTTAAAAAGTAGAAGCAAAACACCATTTGAGAAAAATTCCAGAAGTATCTGAAAAAGATAAGAAAAATTACACTAAGAAAAGAAAATTATAGCAAGAAAAAAATAATAGTGAAAGTATTTTTTGGAATCCTCTGCTTTTTGCAAGTGGAGAATTCTTATCCCTTGATATTTCTGTGTGAAGTTTTATCACATTCAAAGCATTTCTATCCCATTTATCTCTTATCAGGCAGTATGGGCCTGTGGGAGTCTCTGACCCTTGTGGATCCATTCCAGCCTAGAATATCCCATAATTGTGTGATTCAACTTCTCCCATGATCATTGCAGAGAGTGCTGATCCTGCCAGGAGCCACGAGGAGAAGGCATGCAGTTCAGAAGAGATCTTAGCTTCAGCAAACCTGCAGCAGGATTTAGTGGTCATGGAGAGGATTCTCATGGAGAACATCTTTCAACCCAAACTCGCACTTTATCGGCAGATTCCTGTCCTGATAGGTTTGTTCCTTGCTCAGCAGCCTCTTTCCAGCCAGGAATTCCTCATTTTCCACAGAAATTCCTCACTTTTGGCTGGGTAGCTAAACCCACCTGCAGCAGACCTGGTTCATTTCAGCCCAATCCAGCTGTCTGCTCTGTCCCCAGCCAATTTTAGTCACAGTTTCACAAGTCAGGATGTCTTAATTCCTCAAATCTTAATTTCTATTTTTTTTTCACTACAAAATATCTGCTGAAAGGGGAAATTTTTCTTCTGTTTTGAATAATTAGAGTGAGATAAGTGACATCTACTCAGATTCTACATCCGTGCATTTTAGAACCTGTTATCTCAGAGACTGAGGAAGAACCTGAAGAGGATGAGGAGGAAAAGGAAGAGGAGAAGCAGGAGGAAACACCCTTGCCAGACCCAAACCAGAGCCCAGCAGAAGGTGCAGGTCCCAGCCTGGAGCAGCTCTGGTCATACAGGTGTGATTTAACCAGTGGTCACAGTGTGAGCAGCATGGCTTGGAACAAAGTGAACCCTGTGAGTCCCCAAATCATCCCTGAGCTGGTCCCACAGTGGGTGGTGGCAATAAACTCCTGATTCTGGGGTGATTTTCTCAGAGGGATCTCAAAGGTGGATCCAATCCCTTGCTGCTTTCATCTACAGGCTGTACTTGGCTTTTTCTACACATCACAGCTTTAATTCTGTTAAACTGAATTTAACTTAACTCCTGATTCTGCAGGGATTCCCTAGGAGGGATCTCAAAGATGGATCCAGTCCCTCCTCTTGCTGCTTTCATCTACAGGCTGCACTTGGCTTTCCCTACACATCATAGCTTTAATTGGCCCAAAATTGCTCCAGTTTACCCTGAACATCAATATTAATAGACTTGGTCGGTTCTAAAATTGAAATTTAACTCCTGCTGCTAAACTTTATCATCATTGATGGAGTTTACTTTTGGTAGCTTAGACACCATGTTCTTGTCTCTAACAAGAACCTCCCAAAAAAGCAGAATTCCTCAAAATTTAAGGATAAGATGCACAGTAACAGCACAGAACCCAAAGCTTCTTTAATCTGGTCATGTAAAGCTCTGTTTCCCCAACTGAACTCACTTTTAAACAAAAATAATGGATGGAAAAGAGATAACAAGCTGCTGAGGATGAGAAACAGAAACCCAGTGAGAGAAAATAAAGACATTTCATACTTTTTGTGCCCCAGATCTCCAGATATTAAAAAGCTAGACACATTCAGAGACTTCAGTGTTAGAATACTTAGGGCAAACAATCAGCTACCTCTAAAATGTGAGTCTCACAAATTACTTGTTGAGTGCAAGAAAAGAAAAATTAATGGAGCAGAAGGCTAAAGACTTGCTGCTGGTTTTTACTTCTGCCTATGGAAAGGAATGAAGGGAATTCACTGGAGTGTGGAAAGCTAAAAGCCAGGAGTTTGAGGTGCCCTCTGAAGCTCCTTTTACAGCTAACCCTGAGAGGCAAAATTAGCAGAATTCTTCTGTACTCCATTAAATAAAGCACATAAAAATATGATTTTAGAACCATGCATTTCCAGTTTTGCCTTGACACAGAGGTGCTTTTGGGAATATCCTGCTGAGCTTCCAGTGGGGCTGAGATGTTGCTGCTGCTCTGTGCTTGCAGGATCTCGTTGCAGTTGGTTACAGAGAGTTTGTTTCTCAGGATCAGAAGAAAGGCCTGGCTTGCTGTTGGTCACTGAAGAACCCCATGGTAACGAGTCCCTTTGTTTGCTCTTCCTGCAATCTGCTTTTCTCTGGACAATTTCTGCTTTATTTGCCTTTTAACTCCAATTATTTACTCTAACTTCTCACAACGCTGTCAACAAAAGAGGAAATTTTATAGATGGAACATTTACACCTCTGCAGATGCATCTGAAAAGGGATCCTTTTAAAACCAACCATTAAAAAAAACTATTTGCAAATCTCAAAGTGTCCCAGTAAAAAAATTCTGATTGCCATAAATTACAACATTTCAGTTTGATTTCTACCACAAACTTCTCTTGGCCAAAACTGTATTTGACTAATTTAAACCAGGCAGAGTCAAATCTTTGATGTATCTTTACCACACCAAAAACTCTCATGATTCCCTGCTGTCACCAAAGACATTTTTAGGTGTTTGGTTTGGAGTAGCCCTACCTAACTTATACATTTCTGCACTATCTTTATCTTTTTCCTAATTTTATCAGTTGTAGCAAGAAATACATGGAGCCAGTCAGAATAGGGAGTAATTTCTGGTCACCATCACTTGAGTTTTCCAGCATTTAGTGCTCAGTGTTAAGAAAAGAGAGGTAAATAATCACCCACCTCACAGCTTTGCTGTATTTCTCCCCGGGGCAGTGGCCAGAGCGCATTTTCCGCTGTGAGCACGGCGTCACTGCTGTGGATTTTTCCCAGGCCAGCCCAAATCTCCTGGCAGTGGGGATGGCCAATGGCTGCGTGGCCATCTACGACGTGCGGAGCCGGACGGACGCCGCGCTGCTGGACAGCAGGTCAGCCTGCAGCTCCCTCCTCTGAGCCACCCAGCCTTGCAAAGGGGCACCAAAGGAGTGGCACTGCCTCACCCTTAAAGGAATTGCAGCTTTTTACCCCCAGCTGTCCCCATTCCGTGTCCTAATGGCATGGTTTTGAAAGCAAAACCAGTGAGAGACTCAAAGTCAAAAATACAATTTGATAGGAAAAAAGAGAAAAATAAAATACCTACAATAGTACAAAAGAAAAAAACCACTGCCAGAGTCAGAATACAGCCTGACACCCCACTAGTCAGGGTAGTGGTAGTGCAGATGAAGTGCTCTTGTTGAAGCAGTGATCCTGTAGAAAGGTCTAGCAGCTCTTGTCCTCTGCAAACCAGTGGGTAAAGGCTGCTCTGGTGTTCCAAATCTCAGATTTTATCCAGGTAGGAAAGGCTTGGCTCCTCCCCCTGGGTGGAGCATCTCCCAGTGGGATGATGTAATTTTATCAGTCATGCACT
>JAOTQP010000403.1:30047290-30064327 GCA_026413545.1 Cichladusa arquata | reverse complement strand
AGAACTCACTAACAGCTAACTAACACCTTACTAACACCTAACATGGAGTTCCAGAGTTACACACCAAGCAGCAGAGATTCTGAGACATATAAAAGCTAAAAGCCAAGGCACCAGGGGAAGGCAGGGAATTCCAGAGGGAGGGGAAGGTTCAGCCACGGCTCCACTGGCATTCCAAGACCACAGGGACATCCCTGGCTTGGCCCCCATGGATGGATCCTGGTATTCCCAGGCTGGCAGACTGACATTTTCTGATTTTTATTTTCACATCAACATTTTCTGATTTACATTTTCACGCTGACTTTTTCTGATTTACACTTTCACATTGACATTTTCTGATTTGGATTTTCACATTGACATATTCTGATATAAATCTTCAGACTGACATTTTCTGATACAGATTTTCAGACTGACATTTTCTGATTTACGTTTTCAGACTGACATTTTCTGGTTTACACTTTCACATTGACATTTTCTGATTTACGTTTTCAGACTGACATTTTCTGATTTCCACTTTCGCATTGACGTTTTCTGAACACCTTTTGTTTTCAGAGAGGCTTTGCAGGAGCAGTCTGAACCCTGGATGTGCACACACCAGGAATTGTTGGCTCCAGACAGGAGCTAGTCTCCCCGTGGTGTGGGGGTTCAGGGCTCCCAAATTTGGCTGGATTGAGGCTTTGCCCCTCCCACAGCTCCACTAAATTCAAATTTTCACACTCCCCCTCTGCTCCAGGGCTGCCCCAAACCCTAGTGGTGCTTCCCACCACTCTCATCCCACTTTTATTCCTGACTCTGGGATGGTTTCTCAGTTCCCATTGTCCCCCTCACATTTTCAAACAATCACACAAGTGGCCAAGAAGGAAAAATCTGTTTGGATCATCCCCCTCTCCCTTCCCAATTCCCTGCAGATTTCCAGTCAGACAGTGACAGCTTTAACCCCACTCTGTGGGAGGAGCAGAGGCAGCAGAGAATGACTGTGGCCTTTGAATTCGAAGACAAGAAGGAAGAGGAGGAAAATCCAGGGAAAGTCAAGGTAAGAAGTGCTGGATTGATTCTGGGACTCATTTATTATAAACAGGGTTCAACATGCAGGGCTTGAACTGGGTTTGTGTTTTAATGGCAGATTCCTGCTCTGTCCCAAAGGGAATTGAGACAGAATTACTGCCCAACCTATTATTTTTTATTTATTTATTTATATACATTTATAATTATATGTAATTATAATATAAATAATTTTATATTATTATATTTTTATTATATTTTATTTATTTTTCTTTTTGTTGTCCAACCAAATATCTTTTAGGAATATTTGAATCCCATAGGGGATCCCATATTCCTCTCAAAGTAGAAGTCAACAAGGGCTTTGCAGCCTCCTGGAATGTGCAGTGGAGAGGGCATCACTTGTGAAAAATGAAGTTCAAAGCATGAATTTCCTCCCCCAGTTTTAGGAAATTAATGTCATTGCAGAGTTCTGCATCAATCCCTCAATCAGCTGCATTGTCAGGAGGGTATTTTCAAACCTGTCAGCCTCTACATGGCATGGAAATTTCTCTTTCTTGAATAATATAAAGGAATTATCCCACACATCAACCCTGCAAATCTCTGTGGTAGAACACCCAAAGTAAAATGTGAGGTCCAAAGTAAAATCATCTGAGATTTAAATCAGATTTTACTTCTCAAATCAACAGTTCTCTTGTCAATAGCAATTTAACATTCCACTGAAAACTTGGTGGAAATTCTTGATTTTTCTTTCCAATATTTTTCCCAGTTGGGAATTTCTCTCCAGCTCCTGTGCCCAGAGCTAATGGACTCTTCTGCTTTAGAGAAACAGAAAATGAAGCCAAAATCAGCCTTCACCTCACAATAAATAGATTAAAGTGGAATTTTACCCTGGATGAGTTGCAGTTTTATGGGTCATGCATGAAAAACATCATCTGGGAAAGTTTTCTGTTGTTCCACAACTTTTATCAGAATTTTCCCTGGGGGTGACATGGCTGGAGGTTTCAACACGAACATTTTTAGCAGCTTCACCAGAGCTTTAAGGGATACATTTAAATAAATTTAAATCCTCAACAGGCAGCAACCACCAACACTGCAGCATTTTATAAGAGCAGAAGAAATTTTCACTTTTTATCTCTCATCAAACTGAACTTTCAGCCAGACAAATGTTAAAATAGATTTGATAATTGGGATTGTCCAATAGATTTTTTCCATGAACTTTGAAAATTCACTCTTTGGGGTCAGGCTGCTTTTGATGCAGCCCTGGAATGGGATTGGGAGGGAGTCCAGATTTCCTCTGGGGTGGCGAAGGTGGATCAGGGAGGGAAAGATGCACATCCCAGTGCTGCTCCCCACCACAGGAGTTGGATGTTAATGCTCCCAGGGAGATGAAACTCCTGCTGCAATCCCTCCTTGGGGTTGTCTGTCTGCCCCAGCCTCCAGCTCCTTCTCCCTGGCTGCAGCTCCTGAGGATTTGCTCTGTGCCTTGGCTCTGAGCCCCAAACCATGGCCTGAGCTCAGGGAGGCACCAAGCACCTCTTGAGGCCACCCCTAAACACCAGTTCATTCCACATGATTGGAACAGGGCTTTAGTGCTGCTTTCCAGACTTGATTCATCTCTTCCTGTTGGAATTCTTTATTGAAAGCGACATCCCACTCATAGATTTCAGCATTTTCTGTTCTACTCCCTGATGTGTATTCTCTCCTGGTTCAGATCTGGATGCCAGCACTTGATACAGTTTTATTTACCAAATCAATCATGCTTTTTGCCTCTGAAATATTCCTACAGACAGACCATTTCCAGCTGAACCCAAAATTGCGTTTTCCCTGCTCGTTGGGAATTTAAATCCAGCAGCTCTGGCTGTTAAACCCAGCTCACCCACACCATGAAAAAATCTGCTGGGTGGTAAATTCCAGATCCTCTATCACCAGCAGGAATCTGAAGTTTCCTGACACGCTCTGGAAGTTCAGTGTGGGGTTTTCCAGGCAATCTGTGGGGCTGGCAGTCAGGGAAAGCTCAGCCAGGCCTTGGGGATTCTCTGGAGAGCTCTGGGTGTGTTTCCCTGTGCCGGGAAAGAGTCACAGACACCCGGCTGTGAGTGAACATCATCCATCTCCAGGAGCAAATGGCTCCCAGAGGATCAGCTCCTGCTCTCAGCTGCCATCCATAATTCAGATTAATTGAGTGCACGGAGCGTGGCTGAATGAATTCAGCGTTTCCAGCAGGATTGTTGGGGAAAGCCTGATGGAATGTGTCAGCAAAAGTGCAGAGTTACCCACGCCCTGCCAGGGGGAGAGATGGGCTTGCAGGGATGAATTCCCATCCCTTCTTTTATGGCACTGGGATTACATTTGATGCTGACAAAGAAGGGATGAGCGAATTTCAGTCCTGAACTCCCCAAACAAATCACCCAAACCATGAGGAAAGCGCCCTCAGCCCCACAACCAGGATCATTCAGTTTCCATTCTGCATTTCTGCTCCCACCCCTAATTTTAACCCATCCTTTTCTGGCTGTCCAGGTTGAGATCAACCTCAAGCGTTACCCCACTCCCTACCCCGAGGATTTGAAGAACATGGTGAAATCTGTGCAGAACCTGGTGAGCAAACCCAGCCTGGGCGTGCGCCCCGAAAACTCGGCCCCGGCCGCCAACAGCGACCCCACGGGCAAGGACAAGTACGAGCACAAGTGGCCCCTGACCCCCAAGGAGATCTCAGTGGAGGTACTGAAAACGATTCTCACTCCTCTCCAGAATTCCAGACTCTTTTTTTTTCCCCAGGTTTTGAACCCCCAAAGGATGTTTTGATCCCTTGGGAACCTCAGACCCGAGATTAATGTTGGGTTCTGTTCAGGTTTGGACTGAGTTGCTGAGTTTTGTCCAGTTTGAGACTGAGTTACTGTTTTTTTCCCAATGCTGCTGAATTTTGGGGTTGAAATCTCCCTAGATGGGAATTTTGCTGTGGATTTATCCCAGCACTCTGTTAGATTTCAGTGCTGTGAGGTTGGTGACAGAAGGATGGGCCCAGGCTCCATTTCCATCCCATCCCATTTAATCTTCCAAAAACCCCCCTGGGCTCTGTCTGGCCCTGCTGTGCCAGGAGGTGCCCTTGGCTTTGCTGTTAGGAGCAGGATTAATTAACCCTTAATGAGTTAATGAAGGCAGCAGGAAAGGCCCATCCATCCAGCCCTGGATGCTCCCAGTGAGCTGCAGAATCTTCCTGGAGTGTTTGCCAAGCACAGGGACAAATTCCAGCCCAGGATTATCTCCCAAAAGGTGAATTCCTAAATCCTGCAGTCCTGCTGGAGCTTGGACTCACCCACCCCAGCAAAACTTTGTGCAGACACCATTCAGAAGTGGGGGAAATCCCTTTTGGAGTTTAAAAGCTTGGAGAGGTCTGCAGGAATGCCAGCATTCCTGAAAATCTTGGCAATTTAAGGATGAAAAGAAATAAAAGAGGAAAAAGATTTTCCTTCTTTTTCACTCCTTTGTTATCTGAACATTGTGATAAACTCCTTGTCCTTGAAATGCCCCTGGCTGTGGCCAGTCCTGGGTGCAGGAATTGTTCTCCTCAGTTTTCCATGTCTTTGGCACAAATATTCAGCTGTGGCTGCTCTCTCAGTGCTGTGTTTTAATTGCAATTAAACATTTTCATTCCTTAAAAAAATAACCCCCCCCAAAGTTTTCACTTCAAGGTGGCTTCAGAAGACTTCAACTCTAGGCACGATTTCAATTAGGACTAAAATATTGGAGTTAAATATTTAATTTCAGCTAAAATATTTAAATCACTCATGTTTTCATCTAAATCTGAAATCTTCAATTCCACCATTTTTCCTTTTTTACTCATTGAATTCTCACTGTGCAAATCTGGTCCTTGAACCAGCTGGTGACCCAGGCCACGAGTCCTGACATTCTGCTCTTGTTGCTGAATATACAGAATTTATTTTGTATTATCTATTGTTTGAAGTGGAGTATTCTCAACAGCTTTCTGTGGGTTTTAATTATCCCTATGGGTTTTAACTATCCCTATGGGTTTTAATTATCCTTGCATGTTTCCATCTGGAATTTGATCCCCATGGCCTGGCAGAGGTTTTAGGTGTTTGTTGTGGCTGTGGCTGGCGACGTGGCCTCCAGAAATATTTGTTAATATTTGTTAAAATAATGTGAAATTTTTCAAGGAGAAAACAAACATTGCAGTGAGCTGGGCCCCTGCAGGGTCCTGGGAGCTGGCAGAGCCAGGGATGCATCCCCAGGGAGTGGAAGGAAGGAGGAGATGAGAGAAACACCATCAACAGAGTGAGTGTGGGGATACAGGAACCCCACAAAACTCTGCACAAAGAGCTGAATTTCTGCAGCCGGAGCCTTGAATGTGGCTCCTGAAATCAGGAATCCCACCAAATAATGGCATTGCAGTTTCCTCCCTCATTCTCTCCCAAAGCACAGCTGGGAGCTCCCCCAGCAAAAGCAAGATTTCACCTCCTGTGTTATAATGGTGGAGATGGGGGAACTTCTTCAGATTTCAATTTCCCTGGGATGGAGTCAAGACTGGTACCACAACTATTCCAGCAGCTAAAGAAAAGGAAAGGGGATGTTCTCATCCTTCCAGACACCAGGAGGGGTTTTTAGCTCTCATCAGGATGGTGCAGATCCATTTCCCTCTCCTTGGCTTCCTGCACCAGGATAAAACACACGGGAAGTGCAGGCAGAGTGTGAATGGTTCTGTGAACAATATTGGCCTGATTTCACTTGTAACCCATTAAATAAAGCATAATGAAGCTCCACCTGCTCTGCAGATAATTAGCAGACAAACTCAAGCCTGGAGTTAAAGTGCACTTTGAAATTGCAGGTGTGTTGTGATGTAGCTAAAGGCTGAAGGCAGTTTCTGATCCCAGGTAATTGAATTTCAGGTGCAGTGCTCACTTTCCATCCTCAGATAAACGGGTTTCTGATCTCTTTTGGCTTTCCCTGCAATTGATGTGCACGTGTCTCTTCAGAAACTGTTTCTAAATAATGAAAGGGAGCATCTGGAATGAGGAGCTGCATGTCAAATGCACTGGAAAATCCATCCTTCACCCCCATTCACAACAAGCAAACAGTGTCTTGATTAATCGCCCATTAAAACAAACCCCTTCATCATTCTAATTCTTTTGGAAAGATGTGAGTTTTGGCCACAGAGGAGTCTGGGATTATTTAGGGAGTTGTGCTGCTTTTCCATGAGAAACAATGAGGAATATCAAGGCCAGCAAGTCAGGTCTTTATAGTTCCTGTTCTTGATGTGTTTGAATTGAGAATATCCCACATTTCCTCTGCCTCATCCCTTCCCAGAGCCCTGGGCTGCTCCAGGCAGATTCCAGGAGTCTGCTCATTCCAAACATTCTGTCCCTCTGGATTATAATTTAATGTTCTTGTGTTCTCAGCCTGAATAGTTGATGATTTTTCTCTTGCCAGCTGTTTTAATGGTTTGTAGCAGGTATTTTCTCCTCAGTTCTCTGCCCTCTTCCTGCATCCTTCCCCAGCTAATCATGAGGAATAAATCCTGAGGAATAATCTCCAGGCACCAACTCACCACAATTGCATTTATCTCTTCCTTTTCTCCTTGCAATTTTCTTCCTGTTGGTGACCTTTTTGTTCTTCAGCTTGTAAGAAAAAGGTCCTCTTAAAGAGAGTGGAATTAAATGGGACGTGATTTGGGGTTTTTACAGCTTATTTCACATATTCATGGCAGATTTGCAAATGCCAGAGTAGTTCTTTTGAAAGTGCATTGGTTATTTTTTGAATAGCTGGGCTGGGGGATGAAAAGAAAAGGAAAATGCTTATAAAAAATAGGGAACTTTGTGCACCTGAAGTTCACCATCTTGTCAAAAATGGAACTGCTGGGTCTCCCTCTCTTCCAGCAAGGGGGGCACTTTAAGCTTAAAACTCCTGGAAGTTTCATGGCACAATATTGGGATTCCAGGTCCAAGATAAAGAAACCAAAGAATCCCCCAAGAAGCCCCTGCCTGACCTTGAGAACAGCCCGAAATCACCTCTGGAAGGCCCAGGCAGGGAGGACAGAGCCCAAAGCTCAGAGGTACAGCCAGACCTGGGCTGCTCAGGTGGAGAACTTCACCCTCTGCACTGCCCACAGCAATGGGCTTCCACCAGCTTGTTCCACCAGCTTGTTCCACCAGTTTGTTCCACCAGTTTGTTCCACTGCACTGGGAGAGAGCTGTGGGGTCACTGGGCACCTGTGGAGCACCAGGGAAATCCTCTGCACGGGGAAGGGGTCACTCCATGTGGGAATCACCATGGAACTGCCTTAAATATCAGCCCTGAGGGCGCTGATTAAAATGAGGATTTAAAAGGTCCTGCCTCCAGTAGAACATCAAATGCAAAGGGTTTGGTGTAAACAGCATTAAATTCTCCAAGGATAAATCACATGGCAAATGCTCCTACAAATCTCTGTCACTACAAAAAGGAGTTAAGGGCAGTAAACCTCTGGAAGTTTCCTCCTTGTAAGTAAAAACAAGAAAGTTTTAACCCGTTGTAGCGTCGTACATTCCAGCAATGCGGATTTGGTTTGGGTGCTCCAGATTAAATCGTTTCTCTGATTATTACATCTCTCCCTCTTGCCTTCCCTCTCACTGGAGAACCTTTACAAGCTGTCAGGGTATAGGGATCCTCCTGTGTCACCCATTCCTGTCTCCCCAGGCCACACTCATCCTCCTCATCTCGGAGCTTTCTGCAGGGATCAGAAAGGCCCCAAAATTCCCATCGGTGCCTTCATTCCCTCCTAGCCACCCTAAGGGCCTAAATGTCCTGATTCAAATTTTTTCTTTCTAAGAATGAGTCCCACTTTCCTCCCCCAGTTTAACTGGGGTTTATTTTCAGCACATGTCCTGTTGCAGGGCCTGTGTGAAGGTCAGCTGTGCTGAACTCTAAGGCAGAAGTTTATTAAATCCAAATCATTTTAATTTAGCCACAAACTCCTTGGAGACAAAGCCATTTTAATTAAGTACAGCTCCAGGGACAGCTGAATCTCTGGAAGGACTCACCAGAAATAACTGAGTGAGGAATCCTCCCTCCTGAAATACCAATTGTTTACACTCAGTTTGTGTTTATTTCTTCCTACTGGCAGCATTTCTGTTGACCTTGACTTCACCAAAAATGTTTACACGGCCCTGACGCATCCTGCAAGTTCCATCTGGTTTGCCCACATTTCCAGAACGAGCACATCACCCTAATTTCGAGGAGGATTTGTGTAGGATTAATTAGAGCTTTCTGCTGACAGATCAGAGCTTCCTGCACTGGTGGGTTTGGGGGGTTTGAGTGATCACGAGGAGAGCGCTGTGAACCGTCTGTGTGCTGCAGTCTGAAGTGCTGCTGCTCCCTGTGCTCACTCTGCCTTGTTGTGTCCCTCAGGATGCCTTTGGACATCCTGGCAGTGAGATGAGGATAGGGGAGCTCCGTCCTTCCATGCCCGAGACGCCGCTGTACCCCCCCAAACTCGTCCTGCTGGGTAAAGACAAGAAAGGTACTGATGGGTTCTCAGCCTTTGAGATGAAATCATGAGATGGGGGTGCTCCACCTCTGCTTGTAAACCATGGACATTTGTGCACGCATCAACCCAACCCAGTAACAGCTTTGCCTTTAAAATGTGTTTTTCTGGTGTTTCGTTGCCGGGTGCCGCCCCCTGAAAGCGTTTGCTGTGTTTTGTTTCAGAGTCGACAGATGAGTCTGAAGCAGATAAGATCCATTGTCTGAATAACAGCGTTTCCTCAGGCACTTACTCAGACTATTCCCCTTCCCAGGCTTCCTCAGGGTCCTCCAACGCGCACGTAAAAATGGGCTCCCTGCAGACCACGGCTAAAGAAGCAGTGAATAACTCTTTGTGGGGGAACAGGTGTGACATCTTTCCTGACACAGCTTCTGCTTCCCTTTTGTCCTGTCTGGGCCCTCAGAGCCGCCCTGTTAGGGCGTTTGGGTTAAAAGAATCCACGTTTTTATCCCGTGTTGGCCGTGCAGAGCTGGCCACTCTCCATATTCCATGATCCCACAGCTGGTGGTTCAGCTCTGTGCCACCTCCAGGAATTAAATCTCCTGCAGCTGGTGCTGTCGGTGCCCCATTATTGCTGTCCCAGCTCCCTCTGCCCTGGACCTCCAAAAAGGTTCTTGGAAAGCTGTAACCTGCCCTGGAAGCATTCCAGAACCAGTCTGTGCCTGCCCTAAATCCCCTCACATCGTTCCATCCACAGCTCTGCCCCATTAAAGAGCTGGATGAGAACGGGCAAAAACTGCCTCTGGTGTCTCTGGTTAAAAACTGGGGGGAACCTTCTGTTGCACTCATCCGTTATTTTTACAGCAGGAAAATCTGTTCAGAAGGATTTCTGGGAACACAGCATGGAGCCAGCCAGGCCTTTGAGTGACTTCTTGGCTTCTCCGTGTGTGTCCTGCCGGAGCCTGTGCTCCAGGGCAGAAACCTGCTGCCACCATTCCTGTGCCAGTGGCACGACATCCACGGAGCTCCCAACAGCTCGAGAGGAGCTCAGTCGGTGCTAAAAACACCGAGGGGGCAGGTTTGATTCCAGGACTCAGTGATCCTGTGGGGCCCTGCCAAGTGGGAATGTTGAGTGCTAAGAACCCCTGCAGTCTCCCCGTGCGATCCCGAAGCCAGAGCGTAGACGGGAGAAGGCTGAACAGCCTCCCAAGGACGATGAGCGCTGACGTGCTGGCACAGAGGACATTTTATCTTGTTCCCTTCTCTTGTCTTTGCAGGCTGGCCCAGTCGTTCCCACAGCCCCTGGAGACCAAGCCATTGCTGAGCCAGCGGGAGGCGGCTCCGGCCGGGAGCGTCCCGGCGCGCCCGGAGCGGCGCCCGCTGAGCGACGCCTTCGCCGACAGCTGGAACGACGGCTCCCACTACGACAACACGGGATTCGTGGCCGAGGAGAGCGCGGCAGAGAACGCCAGCACCAACCCCCTGCTGAGCACCAAATCCAGGAGCTCCTCCGCGCACGGGCGCCGGCCGCTGATCCGGCAGGACAGGATCGTGGGGATCCCCCTGGAGCTGGAGCAGCCCGCGCTCAGAAACACACACGACTCTGAAGTGCCTCCTCCCAATCCTTGGCAAAATTGGACCAGAACCCCCAGTCCTTTTGAAGACAGGACAGCTTTTCCTTCCAAACTGGAAAGCACCCCCAACACCAGCCCTTTGCCCGAGCGGAAAGATCACGTCAAGGAGTCTCCCGAAATGACGAGCACTTTCACTCCAGGAATTCCGTGGGAGTATCACGACTCTAACGCTAACAGGAGCCTCACAAACGTCTTCTCCCATATGCACTGTCGCCCAGACCCTTCCAAAAACGTCATCTCCATCAGCAAGAGCACGGAGAGGCTCTCCCCGATGATGAGGGATTTAAAAACGAACAAGTTTAAGAAGTCGCAGAGCATCGACGAGATCGACATCGGTGCGTACAAGGTGTACAACATCCCCCTGGAAAACTATGCATCCGGGAACGACACCGTGGGCCCCCACGAGAGGGTGGACAAGCTGCTGGGCCCGGAGCACGGCGTGCTCAGCATGTCCCGCAGCCAGTCCGTGCCCATGCTGGACGACGAGCTGCTGACCTACGGCAGCGTCAAGGTGCAGCCGCAGCACAAGGCGTCGGTCACCAAGAAAGTTTATCAGTTCGACCAAAGCTTCAACCCCCAGGGCGCCGTGGAGCTGCCGGCCGACAAGCGGCTCCTGCCGCCATTCCAGCTCAACGCCGAGTACCTGCCCCAGCCGGCCAAGAGCCTGCCCCAGGAGCTGGTGAGCCCACGGGGCTACCGCGGCTACGCGCCCGTGGAGCCCATGTTCTCCTTCTCGCAGCCCTCAGTCAGCGAGGAGCCGGCGGCCGCCCCGTTCCCCGGCCCGGCCGCGCGGCCCGGCTTCCTGCGCAGGGCGGATTCTCTGGTCAGCTCGGCGGAGATGTCCGTGTTCCGCAGGGTGGGCGAGCCCCAGGAGCTGCCCCCGGCGGACAGGTACGGCCGGGCCCCGTTCCGCGGCGCCCCGGAGCGCCAGGGCGGCATGGCCGTGCCCGAGGCCCAGTTCCTCAAGCGCAACGGGCGCTACGAAGACGAGCACCCTTCCTACCAGGAAGTGAAAGCCCAGACTGGGAGCTTCCCAGTTAAAAACCTCACGCAAAGGAGGCCCCTGTCGGCACGAAGCTACAGCACAGAGAGCTACGGCACGGCCCAAACGCGGCCGGTCTCAGCGAGGCCCACCATGGCAGCTCTGCTGGAAAAGATTCCGTCAGACTATAACTTGGGTAACTATGGCGACAAGCCTTCCGATAGCAGTGATATAAAGCCGAGGCCTCCCCCTGGGAAGGGAAATGAGAGCTGTGCTAAAATGCCCGCTGACTGGAGACAACAGCTACTTAGACATATAGAAGCTAGAAGGTTAGACAGGGTATGTTTGGCATTTCTCTGCAATTAATGCCTTTAGTTGTGTGTTTCGCTCTGTCAAACGATTTGCACGTGCAGTGGTGACCACAAGAATTCCCAGGGATGAAATTCCTGCCGTGGTGTCAGAGGGACTGGCCTGCTGAGTGCCCTGGGGGTGCTCAGCTGGAGCGAGGGATCCCAGAAAATCCAGGGGCTCCTCACTGATGATGCCCCTTGGGACAGTCACCAGGGTTGTGGCTCCGGGTCCTGGGTAAATCCAGAGGCTTCACACTGGTGGCATTCCTTGGGGCAGTCACTGGGGTGAAGACTCTGGATCCTGGGTAAATCCAGAGGCTCTGCCCCAGTGCCTGTCACTGGGGTGGTGGCTCCTGCAGCTCTGCCCAAAATTAGGAAGAGCCCTGAGGTTCTCTCCTGCTCGTGGAAGCGCTGCTGGAGCCACCAGGTCAGTAACGACCAAGAGGTGCTGGCCGTGTCTTTGCAATAAAAAGGAATAAAGGAAAAAGAGAACAAGCAATAAAATGTATTTTAGCTCTGGTGTCACTGTTAGCGCAGGGGGTTTAAAAGTGTCTATAACTGAGAAATATCCCTGGGTGTCCACTGCCACTGTTCTAATGGGAATGTGGTCATTACTCCTTTTAGCTGTAGGAAGTTATGCTGATTTGCCTTCTAACCAAAGGGTTCTTTAGTGCATGATTCAGTCATTACCTATTTAATGACCTAATCCATGAATCCGATTTACTCCGTGATCTGAAGTGGTTGTGACAAATTCCTGTGGTGAAATGCATAAGAAGTCATTGCCAAATGTGTCCATATACTGCTTTATGCTAGAGCCTCCTGAGTTTGGTGTTAATATCCTCCTTACCTTCTAGTTGCTCGGATGTGATGATATTAAATTATCCTTAAGGATCAAATGGGGAAACTTTAAAAAGGGGCTCCAAGGCTGAAGCGTTTTCCTCCCTCAGCTCTTTTCCTTGTGCTGTGTAAACCCACTGGAAACTGCCTCCTACCCAGGGAAACCAGTCCCTTCCTGGTGGCAACAAACCCTTGCCAGATGTTGCTGGTTTAAGGAATATCTTTACACTTAGTTCACAACGTGTGCAAAGGGTATTTTAACCCTGCAAAGCTGACACTGGTCCCTAATCCCTGCGAGGTGGTTCCTGCTGGGTGCAGAGCTCCAAGGAGCTGGGCTGGGCTGCCCGCTGGAGCTGTGCTGGTGGGAGCAGCCCCTGTCCCCTGGGTGGGCACAGGAGCCGTGTCCCACGTGGGCAGCCAGGTTTTCAGGGAGCAGGACTTCCCCAGGGGTTGCTCGTCCATGCCAGGCACGCCCATGGCTGCACAGCCGACCCCAAATTCGGCCTTTTTTTGGCAAAAAACCAGACTTGTACCACGTGAACTCCAGATGCCGCCACCCCTCATGTGCTGTCAGCGTGGAAGTCCTCTCTGGTGCCCATTTTCTGTACAAGGAGCAATGTACTCGCTTTGTGTGACCAGTGCATGCCTGGAGGAGCTATTGATACTCGGTACTGTTTGTTGGCTTAAACTAAAACTCTGTGAACTTAACCATGTATGTGTGAGACTTAATTCTGAGCATGTGTGTTCATATGTGTCCCGTGGTTGTTTCCTCTACTCAGAGCGCTGCTTACAAACACCACACAGTTAGCCTTGGCATGCTGCACTCTGGAGGGGTTTCAGCCATGCATGCCGGCCGAAGCATGACTTTAAACTTGCAGCCTAAATCTAAATTTGAAAACCAAATGCTTCAAGAGCTACCTCTACCGAAAGTAAGTATGGGCTAGCCAGCACTGCCGGCGTTCCCGGTTAATTAATGATCCTTGCTTCCTCCTGGTTCAGCTTCTGCCTCTTCCTCGTGCTTTTGCCGTGCCCAGTCCACAAGGCAAGGCTGGCAGGGATGCAGCTTTGCCCCTTGCTGGCCTTGCTTTCTGGATTCCGGAGCTCCCTGGCTGTCATTCCTGCTTCCCTGCTCTCCTCACACACGCCAGGGCTGCCGTTTGCTCAGTGGGGAGCGTGGTTTGCTCTTGGGAACTGTTTGATCCTAGAAAAATGGGTGTGGAAGTGTTAAACAGGCTCCAGGAGACAGGGATTTTGATATTTCAGCATTAATTGGGTGTGCTGTAATTACTGATGGGTTTTGAACACGTCACCACACCCAAACCCATTTTAAACTTGGAGAAGCACCTAAAAAAAGAGAATATTTCCCTCATTTATTTACTGCTTATCTTATATTTATTATCAATATATTGTTGACCAGCACAGACATACAAAACTATGTATTCCCAATAAATATTTGAAGAGAGAGGCACACAGGACAAGAGAGGGCTATTCCTACAGGATTCTCAGTGCCAGGGAGGGATGCTGAGACCTTTCTCTGCATCCCAAGGGACAGGCAGGGCTCAGCCTCTCCCTGCCCTGGCACAGGAGCTGAGGGGACAGATCAGCTCTGTGAGTAATTAAAGGGCAGCAGAGCCCAGACCCTGCTGTTCCAATGGGATCATCTGTGCTGGGAATTGCCAGGCTGGCCCCTGGCACCGCTGGCACCTGCCCAGCTCAGAGCAGCCTGGCCAGCAGTTCCCAAAGGAGAGTTCCAAAGCTTCAGAGCTCTGAGGATCTGAGGAGAGCAGGATAATTTAGCAGGAGCCCAGAGCTCGGCCCTGCTCCTCTTGCTGACCCCACAGCTGCTGCAGTAGAATTCCAGGAATCCAGGGCAGGATGGCAGCACCCAGGGAGCAGTGCCAGCCCTTTCCCACTGTCCCTGCCCCTCCACCCTCTGTCACCTCCATGCCACGTCCCCCCAGGCTCCTGCCCTGCTCTCGGTCTGTGCTGCTCTGTTGTGGGGCGGGGGGATCCCCCCCGGATGTGTGTGCTGGGCAGGGACACCCCAGTGTTGTCTTTGCTTCCCAAGAACTCGTTTGTCTGCTCAGGTACCTGTCACGAGTCCCTGGAAAAAATCCATCGGGCATCAACCCTAAAAATGGTGCTGGTTCCCTCCCTGTGTTAGGAATGAGGTGTTTTGTGGCACTTCCAGCATTTTAGGCTGTAGGGGAATATGGATGTTAATGGTGGATGTCTGAGGAAATTCAGGAATCTGCTCTGTGGTATATTTTGGGGTGTGGTCTGATGTGGATTATTCTGCTTTTCTCTTTCACCAGCATTCCATTGCTCCATATCCATAGAAACTGTGATGCTGAACTGCATTTGGGGGGGTCTGTTCTCTTGCTGTACTGTTTGGGGAAATAATTGTTGGGAAAGATTACTGCAGGGGGGAATGACTGTTGGAAAAATACTGTGTATATTTAGCGTTGTTTAATTTTATTGCTTCACACCTTCCACAGAATTTGCATTTCCCAAAGAATCCAGGCCACAGCAGTTTAATCCTTGTCTCTCCTCTTCCCTCCTTCCCGTGGCCTGGATTCAAGAGAGTAATGAGTGAGCTCTGGCTGTCAGGAAATCAACTTTAACAATGAATTACTTTGAAAATGTTCATTACATCCATCTACTCCCTGTAGAAAACGTGGGAAGTGCTGCTTTTCCTCTTTTCCCCAGATTTCATGGAAGTGGAGCTGGGTGGCAGCCTGGCCCAGCTCAGAAAATTACCAATATTGCAAAGGGACAAATTCCTTTTGGTGCAGCAAATGCAATCCCAGCATTTCCCTGTTTCTGGAGGAAGCTGAGAGCACTTTCTGCATTTTCCTTTTTCCCTCTGGGGTGCAAAGTCCCCTCTGCAGATCCCTCAGCATCCTCCAGAGGGATCCTTTCTACTTTTGGCTCCCAGTGAAAAGTTTTTAAAAGTTCATGGTTTGGTGCAACCCATTCCCAGACAGGGAATTCCCACCTTCCTTGGGAAGAACAGGGAGAGGGGAGCAGAGGTTCCCTTTGGAATGAGCTGGGGAGGGCACCCAGAGAGCTCCATAAATTGATCCCTCGGTGTGTGAGCAGATTCCCAGCACAGCCCTGGAGGGAACAGCTCATTTTCCCATTTTACTGGGGGTAAAGAAAGCTCTTCCAGGAGATCCTGGGCTTTAAACAGGGGAAATGTTTTTCTAATGTTTTTTAATAGAAGGAAAATCACAAAATCCATTATTTTCCTGGAAGATTTCTTGAATGATGAAAGAATTATAATGGAAGTTTGCTTTCATTTTAAATAATCAGGGTTAGATTTTTTTTCACTTCACCTCACAGAGATGTGATTTAAATCCTAATTGCCTTCTATTTACTTTTAAACTTCTGTTAAAAAATAGTTTTTAATGGAAAAATTCCCAGCTTTCACATTTCAAAGCAAATTTGATTAATTCTTCATCCATCTAGAGAAGTGTATCCAGATTTTTTTCTTTTTTTAGTTGAAGCTGGAGAAGAAATTCCTGGAATGGCAAAGGGGAAGAATAGATATTTTTTGTTCCTTTGCAGATTCCCATTAATCAATAAACACTACAATGTGCCAGGTGCTGTCAGCGGCAGGACAATGCTAGAATTTTGGGAAGTCTGACACCCAAAAGGTGTTTGGAAAACTCCCAGTGATGATCAATAAATAGAGAGACAGATAATGGAAACTCAGGACGGGGCAGGAAAAGTCCTGAAAACAGGAATGAAACAACCAGGGGGGAAAGTGACAGGGAAAAAACACAGAACAGGATGAAAATTGAATTATGAACATTGAGGAAACTTTCCCTGTGTGTTGTGACCATTCACGTTGAGGCAAACATTGAATTCCAGGTTAATATTGTACAAAAAATGTCCCTGGCACGACCCAGGAGGTTCTGGTAGCCAGCACAACCTCGGCGCTGCCAGCAGGGGAAGTTTGTTGCAGAAAACACAAACAGCTCCTTTTTCTTGGTGGAAATCCTTCCTAAAAAATCCTTCCTAAAAAATTTCCTGCTGCTGGCATGAGCAGTGAGAAAGCCCTAACTCCAGAATTAACGCCAGGCTGCTTAAATATCGGAATTTTGCCAAAATTCGTTTCTCTGAAAGTAACAAGTCCCGTTGGATGAATTTTCTCTCCTCTCTCATCATTCATTATTCTCATGATTTCTCTCCCAAACCTCTGGAGCTCCTCTGCTTGCAGAGAGCCCCACGGTGGGGCTGTGCTGGTGGAGCAGGCAGGGCGTGCGTTGCAGCCGTGCGTTGCAGCTGCTGGCTTGTTGTGAGGTGAGCGTGCAGGGGTTTGTGCTGGTGACTAAAGGCTGCCCTGCCTTTGTGAACAGACCCCGTCGCAGCAGAGCAGCCTCCTGGACAACGGGCAGGACGAGGTGGCCGTGGGCAGCCCCTGGACCCCGTACCCGCTGGGCAGGCGGGACGTGCCCCCCGACACCGTCACCAAGAAGGTAAGGGGTGCCAGGCTGTGCTGGTTTGACAGGCAGGTGTCTGCTAAGGAAGGATGAGCCTCCCTTGAAATGGAGACTGTAAACCCCCTCCCTCCAAATTAGTATAATTTTGAAATTAAGGGGCTCTCAGGCGAAGAAATGGGGATAGGAATAACAGTTCTTTACTAGGAAAATTAAAATAAAAATACAGTATTACAAAACAACAAAACACTGCCAGAGTCAGAATCCAAGCTGACACCCGTCAGTCAGTCAGGGTGTTGGCAGCAGTCCCATTAAATGG
>JAOTQP010000403.1:30012105-30023068 GCA_026413545.1 Cichladusa arquata | reverse complement strand
TTCCCAGCCCCTCAGGGATTCTCCAGCCCCTTCCCAGCTCCTCAGGGATTCTCCAGCCCCTTCCCAGCTCCCTCAGCTGCTCCTCACAGCACTTCCAAGTCACACCTCAGTCACAGGCAGAACACAGAACATTTTACAAGTCCCACTTTGATCACAGCAATCCCACAACACACAGAGGGCTCCTTCATCCCATGGCTGAGCCATTCCTGACGTGCCCTTCCCCCAGGAGGGAAGGAGGAGCTGCCACCACCCAGCCCAGCCCAGGTGCCACTATTACCTACTGATGTCATTGTTGGCCAGGTCGAGCCTCTCCAGCTTCTGCAGCACTGTGATCTCCTCGGGCACTGCCTTGATCTTGTTGTCCCTGAGCTCCAGCACACACAGGGAGCTCAGCTGCTTCAGATGCTCTGCATTCAGCATTTCAATCTGATTCTCCCCAGCGTGTAATTCCTACAGGAACAAAGAGCACCACAAGCGTGGAAAAATTCCTTTAAACTTATCTCCTAAATCATGACATCAGCAGTCATCAGCATGATGATGTGGGGAATATGGACATCTTGATTCCCCTTCATCTGCCTGGATATAACCCGATTATGTTAAAAGGAAAAACAGTGTATTTACTCCATAGTTATGAAGAAAGAATGATGATGAACAAAATGTAATTTATCCAGAAAAAGTTCCCAGAGATAAAAAATAACTGTTGCAGGCAATATTAGATCCAGCTTTCAGTCACTCCTCTCCTAAACACTTTTTATTTTGAAATCTGGAAACTCATCATTAAAAGGTTGAATAATGAGGGCAGTAAGAGAAGTTTGCACGTGGGGATGCATCAAACAGAGTTCTAAACACGGAGTTGTCATCTGGTTTTGATCACAGACCTCAAAAAGCTTGTGCTTAAAGTAACTGCCATTATTTCAAAGCTGACAGCAGATGCATTTCCAGCAGAGCAGCCATCCCAAGCTCACCTTCAGTAACTTGCAGGAGGGAAACTCGGGCAAGGCACGCAGTTTGTTTTTCCTCAGGTACAGCTGCTCCAGGGATGCCATGGTTGCTAATTTGGGAGGCACCGTTTCCAGGTAGTTTTTGGTACAATCCAGTTGCCTCAAGCCTGTGGAAGTCAATGTCCAGTGATAAACAGCAAGAAGAGAGGATAAAATTACCTTTCTACAGCAGCATAATTATCCTGGGGTTTAATTTGAAATAAACACAACAACACTTTGCCAAACAGATTCTAGAAGCAGTAACTCATTCTCCTGAGGAAACAGTAACTCTTTAAAGACCTGTTTTAAAACCCTGCTAAACACAAGCACAGCACTGGCTGTTTGGAATTGAATAACCCGAGGAAAGTGATTTACTTTTCATGGCACTGAGGTCTGCAGGCAGCTCCCTGAGCTGGTTCCAGGCCAGATTGAGCCTCACCAAGTTCACCAGCAGAGCAAAACTGCTGGGGATGGCTGTCAGCTGGTTGTTGGACACATCCTGCAGGTTGGAACAGAGAGAGAGAGACATGAGAGGTGTCTGAAACATCCCAGGAGTGCTGCTAGTGCAAAGTTAATTAGTGGCAGAACAGTAAAATTAGATGGCTGACAACAGGCACAAGTGTGAGAGAGGGAAAAACTCCCCCAGGACTGACAGATCACCAGGGATTTCAGCTTTCCCAAAATATGTCAGACCAAGAGCAGGGCTTTAGACTGGCTCTTTAAAATGCTGTTTATTGTATCTAATTGATACAGTAATTTATGGCTCGTGGGTCACAAGAGCCCAGCCCACACCTTTCAGCCACAGCTGTAGGTTCCTCTGAAGCCAATTTTAGTTTTGGTTACAATTAATTATATTTTTTTTTCAGAGCATTTTAAAACACGACAACTAATTAATATTTTGACTATTATTTTAAGCTTATTATAACTAGTAACATTACTATCTGTATGTTATCGTTTTGTAATTATAAAAAGTTAGTATGTTACAATTTAAGTTAAAAGTTGTTTTTTAGTTTCTTTGTAGCGGTAAGTTTTGAGATTTTCCTTTTTTTACTTGTAACATGGTATTTTTGTTTGCTTGTGAAAATTTTTTTGCGTTGTAAAAACATTTTTTGAGGCGGATTTATTTTTGTTCTAAGTTATAAAATCCCTTTCTAACTCACTAACACACACTTTGCCTTCCAGTTATCCAGCAAAACTAGCCCGGCAATTCTTTTCTTCTATATCAAAACTTGCTATCATTTCTATTCCTTCTCCAAATTCTACATTCAAAGACCTTTCTGTTATACATATATATCTGTAAAACCTTCCTGTCAAATCCTGATCCTTCCCAACAAACTAAAACCAACCCCCACCATGCACTAACTGACATTAGAACAGTCACTGGAATATTTGCAAAGTTCTGCCACGGAGGATGGCAGAGGGAATCCCAAGGATTTTTAACCAGCAGTGGGAAAACAGGGAGAAATCCTTCCCAGACACAGAAAGAGGGCTGAAGTTGTGCTTTACCAGCTCCTCCAAGCTCAGGAGCTGCCCCAGCCCCTCGGGCAGCTGGCTCAGCTGGTTGTGCTGCAGCAGGAGGCTCCTCAGGCGGGGCAGCTGCAGCAGCTCCTCGGGAAGGCTCCTCAGCTGGTTGTGGCTGGGGTGGAAATTTGGAACACAAAGGGAAAGGAAAAACACTCAGGAGTTTTTAGGAATGTAAGTGCACACAGAATGTTTGTGTCACACAGCCTGCTGGTCGGGACACTGCCACCTCTAAGGAAAACCTGGCAACAATTAATTAGCTTTATTTATTTGTTCAAGAAGACTTTTAATCCTACTCTGAATTTACAACATTCCAGATGCATCCTGGTTTTGTTTATGTACTTCACACATGCAGTGGTAGAATAACCTCTCCTTGTGCACAAATTTACAAAACTACCCCAGTAAACAGAAGATTCTCAACCTTCCAGCACAAACAAGATCTGCACAGTTATTTACAGTGTGCATTATTCATGACTGGAAATGTCTCATCCTCAGAACTGCCTGACTGAAGCAAATAAAAGCAGATAAATATTTTGTGCATGATTATTCAGAACATCACTGTTTGCACCTTCCAAACAATTGTGACTTTGAATACCAGTGAAAACAATTCCAACAAACCCAAGGCCACCAGTTTTGATCCAAAACTGATAACATATATAATATATAATTATATTCTGTAGAGAGTAATCTGGAATTAATTTTTTGACAGAAGGGTTGATATCCTGCAAACTCTCACTCACACCTGAAAGTCCCTGCAGCATTTCTCATGTTTGTTCTGTAACATGGCCTTACCTGACATCGAGTTTCTGGAGATTTTCAAGTTGCCCTAAAGCAGAAGGAAGCGATGTCAGTTGATTGTCATGCACCTGGAAAAGAGAGGTTTGAGAGCACAGTTACTCATTTGTACCTTGGAGCTACAAAAAAACCCCTTGGAGGGGTTTTTCCAGGAATTCCTCCCCACTATCCATCCCATCCATCCCTGCCCTCTGGCAGTGGGAGCCCATTCCCTTCTCCTGGCACTCCAGGCACCAGGGAAACTGGAAAACAAAGACCCAGGACAAGGCTTCCCTACATTCCACACGGACCCATGAGAGCAGGAGGGATCCTTGCACTCACATCCAGCACGGTGAGGGCGGGCAGCAGCTGCACATCCTCGGAGAGGCTCTGCAGCTTGTTGGAGGCCAGGATCAGCTTGGTCAGGTCGGTCTGCTCCCACCAGCGATCGGCAGCTCCGAAGGACAGGTTCTGCTGCGCTTCCTCCGGAGGGTCCACGTTGATCCTCCACACGTGCTCGGGCACTGCAGCACAGACACAGCCCAGCTGAGCCCCGCAGGGCTCTGCCCCCAGGCTTCACTGCCAGGGCTGGCAAGGGCTATAAAATCACAGAGAGGGCTGGGAAGGGACCTTAATGGTGGTCTAGTTCCCACCCTTCTGCCTTGGGGGATGGCATATATGCAGATAAATATATAGGATGCATACAGGCATATGCATGTGTGTGTACATATATAAAAACATGCAGATATACATAGATATATACGTATACATACACATATACATACAGGCATATGCATATGCGTGTACATATATAAAAACATGCACGTATACATAATTACATATATACATACACATACACACATACATATACATATACATATGCATACAGGTATATGCATGTGTGTGTACATCTATAAAAACATGCAGATATACATAGATACATACATATACATATACAGATGCATACAGGCATATGCATGTGTGTGTACATATATAAAAACATGCACGTATACATAATTACATATATACATACACATACATATACATATGCATATGCATACAGGCATATGCATGTGTGTGTACATCTATAAAAACATGCAGATATACATAGATACATACATATACATACACATATACACATACATGCACATACACATACACACACACACACATATATATATAAAATACACACATCCCTGCAGTCACTCCAGAGTCCATTGCGTTCTAGAGACATTGTAGCGGAGGTAACAAGAAGAATCATGCCAGAATCGCACAGCAGCGAGCCGATGGCGAGCAGCCGGCGCTGCCCGGGTTCCCGGGCTGGGCTCACGCACCGTGGCTGAGGCCGCGTCCCGCCAGGTTGAGCTGCCCGCTGCGCCGCGCCAGCCGCAGCAATCCCTGCGGCACCGCCGCCTCCGCCTCGGCCGCCCGCCCGAACCGCGGCCCCGCGCCGCCGCCGCCGCCCGCCCGAGCCCGCCGAGCCGCCGCCATCCCCGGCACCGCTGGAGCTGGAGCTGGAAGCGGCGCCGCCCGCAGCCGGAGCCGCCCCCGGCCCGCCCGCCTCACAGGCGGGGCCCCGCCGCCGCCATTTCCCGCCCTCGGTGCCGAAATGGAGCCGCGCTGAGGGCGCCGCGCTGAGGGCGCCGCGCTGAAGCGCGGAAAAACACTCCGTGATAATTGGTAAATGAGTCGTGTTGATCATAGAAGTTCTGGAGTTTGTGTAAAGCGGAATGCTTAAAATAAGAAAAGAACATGGATCTAGATAAAGGGAAATAGATGATTAAACCCATTCTGTTTAAATCCCCCTGTTATGAATGTTATGTTTCCTAAGTAAGTTGTATCTACTGACAGCTTGCAAAACAAGGCTTTCACACAGCCCAACACATTCTGCAAAATTAGATTTCCTGCCTTTGTGTGATCAATCACAAACTATCTACTAAAGATCAAAATTCCCACTTCTGTTTTTATCTACCCAGAGCAGATGGTTACATGACCCATTGTCCCAAGAGCTGTTCCACGAAGTTTGGAAGTTTCTTTGACCACCACTGCTTACCTTGCAGAGTTACTACAACAAAACAATAACAATTATCGATGACTACAAGGAAAACCAAACTATAAAAAGGGAGCTGCAAACCAGGTTCGATGGAAGTGTGGAGTGGGGGGTGACCCCTCACGTTTTCCCCAGCGCTGCTTGCTCTGTCTGTATAAAATAAGCCCATCTAAACTTTGCTGAATATCGAGACTTTGTTTCTCATTTATAACAGGCAGTTTAAGAGCCTACAGAAAATTACCACAAAAAAATGAACAGTATAATATTCACTCAGCAAAGGGCAAATGTGTTGCTGTGTATGTGCGTTGCTACCCTCTGTAGGCCAGTTGTTTGAAATCGTGGGTTTATGAATATCAACTTTTATCGGGGCACTTCAGAGGCTCTGGACTTGCAGCTTCCATTCATTGCAGGGGGGTTTGGAAAATCTCCACAGTGGCTTTTCCTGTACAAGCACACACACTGTGGCATTATTCTTACAGCAGCCAAAATGAATTCTAACGGCCTTGGTGTGCCACAGGCTTGGTCACGCCTTTGGAATTCCTCACCTCCGTATTCCTGATGGGGAGAAAAGTCTGCCACATTCTATTCAAGTTTTTAAATTATTATTATTATATTTCCCTATGAATATCTGAGTACCAAACACTTAACCCTGCCGGACAAAGAGCAGTTGAGTTTGGAGAGCTCCCCTCCACCAAGGGGAACACACCAGGTGGTTGGGACTGTGCCCCAGAGAACAGGCAACAGGACCTACAGGCATTCTGCTGTCCCAATTATTTTTTAATTTTTAAGTGGATATTCTCATTGGTCCTCAAGGGGAAAGAGTCTCCAACATGAGATAATTGTCTCTGGATAAATCTGGGAAAGGAGACAGACAAAGACACCTGGACATAACAAACATTTGATTAAATAGAGCCTTTCATAACCCTTTTAAATTGATGTGATTTGAACAGACAAGAAAGAGCAGTGAGGAGGGACTGTTCCCAGGGGGGAAGGGCAGCGAGGAGGTGACAGAACAGCCCCCAAAAGCCATTGCAGGAACTGCTCCTGTCTGTTTTTCTCACTTATTCCTGTTCTCCCAAGGTTTCATGCAGGTTGCAATACGACCAAGGTGATCTGGAGACAGACATCATTCTCTGTGGTGCATTAATGAGACATTCAGGCACGGCACCGTCATTCACAAAGATGCTGCTGTTTGTTATTTCATTTTCCTCCAGACAGACTCCAAACCAGCTCCCTGTGTGTCAGACACCCTTGGCAGATTTGTTGTCCCTCTCCTGCCGGTGTTGGCCCTGACACAGCTGTGTCACACTGATCCTGGCTCCTGCAGTCAGGATCATCAGCAGTCAGTCCATCCATGGAAGGTTTTGTTTAACCCTCACGTTTGTAGTAAATCTGACCTGCTCCTGCTCCTGCTCCTGCTCCTCACCCTGTTGAGAGCTCTGTGTAAGTGCTCTGCTGTGCCATGAGTCACAGCACAAACTGGAATCTTCTCCCTTCAGGCCCTGCTTTGCCTCAGTGCACTGAATTCCCCTTGTCGACCTTCACGTGTCAGCCCCGCCAAGAGGAATCTGCAGCTCTGCCATGACATGGCTCTGCTTTTGCCAAGGGAAGTGTTCCTGCTCAGAGCAGCCTTTGGAAATCTTGACATTTCATCTGCATGTTCTGCAGGCAGAGAAAGTCCTGGGAAAGGATTTAGGTTAGTAAAAGAAGCAGATGAGACATCCTTCAGAGCTGGAGTATTACTGAAATAACAGGTTCTTTTGAAGGAATATAAACTCTCTAGCTTGGGGTCGTAAAAATCCTTGAGGTTTTAGGATGTAGAAAAGCCCTGCTAGGGAAAATTCTTCCTCTCATATACACTGATAGCGTGTTTTATTCCTCCAAGAAAGTGCTCACCACATTTTTGTCCCTGCTAGAAAGCGCATGTCACATTTGATTTTAATTCCATGCTGGACTCATTTCCCCTGAATCTGTGTATCAGCTTTAGGTAAATGATGTTCTCAGACACCTCTGAGTGATGCTGCTGGTGCTCAAGCTCAGGTGGGCACTATTTCAGACTATTTCAGCCCAACACCTGCAATACCAGGACTTAGTACTTGTACTAGATATTCCCACAATGGATCCATCTCCTCCTCTTGTTATAAATCTACTCTTCATTTCCAGCACTTCAGTTCTTGTTGTGACTCTTTGAAATACTGAGGTAAAATGCTCATGGATAATTCGTGTTGGCTTCCAGAACTGCTGGGTTGTGTCTATTTTAAGAATATATTCATTATAGATTTGGACATTGCTACTGCAAGCAGGCACCAGCCTTGCCTTATTCCTTTGCCTTCAAAGGATTTGTCTTTCAGATCTGCCAAGACATGGAATAATTCAGAGCAAATCTGGTTTACATAATATTTGTAGAATATTTTGAAGGTGAGATAATCTCATCCTCCTCTCCCAGATGTTTTCAGATTAGGACAGGGAAGTTTCTCTGTTCTCTGCAGCACGTGTGAGTCACTCTTTGGAGTGTGGGACGTGTTTGTGTTTGCAGTGCCATGGAAACTGTGCTTGTTCTTTGTACAGTAGAGCCCAGGACAGTGAAAGGGCCACTGATCCCAGCAGAGACAGTGACTGCACATCACCACGAGATTGACTGAGCACCCTGCACATTCCCTCACCCTCATGGCAAAGTCACCAAGTTTAGGCAGCAGCAGGATCTTCTCCATTGCTTTAGCTACTGACAAAGTTGTGGGTTCCTCCCAGCCAGGCTGGTGCGTGGAGTTGTCATAAATAATGATGAGGAGGAGGAGGATGGTGATGTCTTACATCCATCTAAGGCTCATTTCAGTGCCCTCCTGTGGAGTGGATTTGGTTCCTTGTCAGGCACATCCTTGACAAGGATCACAGAGAGCTGCCCAGGTTTCAGATGGAATCTCAATCCTCGGGGGAGGCACCACAGGCACATCTCGGGGGCAGCTGCAGAGAAAAGCAAGCAGAGCCAAGGGATGGGGTCAGAGCAGCCATTTCAGCTCTGCAGAGAGAAATGCCAGGATCCCACTCCTGCTGTTCTCCTCCAGATAAATAAACATCATCCCAGTTGAACCTGAGATACCAAGATTTGCTAAATTATTTTTTCGGCTCGTATGAGCAGGATCTGGGTCACGAGAACGCAGCGAGCCGAGAGGAGATGCAAGAGTTGTTCAGCACAGGGCAGCAGTGGCTGCACAGGGAGCTGCCCTGGCACTCTCCCCTGGCCCTCCAGTGCAGGCAGAGCAGTGGCAGCAGCTGGAATTTGGCCAGAGCAGCGTTGCAAGTTTTTATTTTGAGGATGGGGCACGTCAGAGCTTTATAAAGGCCACAAATGCAGAGACTGTATGAACTGAATTAGAGCTAATGGAAGAAACAGTTGGATTTTCAGTGGTATTTTTATCTCTTTATGCACAAATATAAAACCAGACAAAGTTCTGACATTAAATCCTTACCTGTCATGGCTGGGTGTTTCTGCCCCAGTGGGTTTAAACAAGGATGGATGCAATTCAGGTCATGCTGCAGCTGAAGTGGGAGGAAATTCTGAAAGGTTTGTCGTCAGTGTGCAAGAAAGTCAAAAGGAGAGAAAATTCAGCGATAACCACGCTGTTAGCTCAGCACAGAGCAGTCACGTGGGAGCCTGGAGAAACCAGATCAATGAACTGAAAGACAACAAATGAGAGGAGCCTTCAGCTGTGAGGGGATGGATGTTTTCTCAATCAGGAAGGAACGAGGCAGTTCATAGAAGTGGAATACTCCACTCTGAAGGAGTATTCTAATTTTTGCCCAAGGATCTCAGTTTTTCTTTTTATCCTGAAATAAACCATGTCTCTTTCTGCTTGAGGGTGTTTTATTCTTGGCTCTGTATTTTCTCCGAGATCTGATTTTCCACTGCACTGCACCATCTGCTCATGGTTTACACCAGGACTGAGAGGAAGGAGTGCAGGGCCTGGCATGAGGTGTCGGGGCTGCTTTGAACCAGTTGTCTACATGCAAGAGAAAAATGCTGCTTAGTAAGGAAATCCTACTGAGAAAATAGTTCAGATTTTTCTCCTCTCTTGCAACTTCCCACGAGTTTGGAGCACATGAATATTCTGGTCTTTCCTTTATTCTGTGCTCATGAACTCCTTTATCAGTCTCCTGGGACAGGAGCAGCCCTGGAGGCTGGAAAATGGATCAAAAAGATGTCCTTAGCAGAAGCCAAAGAGAGCCTAGAAACTCTTCCTGCTCATCTGCAGCAGATCACAGAGTTTGGTGTCTTGCAGGAGGCACAGGAGCTTGCAGCACCTGCCTTGGGCACGTGCAGGTGGCCTCCTGAATCCTTGGAATGTGCTGAGGGTAAAACGTGGTGTAAGTTAAACATGGTCTAAGGTAAAATATTGTGTGAGGTAAAATATGGTGTAAGGTAAAACGTGGCATAAATTCAGTTTGATCCTTCCCAGAGCCATCTGCAACAGTCGGATGTGGAAGCAGCAGTGAAACTGGGGAGTGGTGCAGGGAGCAGAGCCCTGGCTGCTGAGCTGGCCCTTGTCCCCACGGGTGGGACACTGCAGGGCCGGGGCCATTCCCTGCCCGAGCCCTGGGCTCCTCCCGGGGCCATCCCAGCCTCCCAGCCTCTCCCTCCTGCTGGCTGCTCCCCCTGCCATATGCTGGGATGGGCTGGGGACATCCACACCCCGCCCCAGCCCATGGGGAACAGCCAGCTGGCCAACGGATCCTGCCAGATTTCAGGGCAAAAATCACGGCTGGGCTGGCTGGCTTGGACTGTAAGAGACAGTCGAGACTGGCAAGTACCCACTGACATCGTGGCACAGCCTGCTGGAAGTGATTCACTTTTTGATAAGGACATTTCTTTAATAAATTAATATCCTTACTGCCCTGCATTTGACACAGCCTCGAAGAGAGATGCTGAACAGATGGGAAGTGGGAACCCTGAAATGAGCGAAGAGACAGGAAATTCTGACCCATAATAACCGAGACGCTGGAAGGATCAATAAACATTAACTCTGGAGTGGTTCCCAAACACATGGGAAAGGGCAGATCACAAATTTCCCGTTTCAATTGGGTTTTGACACAAAGGTCAGCTCTCAAAAACACCAAAACTGATTTCTAGAAACAAACAAGCAAACAAACCAAATCCTATTACCTTCTACAAAAAAATGTTTTCGTCCAAAAAATAAAGACCTGGAGAAGCAGGTCTGAAAATTGTGAAATTTATGGGAAAAAAACAAGTAATTACGTTTTTAATCCCAAATTTGAAATCACAAAGTAGTATTTCTCCTCCTATCAAGTTCTTTAGCATTGCAGAGAAACTCAGACAAACCTTGTTAATTTTTTGTGAGGGACTCAGCATTTGTCATCTAAACAACACATTTTGAAATAAGATGAGAATGATATTTATTTGTGAGAAACACTCAAAACTTCAAACCCTTTCAAACTCAGCGCAGTTACGAGGTCTGATGATCCAGAAATGTTTGTGGTTTTTTTCCCTGCTCGCCTGTCCATCTGTTTGGTGTCCCGTGGTGAGAGGCAATACTGGAGGTTGGCTATTCGGAGGAATTTTAGCAAGTTTTGGTCCATTTCCCTGCACTTCTTGTCATCTGAGGCCATTTCTGCCTGGTCACCC
>JAOTQP010000403.1:29994593-30008806 GCA_026413545.1 Cichladusa arquata | reverse complement strand
CGTCCGGCGGCGCTGCGCAGGCGCGGGGCCGCGCGCCGCGGGGCACTGTGGGATACTGCGGCCCGGGCAGGCTGGTGAGGCGGCGCGCGCGGGGCCGGGCCGGGCTGGGCCGGGCCGGGGGCGGCGAGGCGGGGTGGGACCGAACCGAGCCGAGCCGAACCGGGCACAGCGCAGCGCCCCGGCCGCGCCTCACCCCGCTCCTCTCCCCCCGCTCTGTCTGCTGCAGCACCGGCGGAGCGGGCGGCGGCGCCATGGCCTCCAGCAGCGGCACCGACGTGATCCAGGTCACCAACGTCTCGCCCAGCGCCAGCTCGGAGCAGATGCGGACCCTCTTCGGCTTCCTGGGCAAGATCGAGGAGCTGCGCCTCTTCCCCCCCGAGTGAGTGCGGGCCCGTCCGGCCCTCCCCCCGCGCTTCTCCCGGGGCTCCGCCCGCCTGCCCGGGGGCCGCGGGGGCGGCGCTGGCTGCGCACCCCGAGAGCCGCCGCTGCTCCCCGCGCGGATCGGCTCGGGCACGGGATTGCGGGGTGAATGCGGGGGCTGCGCACCCCGAGAGCCGCCGCTGCTCCCCGCGCGGCTCGGCTCGGGCACGGGATTGCGGGATGAATGCGGGACCTGCGCACCCCGAGAGCCGCCGCTGCTCCCCGCGCGGCTCGGCTCGGGCACGGGATTGCGGGGTGAATGCGGGACCTGCGCACCCCGAGAGGCGCCGCTGCCGCTCCCCGCGCGGCTCGGCTCGGCTCGGGATTGCGGGATGAATGCGGGACCTGCGCTCCCCGAGAGCCGCCGCTGCCGCTCCCCGCGCGGCTCGGCACGGGCACGGGATTGCGGGATGAATGCGGGGGCTGCGCACCCCGAGAGCCGCCGCTGCTCCCCGCGCGGATCGGCTCGGGCACGGGATTGCGGGATGAATGCGGGGCCTGCGCACCCCGAGAGCCGCCGCTGCCGCTCCCCATTCGGCTCGGCTCGGGCACGGGATTGCGGGGTGAATGCGGGCCGGGCGTGGAGCCACACGTGCGCCTCGGCTGAAAGTCACGTTGGGCTCCCGCTGTTGTTTGTTCAGGGTTGTGCCCGCTGAGCTTGCGCCACCTCCACAGGACCAAAACTTTTCGATAGATAAAAATGCATTTCTTACAAAGAATCTTGTGCTAGAGTAGCGTTTTACCCCTAATTTACTTTTAATATTTGTGTTCCTTGCGAACAAATCTGTGCTGAGCAGCAACGTAACCCCTACCAGACAAATACACATTTCTCGTTGACACACCTTGCAAGGAATTCTGTGCAAATTAAAACATAAATAATGCACATTTCAAATATGTATATAACTGAAAATAAAGTTTCAGGTACCCTGGCAATTTACAAATAGCCACAAAAAAACAAACAACAAAAAAGACCTTTTTAATGTCTTCACTTGCAGTTAAGTTCTAATGAAAATAAATAATGCTTTCAGGATCCTTTCTGATGCAATATCAGACTTGGGTGTTAGCAGTGCTGATGGTTTCAGTTTGATTGATTTACAGGGCCTGCTGTCATTATATCTTGATGTTTTGCATACTTCTTATATAAGTTAAAGGTTTTCTTTCTGCCACGATGAAGATTAATCAAACCAGAACACACTCAATTATTTGTAATACCCAACATAACTTGGATTTTTTATTTTAGGGGAAAAGGCTATCATAGAAATTTGTTTTTCCTCATTAAGGCTTCCATCCCTGCTAGCACAAACCAAAGACAGTTCCAGGGGGAGTTTCCTTGTTCCCAGCTGGGATAAGTGACCGGGCAGGAGCTCGCCTGGGGCAGGCGCAGTCCTTTCCTGGCTGCTCTTTGAACACTTTGTCTCATTTTTCAGGCCAGGTGGTTTGTGTCTGTGAAACTTTGTAGCTGTGGATACACATTAACTAATCTGTTCAGAGATTGCTTCAGAGCCTTGGTGTCCTTTCCCTGGTGTGAGAAGGGCTCTCTCACCCCCTGCGGGTCACCCTGGGCTGCTGGGAATCTGCTCTGGGTCCCTGCAGGGCCCCCAGTTCCACTTCAGCCCAAAACCAGGGACATTTCCTAACAGTGCCACCTTCTTTTTCTGTTCCTTCTCCTTCAAATTCCAGCTCCTGACTTTTCCCTGCCCGTGGTGTCCATCCATTTTTGGAGGGGTGTGGGGTATAAATTCTAACCTGTGAATTCTCCCCATGATCTGGGTTCCTCTGTCTCCTGGATCCTGCTGGGATTCTCCCTTCCTGTAGTACTTGAGGAGCCAATCCCATTTCCCTTGCTCCACCTCCTTCTTTGATCTGTGTCACTCTGCTGCAGAACTTCCTTGTTCTCCTGCACTTCCAGATCATCTGTGACTTCCTGAGCTTCTCTAAATTCCTGTTTTTCCTTCTCTCCCCTCATCCACCTGCTTTTCCCAGTTTCTCATTTATTGTACACTTCAGCTTCATCTTTAATGCACCACCAGATTTGGGACTTCTTCCAGTTTTCCTCCCCCTCCTCCTCCTGCTTTTCCCTGACTCCATTGCCTGGTTCTCATCTTTATTACATTCCATAAAACTCCATCCAAACTGCAAAGTGGAGGGAATGGATGTCTGAGCTTCCTGTATTCCAGCCCCAGGAAATCCTGGTGTGTCCCAGCATTCCAGTGGCTGAGAGACAATTCCTGAATGTTTCAGTCTTGGGTGAATTAGAAAAATGATGGATGATGGCTTTTTTTGGGAGCTGTTGAGAACATCCAGTTCTTGTTGAATTTCACCCAGCTTGGATTTGGGAGTGAGTGGAAATAGCATTTTTAAAAGTGCAATACACAGATGTAAATTAAATGTCAGGCTGCAGAAGCATTGCCTAACACATTTTCAGTTGTTATTTTAGGTTCATTATTTTGTGAAAAAGCTCAGCTATCCCAAAGCATTCCCAGTGGCACTCCTGGCTGTAAACAGGATCTGCTGAAGAGTCAATAGGATCTGCCCTGGTTCACATTCCTGTGTTATCACTGGCATTTTCAAAATGCCTGAAAATATTGGGCTGCATTTCTGTAATGAACTGTGTAATTTTTATACAATTTAGGTTAGGAACTCCTTCAGCTCTGCCATCACCTCTTGATTTACTTTCCTTTACAATTTTGTTAAACACCTTCTATTAATGCTTCTTTGGGTTTATGTTATTATTTTATTTCTTATTATTAATTATTACTTATGGGCTAAAAAAGGCACCATTTTGGCAAGCTGCTGTGGATTGCTGGGCACAAAAGAGCCAACAGATTCCATTTTTTTTCCTCATTTATCACTGCAGTTACTTCTCAATTTATTCAGTCTGCAAGCTGTGGGAGCAAGTGGCTGATTCTAATTTTAATGCTTCAGAAGCTGCAATGTGCTGGCTCCAATTTAGTTTTCCACATCAGGTGAATGTAAGGTTATTAAAGTGTGGTCTGACAGACACTGGGGGCAGTTGTGTGTGCTGTGCTCAGTAGGGCTGAAGGTGAGGGAGCTTTTGGCATTTGCAGTGCCAAAAATAAACCCTGGATCTCTGAGGTTGTGTCAGAGTTGTTTCCCTGAATTCTGACAACCCCCAGTGCTGAAAGGCTTGATCAGCCCAGATCAAACTGCTCTGGAGCTGGGATGCCTTTGAAGTGAGATGGTTTGCAGTTGTGGCTGGGAATCCAGGTAGGAAAATGAGATTTTTTGTCAGGATCAGTGATGTTTTCAGAGCTCCCTGGGCTGATCTGGACCTCTGGCCTGGCATAGGAACAGGAGGTTTAGGACTTGCTGCTGCTTCCACTCCCAGCTTTTAACTCATCTGTCCCACAGTTCTGTCTGCAGAACAGTTTTTCTTCCTGTCTTTCACTTTGTACATCCAATTACAGCAAAATCTGCCCCATTTTCAGGACAGGGGGGCTCTTGAAAACCCATTCTGGACCTTGCTGGGTTGGCTGCACCTGGTTTTTCACTTTGGTTTTAGGGAAGTTACAGCTGTGGTTCTACAATTCTTTCCTGTTGTAGGAAGTAGATATTTCTGGGTTGGTTTTTCTTTGAAGTGACTCAAAACTTCTCAGTTTTGGGTTTGTAGGTTGTCAGACACTTGTTCTGAGCTGGAACAGGCACAGACCTCCCTTGGAGAGAGGTTTGTTTTGCTGTGCTCAGCTTTTCATTCCTGCCTGAGCTCCTTGAATTTCCTGCTGAAGGACAGGCAGGAGCTCAGCACTGGGCATTCCCCAGGATGTGGGAACATGGTGAAGTTTGGTCTAAAAGCTAAAATGGGATTGGGTTGATGAGTAAAACAGAATCCCAGACTGGTTTGGGTGGGGAGTGACCTTAGAGCTCCTCCAGTGCCACCCCTGCCGTGGCAGGAACACCTTGCACTGTCCCACTGCTCCTGGGACACTGCAGGGATCCAGGGACAGCCACAGCTTCTCTGGGAATTCTGTTCCAGGGCCTGAGCACCATCCCAGCCAGGAATCCCTTCCCAGGATCCCACCTCTCCCTGCCCTCTGTCAGGTCAAAGCCATCACCCCACACCCTGCCCTGGTCCCCAGTCGCCACAATCCTTTATTCATCCCCCTCATTTCACAGTCTACCTTCATCAGCCACTTGGGGCTAGAGCAGGGAGTGTGAAACCACAGGGTTTATCTAGCACAGGATTGGTGACATTTTCTCTTTTTCCAGCCAAGTTTTCCTCCCAGCCAGGGCGGATTTTACACTTGGGCGACCGCTCACAGATGGATAGCACATAACAGAACTGTTATTTACCTTTATTCACGGTGCACAGCAAAGCTAATGCTCAGCTCCAAGGGAGGGAGCAGAGCAGTTGGTGTGATTTTGGCTGTCCCTGTGGCTGCCTGCTGGCCCTGAGAGCTGTCTGTCTCTTGCAGTGACTCCCCCTTGCCGGTGTCGTCGCGCGTGTGCTTTGTAAAGTTCCACGACCCCGACTCGGCCGTGGTGGCCCAGCACCTGACAAACACTGTGTTCGTTGACAGAGCCCTCATAGTGGTTCCCTATGCTGAAGGTTTGTAACTTGTTTGATGTTCTATGGGGCCACCCTTGGGTGGTGGTTGGTTCTTGTCTAGTGCACAGAATTTACCAGTAGTCCTATGTCAAACATGTCAGAGAATGCCATTCTGAAACCCTTGGTATATTGCCTTTGGCCCCTGGATTTGATCCCTTTTGTTTCCATAGTGACACCAAATCAAAGTGGAGAGTTTTGTGTGTCTGCAAGTGTAGAATAAGAATGTTTTAGGCAGAATTCTGTGCAAATTTTGCTCTGTGTCAGTCTCAAGGAGACGTTTTCCCAACCAGACTGTAATGCAAGCAGGTCAATCTTAGAAGGCAATTTCACCTTAATAATTGTTTGCCACTTCCACTCTCTTCATGAGAATGGTTTCTCCCTCCCTGAAGTGCATGGGAGAGGAATTCACATTCCTTTGGGATATGCTGCCCCTGCATTTATTTGGGAACATCCCCAAAAAAGGCCCTCACTCTCCTTGTGGAGTCCAGTATACCAAGGGTTTCAATAATTGTGGTTTAATTCAAAAGTGACAACTTCCAAGAGGTGCCACATGGGCACTGGTCCTAGTTTTTAATTCCAAGTTTTCTTGTTCATCCTTGATATATTTAATAGAATTTCACTAAATAATAAACTCTTCTCTCTGTTATTTGTGTGTGTGATTTTTGTAGTGGAGAAGGCAAATGCAAAGCCCTTCCAGATGACTGAAAAACAGTGGGTCCTCTGCAGCTACAGGGGATTCTAGCCATTAACTAAAGGCCAGCAAGCACTCAAGTCCCCAAGTGTTTTCCTGGTGTAACCACTTGTTAACTACATTTTCTCTTCTTCTTTTTATTTTTACATTTTAGGGTGTTACAGTAATTTGAAAGGCAATGAGCAGGGTTTTTGGAACTTACCTTAAAAGCAAAGTGCTGAGAAGACACCTCTTCTTACAGAAGTCTTATTAAACTCTTCTAGACTTGCTTTAGAAGTAACTGATTTCCATTGTACTTGTGCATTTCTTGATTTACTTCTGGGAAAGGTTGAATTGAATAAAATCTTGCAGATTAAGTCATACTACAGTGCTAAGTTTGGTACATGGCCTGGGGTCACACCTGTAATCTGTCATGCTGGAGCTGTCTCTTGAGGCCTGGGGAGCTGTCTTATCTTATCTTTGTATTCCTTAAGCTTAAAAGCTACGAAACTTAAACTTAAAAGATGTTGAACCTAATTCCTGGAGTGTAGGAATGTGCAGTGAGTGAGCCCTGCTGCTTCCTCAGGGCACAGAACCCCTTGTGCAGTGGAGTTACTGCTCCTGCTGCCACTGCTTGAGCAGAGCAGAGCTGAAGGCTTTAACCACCCTGTGTGGGTGTTAAACACAGCAGCAGCCCAGTGAGATTGTGCTGCTGTTTCTCCAAGCCCATGGGAGTAATGCCAGTGGTTAACTCTTCCTGCAAGGATAAACCCACTTTTCTCTTTGTCACTCTGACTTTGCCCACTGTGGATGAAGCTGGCACATAGAGAAACCTGCCCAGCAGCTGTGCTTCAGAAAAATCAAATTATTAAAGTAGAATATTTTACTGGGCCTCTTAAGGAGTCACTCCTGGGCTGTACCTTGTGTTGTTTAACAGATCAGAGTTTAATGGCCTTGGCACATCACAAGAGAGATGTTCAGCCAATCAAGTACTGCCCCTGGGTTGATAATCCCACACTTCTGTCCCTGTGCTGGAGTAGAGTTTTCCCCCTCAAATTCAGCCTGCCAGGGTGCCAATTGAACAAGAAGCAGCATTTCCCCAGCCCACAGTGCCACTGCTGATGTGCTTAAAGCCAGGCCTGTGCTGAGTGGGGCCTCCTCTCTGATTTCTGCTGTGCTAATGAACCTGTGTGATTATTGCCTGTCACTAAAGCAAATGTTTATTATCTGTTTAGTGCAATCATTCCCCCCCTGTCCCAAGTTTTAGCTCACACAGACACTTTGGTGTTGGCTGTTGCTTTGTGTTATAGAACTATACACAAAGGCTACGGTAAGGTTTAGTATTTGTCATTTTCTCTGGGCTAATTCCTAGATTTGGAAGGAACTCTTAAGGTTAAAGATGGCTGGGGGGGGTGTTTAGGTTCTTTGGTTAATGTTTGTTTCTTTTGTCTGTTTCTTTTTCTTTCATTTCTACACATTCATGCAGTATTTCATGGTTCTAACAAAGCAGCAGTAAAAAAAGCTCTTGAAGCATGAAAATTAACTGGTGAGGGGCCTCATTGCTTTTTTAAAATTGTAGTTTATTTAAATACTTTTTAAAGAAACAATTAGAGGATCAGATGCATGAATTTTTTTTAATGGATGCAGATCTTCTATGAGGTGTCTCGAGCTAAGTCTGAGGATTTGTATTTAGATGCCAGAAATGTTGTAGTTGCACTAATTTGAAATGTTTAGCTGTAATTGATAAATATCCTCTTGAGACATAATTTTGCATGCCAAATGACCCCATAATCTCTCTGTAGGTATGTTGATATATTTATGCATTCCTGCCCTTTGCCTCCATGACCTTTTTCCCCTGTCCCTCCATAACTTTGGGTATCTAAAGTGCTGCCAGCTCAGTGCCACGAGCCAGATATCAGTGCTGTGTATTGTACATTTGTGTAGATTATCGGCACTTCTCAGTATAGGTGGGAGGAACCATTACCTTTATTTAACAGTGGTTTTTCTTTTTTGTTGTTGTGTTTTACAGTTCTTTTCCCTGGTTCAGCCTGAACTATATACCAGGCCCTGCTGAAAATACCACCCAACAGTTTTCTTCTGCAGCTTATCCAGTTTCTCTTAAGTGCCCTGTACATATTGTATGTTTTATGATGAGATGCAGTTTCTTAATATGTATTACAGAAACACTACTGGTATTTGCAACTATATAGTAAAATTGTTTTATTGAACTCTCATTTTGGGGGCTTGGGCACATTAACAAATTAATCCATCTGCATAGGGCTTTTGCTGTTGGATAGAGTAAAACTCCCTCCACACCTCAGTGTCCTGAGCACTCTGTGTGCAGAGCAGGCAGTGCAGTAACCCCTGGGCTTAGCTGGCTGCAAGACTCTGGGCCACGAGTCCCCTGTGCCACTGCAGGTGGCAGCAGCATTGTTGGTGCTCTGGGCTGGCACATATTTGGAACAAATGCATTTTACTGCACAGGTAAGGAATGTGCCAGCATCCCTGTGTGTATCCCAGCCACAGACACACCCCCAGCAGGACTGCATTCCATGTGCCACGTCAGCAAAAGCCCTACCCAAAACACCCATCCCTTCTCTTTAAGTTTGCCAAAATTTGTATGGTAGGTGTAAAAGAAAAAAAAAAAAAAAAAACAATAGTGAACTGTACCATATTATTAACCCCTAAATCCAACTTTTTTTGTCTTGTGTATCTTGATTTTTCTGTGTGCTTTGTAGTGAAGCAGCCGACACGAGTCGTTGTTCATAAAACAGCTTTTGAAAGTTGAGAGCACTCTCACCCCTGGAGAACCGACTGTGCTTGCTTACGTTTGGTTCATGACTTAAAAATCGAGTACAGGTGATGAAACCTTGGCAGTGTTAACAACAAAGTAGTGTGTATTGTGCTATTTTTTTTTTGCTCTAGAAACTTAACCTTTTGTAGAGAAAAAGGAACAGTCAAATTGTCACCCATTGAAGTTGCATTCTGACCAAAAAAAGTTAATGCTAAATATTAATAGCCATCAAGCTTTGTATTTTAGCCAACATAAGTACTTTCAACAAACTCAGGTGGTGTATCAGGGAGACTTTGCTGGGTGTATTTGTGTATTTGGTGCCTCTGGGCTGGGATGCTCTCTAATGCCAGGCTGTTTTCCTGCAGGAGTCATTCCTGATGAGACTAAGGCTTTGTCTCTCTTGGCACCAGCTAATGCCGTGGCAGGGCTGCTGCCCGGGGGGGGCCTGCTGCCCACCCCCAACCCCCTCTCTCAGGTAGGCTGGGCACCCCTGGCTGTCCTCTGCTTCATCCCCACTTCATTCCTGCTGCTGCTTTCAGCACTGATTGTTCATCCCAGTTCCTGGAGTGCTGCATGGACCCCGATGGACTGGGACAGCTCTGCTGTGAATTGGGGCACTAGTGACAAACAGAATATCCTCCTTGCCCCATTTCCTTATTTCCTGGGCTCTCAGTTGTGCCTCCCACCCTCTGACCCACTGTACTTTACAGATGTGACAAGCAGTAGAGATCTCACAGATTTTAAATTCCTCAAGTCCAAGGAGCTGCCACGCTGTGAGGTTCCCTCCATTAATCCTCCAGCTGAGGGGAAAGTTGGAGCCTGCTTGTGTGAACCCACAAGAATTCATGTGGAAGATGAACAGTGAGAGTTGCACATTGTGGGAGAAGCTGGAGTCACAGCTCAGCTCTTAACAGGGCACAGAACCAAAGTGCAGGAGGCAAATTAATGACAATAAAACCTCATTAATTGTGCACTCCTCAAACCCACCTCAGCTCCTGCTGAGCTGAGGGAGCCCCTGGCTCAGGAGGGAAGAGCCTGAATTTCACCTTGGAAACCCAGGGAAGGGGTTGGGAGAGCCAAATGCAACCCAAAGGATTTCATTCACTAAAAACCTGCCTGGACATCCTGGAGATGGTTGTTGAGCCCCCTTAACCCCAGCTGGGCCAGGCTGCTGCCAGCACTCAGGGCTGTGTTCTGCACACATTGTAGGGCAATGTGCTGCAGTCAGGCTTCCAGTTTGCCAGTGTGTGTTGGGTTTGGGTGTGTGTCTCAGTCCTCATTTGAAATGGCCCAAAATGAGCTGCTTTAGGGAGCCTTCTGCTCTCCAGTGGCTTTTAAAGCAAATTTGAGATATTGGCAGGATGCAATATTGTTAAATTGCCTTTTAACATAAACTACAGCCACCTCAACCCTAAAATGAATTAAAAATGGGGCAACAGCCTCAAAAACTTGGAATTAATTTCCATTTTAGCACTGAAAAATAACTTCATTTTCAACTCTCCCTTCCATTCTTGCAGTGCTTTACTCCTTCACCTTTCTTTCCCCTGCCCCCTGATGTCACTGACTGATTTTTGTCCCTGCCACAGATTGGTGCTGTCCCTTTAGCTGCTCTAGGAGCTCCTGCTCTCGACCCTGCCCTTGCTGCTCTTGGGCTTCCTGGAGCAAACCTGAACTCCCAGGTACGTCCTCATCCCAAAATATCCTTTATTGCCCCCCTTTCCTGCTCTGAAATTGCTTTTCATTTGTATCAGTTCACAGCCACTGCCTGCAGACTCCAGGGATTGGTTTCTGCTTGGAATAACAAAATATCTGCTTGAGTATCAAATTAAATGTGGGAATAGCAGTGAAATATTTCAAATATGTGTCATTATCAGGCCATGAACCTGCCTTGTTCTTCAAGTAAAAAGTAGTTTGACTTTTTAATTTTGGTGGTGTCAGAAATGTGAGGAAACTTCATTAGGGTGTTACAGCTGAATAAAAAAAGCTTTTAAGTACTGAACAATAGAATGTTGAGTATACTTTTATCAATAAAAATATAGCAATATAAATATGCTGATCTTAACTATATAGATAAAATATTTAAGAGGTAAGAACCAAGTGCTCTTTTGAAGCAGCAATAATTTAATGCATTGCTAGTGCCATAATTTAATTTTTTTTATGTATTCCCATATGGAAGAACAAGCAAATGAAAATTAAATAACAAATTAAAAAATAATTTTAAATGCAAATTAGAAAAATGTAAATATGGGGTGATGGAGGATTTTTGCACATTAAACCATCAGATTGTAACAAACAGCTCAAAAATGAAACTTTGAGCTCATGATAAAAAAATGAGCGAGGATTAAACATTTTCTTCTTAATACCCCATTGGTGCAGGAAGTGACTGACCAGAATAATACTTGGATTATCCTAAGAGCTGTAAATACATTTCTTCATGGAATATTTAAGTGTTTAGAAGTTGGCATTGAGGTCTTCAGTGGATACAGCTTAGAGAGAGCTCTGCTCTCTTGCAGTGACAGAAATAACCTGGGCACAAAATTAATTAATACTTAATTAGAGATGCAACACACCCCAGCAGTGTTTTTATCCATTTGTGGTTTTATCCATTTATGTTTTTATTCCTGATCCTGCTCAGGGCAGGGCTGGGTTTGGCTGCTGTGGAAAATAAAAGCCCTGAGCCCCCAGTGTGGCCTTTCCTCTCTGCTGGGGCAGTTCTGCTTTCCAGCTGGGAGGGGACATCCCAGGGAATTCTTGAGCTCTCACATCTCCCAGCCTGGTTTTAACTTTGTTTTTTCCTCCCAGTCTCTTGCAGCAGATCAGCTCCTAAAACTGATGAGCACAGTGGATCCAAAGTAAGCACCAGTGTTCCCAGATCCTTGTATTGGGGGGAATCCATGGGAATGTCCATGGGAATATTCATGGGAGTGTCCATGGGAATATCCCTGGGAATTCAGTGCCCAATCCTGTCCTGCTGCAGCTGCTGCCAGCTTGGAGGGGCCTTGGAGCACCCTGGGCTGGGGAGGGTTCCCTGGGATGAGATGGGTCCATGTCCCTCCAGACCTCCATCATTGCAGGATTCCCTGTGAACTGGCTCAGTTCCTGTATCCCTTGGATTCCTTAGTCCTGAATTTCTGGAGTTTTCTCTTGCCAGGTTGAACCATGTGGCTGCAGGACTTGTGTCCCCCAGTCTGAAATCAGATACCTCCAGTAAAGAAATAGAAGAGGCCATGAAGAGAGTGAGAGAAGCACAGTCCTTAATTTCTGCTGCTATAGAGCCAGGTAATTCATTCCAGCCTGGAATGAGCCAGGTAATTCATTCCAGCCTGGAATGAGCCAGGTAATTCATTCCAGCCTGGAATGAGCCATTCCAGCCAGCATGGGGCTTGGACACAGCCCCTGATGCTCTGCAGAGCACTGCCTGTAATTCATTTATCAGGC
Source organism: Cichladusa arquata (assembly GCA_026413545.1). Lineage (NCBI taxonomy): Eukaryota > Metazoa > Chordata > Aves > Passeriformes > Muscicapidae > Cichladusa > Cichladusa arquata. Next base: position 29,996,917 of record JAOTQP010000403.1, on the reverse strand, counting down.
TTTTAATCATCCTGCAGTGGGTGCTTCATGTGTCCTGCAGAAATGTGCTGGAATCAATCTGGTGATTTGCCCAAAATTCACTGATTTGAAGGTTATAAAACACCCAAGCTTCCCTGAGGGAAGTTCCTGCTGCTTCAGATTCCTGAATTTCCTGGCCTCACCCTGCTGATGCTTCTCAGGGATGCTTTCCTTTGTCTTCATTCCTAATCTGGGCAAGTTTGTGAATAATTCTCTTTTTTGGAGCTTCTTTCAGCAGGTTTGGTTTTAGAACAAGCTCCAGCAGCTCTCTCACAAATGTCAGAGCCACCAAATCTGAGAGGCAGAAACCTGAATCCTGAAAATACAGAATATTCATCAGTTTTGCAGCCTCCTGATGATTTCTAGGAAAGAACAGAGCTCCTGTTCTTATTCTTGCTTAGCTTGAAGCTTTTTTGTGGGAAATTCAAAACAGTCATTTGAGAGGTTCTTCAGGCCCTCATGAAATGGCAGATTCTGGGATTTTCACAGGATTTTCCATTGCCCTGCAGCCATCAGCTTTTCCCTGACCTAAATTAATTTTTTTTCCTGAATTTTGACTTCTCCAGTTTTGCATAAAACTGTTATTTTATGTCCCAAACACGTCCCTGTCCTCTGTTGGTTCTTTTTGTCTTCTTGTGAAGAAAATGATAGATGAGCCTTCATTTCAAACAGCAAAATTGATTTATATCAATTACATGAAGCCCCAGGTCCTTTCCTTTAGAAAATCTTTTTGAATATTAAAATATTATTTCCTTTTTCAGACAAAAAAGATGAAAAACGAAGACATTCGAGGTCGAGGTCGCGCTCGAGGAGGAGGAGGACACCTTCCTCATCCAGGCACAGGTGAGTGAGCAATCCCTTAAAAACACCTCCAAAATTCCTGCAGAAATCATTCTTGGGAAGAGACTTGGCTTTGATTTAGGGCTCAGAGATGTATTTGAGTGTGCAGAGCTCGTGTGCAGCACAGGGAGAGCTGTGGGTGAGGCTTTGGTTGGGTTTTGGGGGTTTCCCTGAGCAGCTGGGCTGGGAACATCCCCAAATGTCCTTCCTGTGCTGTGTCCCCCAGACGCTCCAGGAGCAGATCAAGGAGAAGGTCCCACTCCAAATCCAGGAGCAGGAGGAGATCCAAAAGTCCCAGGAGAAGGAGATCCCATTCCAGAGAGAGGAGCAGGAGGTCTCGGAGCACATCCAAAACCAGGTATTGCTGCAGGGATTGTCCCTGTGCTGCCTCCCCCCAGCTCTGCAGCCCTTTCCCTGTACAGCTCATGAGAAGTGCTGCTTCACAGTGACTTAAACTTAATCTCTCTTCTATTAAAAGGGATAAAAAGAAGGAAGAGAAAGAAAAGAAACGTTCTAAAACTCCCCCCAAAAGCTACAGCACAACCAGGAGATCCAGAAGCACAAGCAGGTACAAAAATGGGATTTTCCTTGCTCTCTGTTCCCAGCAGGATTTTGATACATTTCAGTATTAAATAGGAAAAAAAAAATTCTTGTGATGGAGCAGCTGCTCTGTGGAAGGTGTCCCTGCCCATGGAAGGAGCTGGGCTTTGGGGTCCCTTCCCACCCAAACTGTGCCTGGGTCCCATTGGGTCATGATTCCAGCCTGGATCTGGTACAGGCACAACAGCCCCTGTGTCTGTAAGATACTTTCATTTTCCTGCAGGGTTTGAGGTGAATTCTTTGAGCTCAGAACATTTTCTCCTGCTCTGTGTCAGAGTTTGATGCTCCAGGGTCATTGCCAAGCTCTTCCTGATTCAGAGAATAAATCCAGGCAAAAGTGTTTCTTTTATTTTTAAAAAAACTTCCAAATTTAACTTGCAGTTTTAGCAACTCTTTAATACCCTGTGAGCAGAGCTAGGGCTGGAGTTAGGGATGCATTTGTAGCTGTAAAACGTGAGCTCTGATTTCCAGCTGCTGTGTCTGTCCCTGCAGGGAGCGGCGGCGCCGGCGGAGCCGGAGCGGGACGCGCTCCCCGAAAAAGCCACGGTCCCCCAAACGGAAAATGTCCCGCTCCCCCTCACCCAGGAGGTCAGGGAAACACTTGGCTGGAAAAAAATGGAGTCTGGGTGGGAAATGCCCAAATTGGGACCTCCAGGGAGGCTCCCAAGGGATTCTGTTTAGGGGGGAATCTTTGGAGCTGCTCTGGGGTTGGCTGGGAGCTCCAAGGGCCAGGGGTGGTAGGAGTTGGGTGTGCCAAATTCCAGGGGTGGTAGGGGTTGGATGTGCCACAATTCCAGGGGTGGTAGGGGTTGGATGTGCCACAATTCCAGGGGTGGTAGGGGTTGGATGTGCCACAATTCCAGGGG
>JAOTQP010000403.1:29950940-29963819 GCA_026413545.1 Cichladusa arquata | reverse complement strand
TGCTGTGCTGAGGATCCAGAGCTGCACAGAGCCCTGCAGAGGAGCCTCAGGGCTGGCACAGGGCAGGGTCACTGCCCAACCTGCTGGGAATGCTCTGCCTGAGGCACCCCAGGATCCCACTGGACACTGCTGGGCAGGGACAGCTCATTGTCCCTCAGGATCCCACTGGACACCATAGGGCAGGGACAGCTCATTGTCCCTCAGGATCCCACTGGACACTGCTGGGCAGGGACAGCTCATTGTCCCTCAGGATCCCACTGGACACCATTGGGCAGGGACAGCTCATTGTCCCTCAGGATCCCACTGGACACCATTGGGCAGGGACAGCCCATTGTCCCTCAGGATCCCACTGGACACTGCTGGGCAGGGACAGCTCGTTGTTCCCCAGCACCCCCAGGTTTTTCCCTCAGAGCTGCTCCAGCAGGTCCCCCCCAGTCGGTACCGTGCTGGGGTTATTCCCAGTTACTGCGGCACTCCAGGCAGTGCTGCCGGCAGACAGCACACTTCTCCTCGCGTGGATCAGCTGCGTGCTGCGGGGTTATTCCCGGTTATTCCCGGATATTCCCGCTTATTCCCGGATATTCCCGGTTGTTCCCGGCAAAGCCGTCCCTGGATCCCGGGAGCGGCCCCTCAGAGCGCGGCGCGCGGGCGCCCCCTGGCGGACGGGCCCCGCCCCGCCGGCAGCCAATGAGAGGGCGCTTCGGCCTCGCCCCGCCGGCGCCGCAGCCAATGGGAGGGTGCGAAGGCCCCGCCCCGTCAGCAGCCAATGGGAGGGCGCGAGAGCCGCGCCTCGCTGCGCCGCAGCCAATGGGGAGGCGCGAAGGCCCCGCCCCGCCGAGCCCGCGGTGCCGCTAAATGCGGCCCGCGCTGAGGGCTCGGCACGGAGCTGTCACCATGGCTGACAAGAGCTGCTCGGGTTTCCTGCCGCCCTTCCCTCACTTCGCCACCGATGCCATCCACTTCGGGCAGGAGCCCGAGCAGTGGAACTCCAGGGCTGTGGTGCTGCCCATCGCGCTCTCCACCAGCTTCCAGCGGGAGGACCCCGAGAAGGAGCAGGTGAGTGCGGCCGCCACGGGGACACCGAGTGAGCCCCGGGGTCTCCTCAGTGCGGCCATTGCAGAGCCGCCCGCCGCCGTCCCGTGCCCTGTGCTCCGGGAAGGGCCTGCCGGGCAGCGATGGGCCCGGAGGAGCCGCGGGGCTCCGGCCTGAGCCAGCCGGGGGCTCTGGGGTGGGCAGAGGTTGGGGTGAGGTTGGGATGATTCCCGTGCGGCGGGCGGGGAAGGGGAGCGGGGAGCGCCCAGGGCTCGCAGGGATGCTGCTGCAGGGGCTGCCGGAGCCCCGAATCTGGGAGGCTCTTCCTGCCCTGCACCCCCCCAGGGCCCGGGCAGAATCCCTGTCCCACTACACACTCTTTATGTAAGAGCCTGCTCCAGTTTTCCTTTCAAACCGAGGGAATATTTCCTAAGGATTTTGTGGATGCCCTGCAGAAAGTGCCGGAAAAGTTTGCTTTGAGCTGTGCTGAAGTTTCTGACGGGATGTGGCACAAAGCTGCCACTTCTAAATCAGCACCTGCTGGTCGGGCAGGAGGAATTTGCCTTGTGATTCCTCATTCCACACAGAATCCCAGCTGTGCTGAGGCCCTCAGGAGGAGTCACGCTGCTGTAGCCACATCCTGGTGACAGGATCCATGTTCTTGCCGGGAGCTCTGCCAGATCAATCTGCAGGATTCCTGACTATGAGGAAGTTGACATTAAAGGGAAATCCTAAAAGCAGGAAAATCCCAGGGTGCTCAGCAGGTTCTCTTGGTAGCAACTGCATCTGTGCGTGCATGAGTGGTGTTTTCCTCACTGCATTTCCCCATAATTTACATAAGAGCTGTGGCACTGAGAAACGTGTGGGTTCTCAAGAACTGATGAGAGGATTTGGCCACAGTACCCTGTGGGTGTGATGGAGAGATGGACACAGGTTTTCCCTGAGAATCCCCTCCAGAGGGGCTGTGGAGTCTCCCTCACTGGAGATGCCCAGAGCTGTCTGGACACGATCCCGTGCCCCGAGCTCTGGGATGGCCCCGCTGAGCAGGGAGAGGAACCTGGGCACCCTCGTGGTCCCTCCAGCCTGAGCCAGCCGGGGGTTCTGGGGTGGCTGGACTGTGCAGCCCAGCACCTTTTCTCCCACAGTGCCCACAGATGGATGTCTGGGCAAAGCAGGAGAATGTGGCTCCTGCCCCAGGGCACCCCAGGCCCCTTTCTCTGGTGGGGATGCCCAGCCGGGTGCGGTGCCAGGACACCCTCCTGCTGCTCTGGGAGGAGCTGGCTGCCCTCAGCCAGGGCTCTTTAGGAACCTGGAACTGCTGTCATTGCAAACTTTCCCAGTGCTCTGTCCGATGTTTGTTCCCTGTTCCTACCCCAGCCTTACGTGTACAGCCGGTTTGGGAACCCAAGCCGACACGTCCTGGAGGAGGTTGTGGGCAGCCTCGATGGAGCTGGAGGTCAAGGACAGCTCGTGCATTGGGCAAACCTGGCAGCTGCTGATGGAGCCAAATACTGTGAGCACCTCATGGGCTGGACACTGGGGCTGGGAGCAGCCTGGGACAGAGGGAGGGGTCCCTGCCCATGGCACGGGGTGGCACTGGGGGGGCTTTGGGGTCCCTCCACCCCAAACCATTCCAGGGTTCTGTGACCACGGCTCTGGCAGGTTCTGTGCTGTGCACATCAGGCTGCTGCTGTCACTGGCTCCACGTTCCCAGGGAGGCAGTGACAGAACAGGTTCTTTTCAGAGGCAAAGCGAGGAAGGCCAAGGCAAGTCTGACTTGTGTCACATCAAACACTGACTCCTTTCTCTTCCAGGCTTGGCATATTCCTCTGGCTTAGCAGCTCTTTTGAACATCTGTCACCTGCTGAAGACAGGAGACACAGTTATCTGCATGGATGATGTCTATGGAGGTGGGTACAGCACCCTGTGGCTTCAGCCTTCATTGTGCAAGGGATCAAACCTGTCTCATCTCAGGAACTCTGAATTTCCCATGTAGGACCTCCTTGTTCTTTGGAGCCTTTTTGCTTTGTGAGAGCACAGGTCCCTCCTGTCTGATCTGGATGTTGAAATATTCTGTTGGCACAACATGGAGTTTTAGAAAAACATAACCAGAGATGCATGTTGGAGTGAGGGGAAGTGGCAGCACCTTTGTCTTGCCCAGGTTTGTTTGCAGAGCAGGACCCTCTGCAGCCCAAGGCAGCAGCACTTCCCAGTGTCTGCTGTTTCTCCTGTCCCTTCCCAAGGCTTGGCCCTTTCCCAAACAGCATTTTGTCTGGGCTGTTGCAAAAAACAATTCCATCATTTCTTCCAGAAGCACAACTTCTTTCTGTTGTTCTCATGTCTGAGCACCTCAGTGCTGTCCTGACCCGCTCTGTGGTGTTGATCCTGCACTGTATTTATCTGCATTGATGTGTTTATTGCACTGTATCTGTCAGTCCCCTGTTCAGAGTGCACCCAGCTCTGGCAGAGTCCCTCAGCAGGGTGAGCTCACTGCCATTGCCAGGACAGCCTGGCTGTCCCTGCTTTCCATCGTGTCCCTGCTGTGACCTGTGTCACTGCCCAGCCTGGCTGTCCCTGCTGCAGGCCCTGGCACTCAGCTCCAGCCTGGCTGCTCTCCAGGGGGTTCCAGAGCCCAGCCACTGGTGGCTGTTCCCAGCAATGGCTGGGAAATGGAAGGAATCCCCTTTTCCCCTTTCCCCTCCCTGGGAATGGTGGCTGCTGGCCAGCGGGTTCCCTGTGCTTGTGCACATCCAATACAAACACACACATTTGCTTTTCATATCACAGCTCTGCCCTGCCAGGTGACCTCCAAAGTGCAGCTGGATCCTGCAAACAGCAGGAATCCCTGCTCCTCTCACTCCCAGGGCTCCCCCACCACTCAATTAGTCACAGTCATTAAGGCAGAGCAGGGGCTCAGTTCCTCATTCAGAGGGGCTCAGGCTGAGTCTGGCAGGCAAAGCCCCTTCCCATTAAAGCCTCAGCCCGGGCTGGTTTCTGCAGGGGTGAATTTCATTGGTTCTCCTCTGGTTTGGTTTCTTATAAAGAAAGGGATTCTCACAAAAGAACCACCCAAACATCACTCAGATATTTCCTTCAGCTCACAGAATCCTCCTCCATGTTCCATCCCCTCCTGCTCAGATGGAAAACTCAGTCCCTGGGGATAACCTTGGCAAAAGGACCCAATCAGTAATTGTTAATCCAGGCAATATTTCCTGGCAGTGAGTGCTGCCCATCCACTGATCACCTGTTGCTGCTGGATTCTTTCAACCTTCCCAGGGAAAGGCTTCAAAGACAGGAAGGAATCACTTTTAATGGAGTGATGGGAAACAGTAGCTGGAGTCTTCCCCTTGGTTCTTCTTCTCTGTTTAATTTCCTGGTTATAAACCCCACATTGATTTCAAGTACTTCATAAATCACTCTGATCCCATATTCCCATGATTACTATTTCATGATCATTAAACCCACAACAATCTTCACACTTTGTAAATAAAGGAATGATAAATGTGCCATTTATGGTGTGCAGCATAAAGCTGTGCCCTCCTGACTGTGCCTGGATGATGCAAGAGGCTGGAGAGCAGGGAATGGAAGGTAAGGAAGTTGTTTCATTTTGTGATTTTTGGGGCTTTTTTAGGCACAAGAGAATTACTCAACAAACTAAAAAAGGAGTATAAGTTCAAAGTGGCTTTTGTTGACTGCATAGACCCAAACAACCTAAAAGCTGAAATTACACCAGACACCAAGGTAGGGGAGAGGGAAGGGATTTTCAAGGGATGTTAAATGTTAAATTGTTTTAACCTTGCTCCTGTTGAGTTTGGGGGTGTGTTGAGCTGAGGGGGGCAGCTTGGGACACAGCTGGATCCACCATATCCCACTGTGCTGCCTCATGGAAAACATCCTAAGAAGGGCAAAAACCCCTGGAGGGAGAGAGGAGGGAAAAGGGAAAAGGTGAGGCAGAGCAGAGGGAACACTGAGCTCGCAGCTGGAGGTGCTCTGTGGCACTGGGTGGGTGATCCCTGCTCCAGGGGAGGGAACTCAGCTGGGAAAGGCTCTGGGAACGGGCTCTGTCCTGGCTGAGCCCCTCTCCAGCTGGGAAAGGCTCTGGGAACGGGCTCTGTCCTGGCTGAGCCCCTCTCCAGCTGGGAAAGGCTCTGGGAACAGGCTCTGTCCTGGCTGAGCCCCTCTCCAGCTGGGAAAGGCTCTGGGAACTGGCTCTGTCCTGGCTGAGCCCCTCTCCAGCTGGGATGCCCTGGGATGCACAAGCCCAGCTTTAGGGAAACCTCCCTGAGCTGGGAGGAGCTGCAGCCTCCCCTGGCTCTGGCAGGGCCACTGCCCATCCCCACTGCACAAACCCCACGGGGAGCTGACCCCACTGGACACCCAGAGCCCTTGGGACTCAGCCAGCACTGGGAACTCTCTGACCTGGAGTTTTTTTGGGTTTGTGCAGCTGGTTTGGCTGGAGACCCCCACGAACCCCACGCTGAAGGTGATTGACATCAAAGCCTGTGCAGATGTGGTGCACAGGCACCCAGGGGTGCTGCTGGCCGTGGACAACAGCTTCATGTCTGCCTACTTCCAGGTGTGTCACCTGCCCCAGGGCAGGGGGATTGGGAAAGGGATTGGGAAGGGATCATATCAGGATCAAAGAAGACCCAGCTAAGCCTTGGTGTTGTAGGTGTAAAGTCACCCTTTCTGCAGAGAGCAAAGTGCCTGGTTCAGTTCAGGGTACTGTGATCTTGCTGAATTAAGAACTCTGCAGGAGGTGTTAATGCTTAGCTCAAGCAGCTCTGCAGTTGGCCTGGGACACAGCAGAGGCTTGGAGATTTTCCCTGCAATGTATTATTCACTTCAGAAGTTCCCATTTCCTCCAGAAAGGGCTGTGTGGAAGAACACAGGGTGCTGGTTAATGTGTCTGGAGCAGCCTGGTGTGGAGAGAAAATCAGTGCTAATGATTAATTGGTGGGAGCAATAGGTGAGGTACCACTGGGCCAAGAAAAGCAGAATTTTACAGTGATCTGTCCATCAATATTGGGTGTAAAAGGGCTTTTTCCTGATGGTTCTGGCTGGGCATCTCCACATTCCCTGGCTGGGAGTCCATGTTTGATGTGGCAGCAGCAGTCTTTGCATCTGCCTGCTTTGTTCCATTTTGACAGTGATGCCCCTTGCTCTTTAGAATGTGTTGATACAATGTGCAAAGTGCCTTAATTAGTGATTGATTAAAAATCTGGCACTGCTCATCATCTCTTGCCCATCCACCTCCTTGTTTGTGTCACTTCAGGAGGCTCCTGGGCACAGAGCTGGGGGGTGAGGGCAGAGGGAGCTGCAAAGGAACCTCCTTTCCTCATGTTCTCAGCTCCTCCAGGGCAGGATCTCCAGCCCTGGGAAACAAAGCAATTCTTTACTCTGCAGTTTGAGTCCTTCATTTCCCAGGGAAATGCACTTTACAGGGTCAATGCCATTATTGGTCCCTCAGCTGAGCAGCAGAACTGTTTTTTCCCAGCTATGCACTGGATGTTGGATGTGCTCAATCCCTTCTCTCCCTGCAGCCTGTGGGAATTGGGGCAGGGCTTTCAAATCACATTTTCTTGTGCTTACCTTGGACTCAGAGAGCCTCCCTGTACTGCTGCTTTCAGCACATGTTCTGTTGTCATCCTCAGGTTTTTGTGTTTGTTTCTGCACTGATTTTTCCTGTGTGAGCTCACAGCCCTTTGGATCAGCTGGGAATGAACCTGAGTGCACCCAAACTTGAATTATGATGTTATTTTCTTGTTTCAGCTGGGAATGAACCTGAGTGCACCCAAACTTGAATTCTGATGTATTTTCCTTTTGTTCCAGCGTCCTTTGTCCCTGGGGGCTGATATTTGTATGTCTTCTGGAACCAAATACATGAATGGTGAGTATGAGAGTTCAGCACATCCTTAGGGCAGGGTTAGATGGGAGACTGGGGAGGAATTCCTGGCTGGGAGGGTGGGGAGTGGCAGTGTCCATCCCTGGCAGTGTCCAAGGCCAGGCTGGACATGGGGGTTTGGAGCAGCCTGGGGTGGTGGGAGGTGTCCCTGGGGGTTTGTGGCAGGACCCTGGAGCAGCTGGAGTGGCTGATCCCATTCTTGTCCCCTGTCATTTGTAGGGCACAGTGATGTTCTCATGGGCCTGGTCTGATCCATTCTTGTCCCCTGTCATTTGTAGGGCACAGTGATGTTCTCATAGGCCTGATCTCTGTAAACAGCAAAGAACTCTACGAGAGGCTCAAATTCCTGCAGACCTGTAAGTGCAGACAGGGAATTGCTGACAGGAATGCTGCTCACAGCCACAGCTGCTGCTGGGGAGGGTGTGCATGCACACAGCTGGGAAACCTGCCTGGGAATATAAATTAACGGAATGGGAAAGCTCAATTAGAAAAAGTCCCATAAAATGAGAGACCTTGATCTCCACTTCCCAGGCACTTCAGGAGGGCACTGGGGCACATCCTGAAACCACTGAGGTGCCCACCTGCAGTGAGGGGGGTTTGGAACTCCCTCACCCATCAGGATGTGCCCAGTGCAGAATTCTCTTATCTCTGATGATTCCAGCAATTTTCCAGCCTCTTCACTGTCAGGAATAAATTCCTGTCCAGGGCTGTGCCTGCAGCAGGGAAGGTGCACTGTGTCCAATAAATGTAATCCTTGAGGCCTGAGCCTGTTAATTGGGCTCATTAATTGGCTCCCCAATGTGGGAGATGAGGAGCAGAGATTGGCTCAGGTCTCTTCCCACTCGTTCCAGCCTCAGAACTGCTGGAGATCAGGGCATGTTTGGCTTTGCTGAATGCAAAACACCAGTGTTGCTGGGGAATTCTGTGGGATTTTGTGGAATTCTGTTCCCATTCCCACAGCCCTGGGAGCTGTCCCCTCCCCCTTTGACTGTTACATGTGCAACCGTGGGCTCAAGACTCTGCACATCAGGATGAAGCTGCACTTCCACAACGGCCTGGCCGTGGCCAAGTTCCTGGAATCCCATCCCAGGGTGGAGAAGGTCATTTACCCAGGTGGGTGGGCAGGAGTGGGGAACGTCCCAGGGGCGGGATTTGGTCTGGGAACATCCCAGGGAGGGGTTTGGGACCATCCCAGGGAGGGGTTTGGTCTGGGAACATCCCAGGGAGGGGTTTGGGAGCTGTGGTGCCCCGTGACTGGGGCTGGGTCACTCAGGAGAGGCTGAGCTGCCCCAGCTCTGCTCTGGAATTCACTGGGAATTCTCCCAACTCTCCCCATTCCAGGGTTGCCTTGCCACCCCCAGTACCATGTGACAAAGAAGCAATGCACAGGTGTTTCTGGGATGGTCAGCTTCTACATTAAAGGGGACCAAAAAATGCCTTTGCCTTCCTCAAGAACCTGAAGGTAAAGGAAAGGCAATGAAATCACCCTCGGAGCTGAAGCTGCCCTGCTGAGGGGAGGGGGGAGGTGCTTTCCTTGCCTGTCCTTTGGGCGTGCCCCAGTGTGAATCGGGGATCATTTGGCCCTGGGAGGGAGCAAAGGGAGGCCTCAGCCCCTGGGGAGGGTTTGTTTGCTCCCGGGGTGAGGCGTGTCCAGCTCAGCCCAGGAGCTGCTGCTCACCGAGGCTTTCTGCAGGGCTGGGAGCTGGGGCTGCTGCAGCTCTGCTGGGATATTGCAGGTGGCCTCAGCAGGGAAAGCCTCTGAGGAAGGGCCAGACTGGGGCAGAGGGGGAGCCCCTGGCTCTGGGAGTGCTGGGCTGGCTCCAAGCAAGGACCATCCAAGCAGGGACATCCCAGGGGTCCAGGGGCAGGATGAGCCTGTTCTAAATCTTAGCTCTTACTGCCAGATGTGCACTTTATTCCCTAATTACACCTAATGCAGTTTATAACATAAAGGTTATTATAGAACACCTTAGGGGAATATGTCCCTAAACTTTCCTTTTCCCTCAGTGTCCCTGAGGAGCTCCCAGCCCCGAGGCTGCTCCAGGAGGGTTTGGACAGAGCTGCCAGGGGTGCTCAGGGTGGGATTGTTGGGGGGTCTGTGCAGGGCTAGGAGCTGGATCAGTGATCCCTGAGGGCACTTCCCACTCAGGATATTCCCTGATTCTATGAACTCTCTTGCCGTGCATCCATAACCTCCTTCCCTTGCTCCCACAGGTGTTTTCCCTGGCTGAGAGTCTGGGTGGCTTCGAGAGCCTGGCAGAGCATCCGTGAGTTCCTCCTTCCATCCTCAAAAAGCTGCAGAGCACCACAGAATTGCCACCATTGTCCAGCCCCCAAAGCTGTTTTGCTGTTTTGCCTTCAGCAGAACTCAGGGAGTTGTGCAGCACAAAGCCAGGGGAGATTCCAGAGGGAGGGAATTCTGAGAGTGCAGACAGGGAGGAATTTTGCCCCACAGTTGGTGTCCATGGAGACAATCCCAGAAGCTGCTGAGTGCTGGGAGAAGGAGCAGCTGGCACTGAGGAATGCTCTGCTCCCTGCTCACACCAGGGCAGGGTCACTGTGTGCCCCCAGCTGCCTCTGGCTCCCTGGCAGCACCTCCTGGGGCTGTTTGAAACTGCTCCAAACAGGGTTTGCATGGAATTGCATTCTTTTACTCAAAGCCAATTTGCTTTTTGAAAAGGTACATGGAAATTCATGACTATAATTAAATGCTAAATCATTTCACTTACTGATTTCACAGCAAACCTTGAACCCCTCCAGCAGCTGGAAGGAGCTGGGGCCAGGAGCCCTCTGCATCTGTGGGTCACAGAGTGGCACAGAGGAGGTGTCAGATCCTGCTGCCATTGCAGGGCTGCTGGCAGGGAACAGCTGGGCTGCTTTTACCAAAGAAAGTCCCAAGTTATTGGGATAAAGATGTGTTTTATCCCTGCAGGGCCACCATGAGCCACGCCTCGGTGCCTGAGGAGGAGAGGGAAGCTCTGGGAATCACTGAGACCTTGATCCGCCTCTCGGTGGGGCTGGAGGACGAGGAGGATTTGCTCAAAGACCTGGAGCAGGCCCTGAAGGCTGCGGTGAGTGGGGAGTTCCCCTCCCAAAAGAATCCCCACCCACCTTTCCCAGGGGCTGAGCCTGCAGCTCCTCCCCCAGGGAGCCTGGGGGTGGATTGAGAGTTTCCCTGTTTGCAGCCCTGCTCAGGCACAGCCCCGTGGATTGAGGGGCAGTTGGGATGTGCCAGGCACAGCCCCGTGGATTGAGGGGCAGTTGGGATGTGCCAGGCACAGTTCTATGGATTCAGGGGCAGTTGGGATGTGCCAGGCACAGTTCCCGTGGATTCAGGGGCAGTTGGGATGTGCCAGGCACAGCTCCCATGGAGCTAAAATGTGACTTTAATTTATTGTAAGGAAAATAAAAATGTGTGGTTGATAGAGGGGCAGAGCACAATGATCCCTCCCTTTCCTTCCTGCAGTTTGAATAAACCCTGAGGGTCAAAAAGGAACTTGGAACTGGACGTGGCTTTGGACAAGGACATGGAAACCAAACCTCTCCTGCTCTGCCTTTGCTTTGCCAGCAGAGCTCAGTGTTTCTCCTGCTGCTGCAGGGCTTGGGGTATGAGGGCTTCTCTTTTACTACTCTCAGGTAATCTCACTCATCAGTTACATCTCTCATCTCTTCTCACCCATCAGCTCAGCTCAAAAACTTGATTGACCTCAGATTTATTTTAATTTGGTTGGAGATTTGCTTAAAAGCTTTTCCTTCTCTTGAAGTTTTATGCAACATTGAAGATGAAGTGAAATCCAACACCTGGCAAATAATAACTTTCTAAAGATGGATCTTTGTAATTAGAAAAAAATCATGTGCTGTGGGAATTATTGCAATCATTTGAATTAAAATTCTCTTTTCCTTTCTTTGCTTATATTCCTATTTGCATGTGCTCCTTGTGTTCAAAATCAGGGGATGGAGTGACCCTGGAGCTGTTGGAATGTTCCTGTGGGAAAGTGGAGGGGCTGGAGCTGAGGGGAGAGGGGGGGCTGGAGCTGAGGAGGGGCTGGAGCTGAGGAGGGGCTGGAGCTGAGGCAGGACAATTCTGTATTGGCCACACCCCCAATAACCTTCACTGCACAGAGGGATTAAATCCTGACAAAACCCAAGTGAAGGTGTTCCCACCCAAGCCTCCTCATTCCACAGAATCCCAGCCTGGTTTGCCTTGGAATGCACCTCAAAGCCCCCAGTGGCACCCCCTACCCTCCGGAGCAGCTGTGACATGAGGCGGGGCCAGCCGACTCAGCGCGTTACTGACGGTTAAGTGACGAGCTGGGATTGATGAATTTCTGTAATTACTGTTAATCACAGTTAGGTGATTAACGCCTGCGAAGGTGCTCGGGGCGGGATTCGAACCCGCCGTCTCCGGCGTCCCCTCAGCCCGGCCTACCGCGTGACGTCACGCGCGCGTGCGCCTGTCTCGGCCAATCAGCGGCCGGCGGCGGATTCGAACGGCGGCGCTGCGGCGGCGGCCGTTGAGCGCGCGGCGGGGCCGGCAGGGGGCGCTGCGCTCCCCGCCTGAGGGGCCGCCATGGCCGGGCCGGGAGCGGAGCCGGGACCGGGAGCGGGGCTCGGGCCGTACCGGGCCACGAGGCTGGTGAGCACCGAGCGGGGCCAGGCGGGACCGGGACTGGGACCGGGACTGGGACTGGGAGCGGGGCTCGGGCCGTACCGAGCGGGGCCGTGCGGGACCGGGACCGGGAGCGGAGCTCGGGCCGTACCGAGCGGGGCCGTGCGGGACCGGGACCGGGAGCGGAGCTCGGGCCGTACCGAGCGGGACCGGGAGCGCGGCTGCTGGAGGGAGGGGGCGCTCGTGGCACCCGTGCGAGCGCTGCGGGACGGGAGGTGGCTCTGCCCTCGGGACTGCTGTCACGACAGAGCGGCTGCCGCGACATGTGGGTGCCCTGGGACCCCCCTGCTCCCTGTCACGACACGTGGGTGCCTGGAGCCCTCCTGCCCCGTGCCCGTTTGCTCGGTGTGCCGGTGCTCGGGGACGCCCTGCCCGCAATCGCCGCATGGGGGAGCCCTGGGACGCCCCTCTCTCTGTCGCGACATGCGCTGCTCTGGTACACCCCATGATATATGGGAGCCCTGGTCCCCCGCTCTCTATCGCGACATGCGCTGCTCTGGTACACCCCATGGTATATGGGAGCCCTGGTATCCCCTGCTCTCTATCGCGACATGGGCTGTTCAGGGACACCCCGTGATATGTGGTGCCCTGGCATTCCCCTGCCCTCTGTCCCGCTATATCGACCCCCTTCTGTCGTGATATGCGGGCATCAGTGCCGCCCCCTGTCACGGCACCGCCGCTGGGCAGCGCTCCTATCGCGACAGGCGCTCCGTGTCCCCGCAGTGGAACGAGCTGACGCGGTACTTCCGGGCGGGGATGCCCGTGCGGCGGCACCGGCAGCGGCTGCGCTCGCACGGCAGCTGCTTCACGGCGGCCGAGGCCGCGGACTGGCTGCACCCCGTGCTCTGCAGGCACCGCAGCTTCGGGCCCGACGTGAGCCGCCAGCAAACGGTGCAGCTGCTGCGGAAATTCCTCAAGAACCACATCATCGAGGACATCAAGGGCCGGTGGGGAGCTGAGAACCTGGAGGACAACGGCGCCCTGTACAGGTAGCGTGGGACTGCAAATTATTCCTGTGATAAATAATAAAGTAATGTCATTTTTATTGTTATTTCTATAGTATTTTTTTATAATTTATAATAATAAATAAGTAATTCTCATGATAAATGAGGTTCCGTTTCTCGGTAGATTTTTAAAAAGTTTAATAAGAGACAATAAATCAAAAAGTTACAACACCCGGGTGCTTGGCAATCCACCAAGAGCACTCCTTAACTCAGAGAACACTTCATAAATGCATCAGCCTGTTGCATATTCATAGACATTTATACAAAAT